>PITA01001433.1:0-195737 GCA_004023965.1 Spilogale gracilis
AAGAAGAGAAAGTCAAGTATCGCATGGTTTCACTTACCTGCAGTGCATGAGGGGTAAACTGGAGGACAGTGGGAGAAGGAAAGTAAATGGGAACTAGGGTAATCTAGGGAGGGAAACGAAACAACAGAGACTTTGGACACAAAAACAAACTGAGGGACTTGGAGGGAGGGGGGTGGAGGGATGGGAGAGCCTGGTGGTGTGTACTGGGGACACCTAAAGCGTGGAGCACTGGGTGTGGGGAGTGGGGAATGAATCTTGGAACACTGGAAAAAAAATTTTAGTAACAATAAAAAAATAAAAATTAAAAAATAAAAGGCTGCACAGCAAAGGAAGTCAATAAAATGAAAAGGAAACCCACCAAATGGCAAAAAATATTTGCAAATGAGGGGCAAATATTCAAAATATATAAAGAACTCCTAAAACTCAACAAACATGAAAAGATGCCCAACATTACTAATCACCAGGGAAATGCAAATCAAAATAACAATGAAACATGTTATACCTGTCAGAATGGCTAAAATTAACAATATAAGAAATAGCAAGTGTTGGCGAGGATGCAGAGAAAAAGGAAACCTTGTACACTGTTGATGGAATGCAAACTGGTACAGCCACTGTAGAAAATAGTATGGATGTTCTTCAAAAAAATGAAACATAGAATTACCAATATGATGCAGTCATTCTAATATGGGATATTTACCCATAGAAAATGAAAACACTCATTCAAAAAGGTATATATGCACCCCTATGTTTATTGCAGCATTATTTACAATAGCCAAGATTACAACAGAAGCAATCCAAGTGCACATCAATAGATGGATAAAGAAGAGGTAGTATATGTCCATACACACACATATACATAAAATGGAATATTACACTGCCATAAAAAAGAATGAGATCTTGCTATTTGTAACAATGTGGATGAATCTAGAGGGCATAATCTTTTTTTTTTTTAAGATTTTTATTTATTTGACAGAGAGATCATAAGTAGGCAGAGAGACAGGCAGAGAGAGAGGAGGAAGCAGGCTCCCTGCTGAGCAGAGAGCCCGATGCGGGCCTCGATCCCAGGACCCTGAGATCATGACTTGAGCCGAAGGCAGAGGCTTTAACCCACTGAGCCACCCAGGCACCCAGTAATCTTAAATGAAAAAAAATTATGGGGAAAAATACTATATGCTTTCATTCGTGGAATTTAAGAAACAAAACAAAGAAAAAAAAATGGATAAAAAGCCCTCTTAAATAAAGAGAACAAACCAGTGGCTTCTGGGGGGAGGTAGGCTGTGGGATAAGTGAAACAGGTGAAGGTGATTAAGAGTATGCTTAACTGTGACATGCACCAAGTAACGTACAGAATTGCTGAATTATATTGTACACCTGAAATTAATATAACACTAGGTTAGTTATACTTGAATTAAAAAAATATTTAAAAAACCATACAGTAGCAAAAAAACAAATTTAAACATGGGCAGAAGAGCTGAAGAGACATTTTTCCAAAGACATACAGATGACCAAGAGACATGAGAGGTGCTTAACATCACTGATCAGCAAGGAAATACAATCAAAGCTACAAGGAGATATTACTCACACTTGTAAGGATAGCTGTTTATAACAACAAAAAAGAGAGATGCCTAGGTGGCTCAGTTGGTTAAGCATCTGCTTTCTGATCAGGTCATGATCCCTGGCTCCTGGGATGTAATCCTGCATCAGGCTCCTTGCTCAGGGGGAGCTCCTGCTTCTCCCTCTGCCTACCATCTCACTTGCTTGTTCACTCCTTCTCTCTCTCTCTCTCAAATAAATAAAATCTTTAAAAACAACAACAACAAAGAAATAACAAGTATTGGCAAGGATGTGGAGAAAAGGGAACCCCTGTGCACTGTTGGTGGGAATATAAATGGCTACAGTCACTATGGAAAACAGGACGGAGGTTCCTCAAAAAATTAGAAATATAACCACCATATGATCCAGCAGTTACACATCTGGGTACTTTTCTAAAAAAACAAACACACTGGAAGATATGCACCCCCATGTTCATTGCAACGTTATTTTATAGTAGCCAAGATATGGGAACAACCTAAATGTCCACTGTTGGATGAATGGCTAAAATATTGTGATACACACACACAGGGAAAGAAGTGAGATCTTGCCATATGATCTCATGTATGTATGAAAACTTTATATATGAAATTTAAAAAAATATTTCTTTTATATAATTTATATAACACATGTTAATATATAATGTATGTATTATATACTATACTAATTATATGTACACTATCATATACTATATACTATCATATATACTATTATACTATATATACTATTATACTATACTGTATATTATTATATACTATTAATGTCATACTATACTAGTATGTGTGTATGTGTGTGTGTGTGTGTGTGTGTGTGTGTGTGTGTGTATGCCCTTAGATAAAACAAATTGTCAGTTGCTAGAGGCAGGGAGTGAAGGGTGGACAAAATGAGTGAAGGAGTTCAAATGGTCCAAACTTCCAGTTACAAGTAAGTCATGGAGATGTAATGGACAGCACGGGTACTATAGTTAGTAATACTGTATTGCAAATTTGAACACTGCTAAGAGTGTAGATCTTAGAAGTTATCACAAGAAGAAAAACATTTCCTTTCCTAATAATATATGGTGATGGATGTTAACTAGACTTATTACAGTGATAATTTTGCAATATATACAAATAACAATTATGTTGCATATCTGAAACTAATATGTCATTATACCCGAATTAAAAATTTTCTCTAGTTACATTCTCTGTTAGAAAATAAAACTGTAGACCAAAACTGTGAGAAAAATTATAGGACCAAACTCATTTTCAGATATCCAAGAAAGATCATCATTTCCAAAGTAATAAGCTATTTTGTTTTACAAGCTCTCCCTTTACCCATCTTTTATAAACTAATTGTGGCATATGGACTTTTAATTTGCACAGAAAATGAAGAACTGAATTGCATTTAAAATTGTGAATATGAATTTATACTAAAAATATTTTTACAAAATACTTATACATTTCTTTAGCTGTGGAGTTCAATTTAGGATGTACTTGGAGTTCCTTAAAAATAAAACTTATAAATAGATTTGGGGCACCTGGGTGGCTCAGTTGGTTGGGCGACTGCCTTCAGCTCGGGTCATGATCCCGGAGACCCAGGATCGAGTCCCACATCGGGCTTCCTGCTCGGCGGGAAGCCTGCTTCTCCCTCTCTCACTCCCCCTGCTTGTGTTCCCTCTCTAGTTGTGTTTCTCTCTGTCAAATAAATAAATAAAATACTTAAAAAAATAAAAATTAAAAAAATTTAAAAAGAAACTCTAGAAACTTTAAACAACTTAATTGAAACCAGTGACATATGTAACAAATAGAACTTTGGAGATAAAATAGTTATAAATTCATTTTCTCTAAAAATACATTGAAAATGACAACAAATTTTATTTCCTCTAAATATTACACAAAAAGTAAATAATTGAGTTATAATAACACAATACTTTCATTATTTTTAATAGAACCATCTGTAATTTCTAGCAAGAGAATATTTCAAAACTAAGCCATTTAATAGTGTCAGGCATAAGGGTTAAGCCTCTGCCTTTGGCTCAGGTCATGATCTCAGAGTCCTGGGATCAAGTCCCGCATAAGGTTCTCTGCTCGGAGGGGAGCCTGCTTCCTCCTCTCTCTCTGCCTGCCTCTCCCTGTTTGTGATCTCTCTCCCTGTCAAATAAATAAATAAAATTAAAAAAAAGAATTGTGAAATTAATTATAAAATCAAAAATCTCTTAGATAAATGGCTTTACCAGACATAATTCTTGTTCTGTATAAATGCTGATTTACCTTGTGTTTAATCTTAAAATTTGAGACTTTAAAGCAAGTACCCTGAACTTGGTTAACATGAAAGCTCTAATTATTCGGCCAAGTTTCGTTCATAAAATAAGCCTCAGTCTTAGAAAATGTACACTGTAAAACATCTATCTTCATTTGCTATAGCTATCAAATATTTTAAGGCAAAAGTGTGGCAGATTATTTATGTCTATTAAATCTTGTTTCAGAGTATTTTTTAGACTTGTTAAAGCAAAAGACTGAATTCTATTGTGATGTATACATGATACAGAGACAAGTAGATTTTGTATTCTGATAAATTACCAAAATATACCAGAGAGATAGAGCAGTAGATAAACATATTTGAATAAAACCTTGTCTAATAAACATATTAATTGCTGGGTCTTCCTATATGAACTATGAGTCAGTAAAGAAAGTAACTCCAAAGCAGAAAGTTAACAAAGTCAGTTAAAGTTTATCAATACTTGGTGTTGGTCTTTATTAAAATTAAGCATTTTAAAAATTGGTTTTAATTTTGTGTTCCATTTCAGCCTTAGATTCTTCTTTGGAATCACTCTGAGGTTTATGTTTTAAGAACATGTGACTCCTAATAGTATTCCAAAATTAGAAATTAGAACTTTTTTTTTACAGGTAACTAAGTTAACTCCAAACTTTCATGTTTAATATAGTAAAAGTCTCCAAATAAGGCAATTTCAGATTCATAGAAACACATGGCATATTAGTTTAGAATTTTTTAGTTGTGAATTGCATCAAAATCGTAAGAATTGGAAGTGTGAGAGTTTTTTGTATTCTTTGTGAACACACAGTTGCTACATGGAGATTGTTTAAGGATTGGTAAATATTTAAATAGAAGTACACAAAGTACATTCATCAATATATTTTGGTTTTCATTTCATTGTGAGCCAAATAAGCAAGCTTAAGAGACATAAAGGTAAAATAATTTTTTTAAATCAAGTCATAAACATCAAATCAAACTAAATTTTGCTCCACTATAGTGTATAGCTTACTTTAATGAGTGAGTCTTAAAATTCTGTGGAACAATATTTTATGGAATATTACAAAAGTATATTTTGTATACTTTAGGACAAAGAGGAAGTAGTAATGTCTACACTCTCTGAAAAGATAGAAAATAAAAGCATAATTAAGTTCAATTCATACCAACTTTTTAAAAAAGATTTTACTTATTTATTTGACAGAGATAGAGAGATCACAAATAGGCAGAGAGGCAGGCAGAGAAAGAGGGGGAAGCAGACTCCCCTCCGAGCAGAGAACCTTATGCGGGACTTGATCCCAGGACTCTGAGATCATGACCTGAGCCAAAGGCAGAGGCTTAACCCTTATGCCTGACACTATTAAATGGCTTAGTTTTGAAATATTCTCTTGCTAGAAATTACAGATGGTTCTATTAAAAATAATGAAAGTATTGTGTTATTATAACTCAATTCTTTACTTTTTGTGTAATATTTAGAGGAAATAAAATTTGTTGTCATTTTCAGTGTATTTTTAGAGAAAATGAATTTATAACTATTTTATCTCCAAAGTTCTATTTGTTACATATGTCACTGGTTTCAATTAAGTTGTTTAAAGTTTCTAGAGTTTCTTTTTTAATTTTTTTAATTTTTATTTTTTTAAGTATTTTATTTATTTATTTGACAGAGAGAAACACAGCCAGAGTGGGAACACAAACAGCGGGAGTAAGAGCGGGAGAAGCAGGCTTCCCGCCGAGCAGGGAGCCCGATGTGGGGCTCGATCCCGTGTCTCCAGGATCATGACCTGAGCCGGAGGCAGTCACTTAACCAACTGAGCCACCCAGGCACCCCAAAGTTTCTAAAGTTTCTAAAAAAAATTTTAAAGTTTCTTAAATGGAAATAACAGTAGGCTGAAATGAAAAGATGTTATTTCTATTACCTTACAAGAATAACATAGCAATGATCAGTCTAATAGGTAATAAAATAGTGTATTTGACTCATTTTGTCATCATTAGACATGGAAATTTTAGGAAAAAGAGGCATTTTATGTTAGATGCATGATTTTATGTTAGATGCATGTTTATAACAATGTATCTAAAACCATCACCATCATACTAATTACCAAGCATTTGTTTAAATAGTTACTGTACAGAAGGTAGAATAGCAAATATATTCCCTTCTATCCAGGGACTGACATTTGAGCTGATAATGTAATATAATATTAGTCTAAGAGCCTGTAAGGAGAGAGAGGTAAAAAGTACCAGAATTAAAGGTAGTGACTGAGATTAAAGAAAATAAATTTATTCTTTGGTTGTATGTTAAATGATTATTTTGCATTAGTTAAATAGAGCCCTCAACATGACCTTATCTTGATGTTTTCAGAATAGGACACCATTCAAGGTGAAAAGTCACAGGCTTATCGGGAAGGACATTCATGCTCTTCTTTAATACCGTTTGCCCTCAGAGTTGGTGCAAATTTGCTACTCCTCCAGGGTTTTCTTCATAAATCCAAAGCATATATACTTCATTAAATTTGCCACAGGATTATTATTTTCATTGGTAAGATGATATAATGCCATATTAATGAACAATCTAGGGAGTTCTTATGAAGCTATATTAGAATTAGCTTACAGAAATAGCAAACATTTTAAAATAGGGCAGAACGTATGTTCAGTGTGGGGTCCCTAAAATGTTTCCATGGAATGTTAATTCTGAGTGGTTCAAATAATGTTATACATTTCTTAAAAGCCCTATGGTAAAGTTAATTTGAGAAATGGCTTCAAGACTATAGGATGCCTTGGAACCTTTAATTTATGATTATGCAATTCAGACTCTCAAGAAGGGACTTTTCCAATGTGCTTTATTTTAAAATTTACACTCAATTCATTTAACCAGTGATTTTTTTTTTTTTTTGGCAATATCTCTAAGGGATTGGAGTTCCATGGAAAATATTCTGGGTTATACTGGCATCAAAACTAGATGTAAGCTGTTTTTTTTTTGTTTTGTTTTTTAAAGTAGGCTCCATGCCCAGTGCAGAGTCCAGTGTGGGGCTTAAATTCATGACGCTGAGATCAAGACCTGAGCTGGGGTCAAGAGTCAGGATGCTTAACTGACTGAGCTGACCAGGTGCCCCAAAATTAGTTTTAAAACTCTGGAATTGGACAAACTACCATGTCACTTTACTTCTCTGAGCTCTGAGTTCTCACCTATTCAATTAAGCATATACATTTCAACCTAATGAGAGTATTAGAGATTGCTACTTCATGTAAAGAATATAGCTTATTATAAGCACAAATAAAAATGCGTACTTATCAAAACAGCATTAATTGGAGAAGCAGAGTTCACAAATGCAGCTACTGTAATCCCTCAGTAAAATACACAAAGCCTAGAAAAGCTGAGCAGTATGTCACCAAAGATAACTATGAAGCAATAGGAAAAAAATTGAACTATCTTATGTTAAATACACATTTTACTTTGGTTTATGATTCATAATTTAATCTCATAATTGGTTCACTATTAAACTATTTTCACATCTTATTTAATCTTCATAAAAACTGACTGATACTGTGTCTATTTTTACATTTAATTTTACAGATGAGACAACTAAAGTAAAACTTTCCAAACTCTAACAACTAATCTGTGGAGCCTGCATTGAAATTGATCTGATTTCAAAGCCAATGCTCCATTTTAAACATTATTATCCTCATCTAGTTAAAAACTTGAACATGAAAAGATGAAAAGTCACATCTACTATCCCTGCTTACATCCTCCAGTACCCACTTTCAGATGCCCCACACTTTCATAAGATTAGGGTTTTTTCTAGTTCCTTTATACAGATTCAACCACATACAAATTCTTGGTTTCTCCAAAAATATGTAGAGTTCCTTGGATGTCAAAAGCATGATTAATCAAATCAGCATATTTTAAAATTTTTGTTGTGAAAGACCCTATTAAGACCATGAAAGACAAGCTATAGACTATATCTAGAATAAGAAATGACATGTGAAAAATGAATTATTAAATATGCAAAAGATATAAACAGATTTTTCACCAGGGAGAAGATGCAGATGGCAAATAAGCACATGAAAACACATTCACTGTCAGCCATTAGAAAAATACCAGTTAAAGACACTGAGGGATCATCATACACCTACTGCAATAGCTAAAATGAAAACTAGTCCTAATGCTAGTTGCTAGTGAGGGAAGATGTGGAGAAAGTGGGTCTCATTAGCTGGTGGACATGTAAAATGGTACAGCTACTCTGAAAGATAGGTTGGCAGTTTCTCATAAAACTAAACCTGCACTAGAAACCTGGCAAGCCAGAAAGGGCTGGCAAGACATATTCAGGAAATTACATGAAAAAAATATGCAATCAAGCATAAGGTACCCAGCAGGGTTGACTTTCAAAATGGAAGGAGAGATAAAGAGCTTTCAGGACCAGCAAGGTCTAAAAGATTATGTGACCACCAAGCCAGCACTACAGGAAATATTAAGGGGGGTTATATAAAAGAGAAACGAACCCAAGAGTGACACAGAACAGAAATTTACAGAGGTAATCTATAGAAACATGAACTTCACAGGCAACATGGTGTCAATAAAAATGTATCTATCAATAATCACTCTCAATGTGAATGGCCTAAATGCTCCAATAAAAAGGCACAGGGTTGCAGACTGGATAAAACAACAGGACCTGTCCATATGCTGTTTACAAGAGACACATACAGAATCTAAAGACACTTCCAGATTGAAAGTGAGGGGATGGAGGACCATCTTTCATGCCAATGGACCTCAAAAGAAAGCCGAGGTAGCGATTCTCATATCAGACAAATTGGATTTTAATCTAAAGACTGTAGTCAGAGACACAGAAGGACACTACATCATTCTCAAAGGGTCTACACACCAAGAAGGTCTAACAATTGTAAATGTTTATGCCCCTAACATGGGAGCAGCCAACTACATAAGCCAACTGTTAAGCAAAATAAAGAGTCATATTAATACAAATACATTAATTGTAGGAGATCTCAATACACCATTCTCAGCAGTGGACAGATCATTTAAACAAAAAATCAACAAAGAAACAAGAGCTTTGGGCATCTGGGTGGCTCAGTGGGTTAAAGCCTCTGCCTTTGGCTCAGGTCATAATCTCAGGGTCCTGGGATCCAGGCCTGTGTCAGAATCTCTGCTCAACAGGGAGCCTGCTTCCTCCTCTCTCTCTGCCTGCCTCTCTGCCTACTTGTGATCTCTCTCTCTGTCAAATAAATAAATAAAATCTTTAAAAAAAAAAAAGAAACAAGAGCTTTGGATGACACATTGGACCAGATGGATCTCATAGATATTCAGAACATTCCACCCTAAAAGAGCAGAACACTCATTCTTCTCGAGTGCACATGGAACTTTCTCCAGAATAGATCACATACTAGGTCACAAATCAGGGCTCAACCAATACCAGAAGACTGAGATTATTCCCTGCATATTCTCTGACCACAATGCCTTGAGACTGGAACTCAACCACAACAAAAAGTTCAGAAGAAAATCAAACACCTGGAAGCTAAAGACTAGCCTGCTCAAGAATCTTTGGATCAATTAGGAAATCAAAGAAGAACTGAAATACTTCATGGAAACCAATGAGATTGAAGACACATCGATCCAAAACCTATGAGATATAGCAAAGGCAGTCCTAAGGGGGAAATACATAGCCATCCAAGCCTCACTGAAAAAAATTGAAAAATCCCAAATACACCAACTCTCATTACACCTTAAAGAACTGGAAAATCAACAACAAATTAAACCAAACCCACACACAAGACGGGAAATAATTAAGATTAGAGCAGAGCTCAATGAATTAGAAACTAGAGAGACAGTAGAACACATCAACAAAACTAGAAGCTGGTTCTTTGAAAGAATCAATAAGATCAATAAATCATTGGCCAAACTAACCCAAAAGAAAAGGGAGAAGACCCAAATTAATAAAATTGTGAATGAAAGAGGAGAGCTCACGATTAACACCAAGGAAATAGAAAAAATAATCAGAAATCACTATCAACAGTTATATGCTAATAAATTTAACAACCTAGAAGACATGGATGCATTCCTGGAAACCTATGAACTTCCAAGACTGAAAGAGGAAGAAATTGACAATCTGAATAGACCTATATCTAATAATGAGATTGAAGCGGTGATCAAAAACCTCCCAAAAAAACAAAAGCCCAGGACCAGATGGATTCCCTGGGGAATTCTACCAAACATTCAAAGAATAAATAACACCTATTCTCCAGAAGCTGTTTCAAAAAATAGAAACCTAAGGAAAACTTCCAGACTCTCATGAAGCCAGCATTACTCTAATCTCCAAACCAGACAAAGACCCCATCAAAAAGGAGAACTTCAGACCAATATATCTGATGAATATGGATGCCAAGATTCTTTTTTTTTAAAGATTTTATTTATTTGACAGAGAGAAACACAGCCAGAGAGGGAACACAAGCAGGGGGAGTGAGAGAGAGAGAGAAGCAGGCTTCCCGCCAAGCAGGGAGCCTGATGTGGGGCTCAATCCCGGGTCTCTGGGATCATGACCTGAGCTGAAGGCAGTCGCTTAACCAACCGAGCCACCTAGGCGCCCCAGATGCCAAGATTCTCAACCAGATCCTTGCTAATAGGATCCAACAATATATTAAAAGGATTATCCACCACAACCAGGTGGGATTTATCCCAGGGATGCAAGGGTGGTTCAACACTGGCAAATCAATCAATGTGATAGAACAAATCAATAATAGAAGAGAGAAGAACCACATGGTACCCTCAATTGATGCAGAAAAAGCATTTGACAAAATACAACATCTGTTCCTGATTAAAACTCTTCAAGGTATAGGGATAGAGGGAACATTCCTCAACCTCATAAAATCTATGAAAAACCCACAGCAAATATCATTCTCAATGGGGAAAAACTGACAGCCTTCTCTCTGAGATCAGGAACAAAACAAGGATGCCCACTCTCACCACTATTGTTCAACATAGTGTTAGAAGTCCTAGCAGCAGCAATCAGACAACAGAAAGAAATAAAACATTTTCAAATTGGCAAAGAAGAAGTTAAACTCTGTCTCTTTGCAGATGACATGATACTCTATGTGGAAAACCCAAAAGACTCTACCCTCAAACTGCTAGAACTCATAAAACAGTTCAGTAATGTGGCAGGATACAAAATCAATGCACAGAAATCAGTTGCGTTCTTATATACTAACAATCAAAATATAGAAAGGGAAATCAGAGAATCGATTCCCTTTACTACAGCGCCAAAAACCATAAGATACCTAGGAATAAACCTAACCAAAGAAGTTAAGGATCTGTACTCAAGGAACTATAGAACACTCATGAAAGAAATTGAAGACACAAAAAGATGGAAGAGCATTCCATGCTCGTGGATCAGAAGAATAAATATTGTTAAAATGTCTATATTGCCCAGAGCAATCTATACTTTCAATGTCATCCCGATCAAAATTCCACCAACATTTTTCAAAGCTTTGAAACAATCCTAAAATTTATATGGAACCAAAAAAAATCCCGAATTGCTAAGGAATTGTTGAAGGAAAAAAACAAAGGGGCATCACGTTACCTGATTTCAGACTTTATTACAAAGCTGTGATCACCAAGACAGCATGGTACTGGCACAAAACAGACAAATAGACCAATGGAACAGAGTAGAGAGTCCAGATATGGACCCACAAATCTATGGGCAAATCATATTTGACAAAGCAGGAAGAAATATCCAGTGGAAAAGAGACAGTCTCTTCAATAAATGGTGCTGGGAAAATTGGACAGCTATGTACAGAAGAATGAAACTAGACCATTCTCTTACACCACACACAAAGATAAACTCGAAATGGATGAAAGACCTCAACATGAGGCAGGAATCCATCAAAATCCTGGAGGAGAACATAGGCAGTAACCTTTTTGACATCGACCACAGAAACTTCTTTCAAGACACATCTCCAAAGGCAAAGGAAACAAAAGGGAAAATGAACTTTTGGGACTTCATCAAAAATAAAAAGCTTCTGTACAGCAAAGGAAACAGTCAACAAAACAAAGAGGCAACCCACGGAATGGGAGAGGATATTTGCAAATGACACTACAGACAAAGGGCTGATATCCAAGATCTATAAAGAATTACTCAAACTCAACTTCTCCATAGAAGACATACAAATGGCTAACAGACCATTACCCCAAAGATACAGAAGTAGTGAAAAGAAGGGCCATATGTACCCCAAAGTTCATTGCAGCAATGGCCAAAATTGCCAAACTGTGGAAAGAGCCAAGATGCCCTTCAACAGATGAATGGATAAAGAAAATGTGGTACATATATACAATGGAATACTACACCTCCATCAGAAAGGATGAATACCCAACTTTTGTAGCAACATGGACCGAATTGAAAGAGATTATGCTGAGTGAAATAAGCCAAGTAGAGAAAGTCAACTATCACACGGTTTCACTTACTTGTGCTGTGTAAGGAGTAATATAGAGGACAGTAGGAGAAGGAAAGGAAATGGGAAGTCGGGTAATTCGGGGAGAGAAACGAAACATGAGAGACTTTGGACTCAGAAACAAACTGAGAGTCTTGGAGGGAAGGGGGAGAGGGGATGGGAGGGCCTGGTGGTGGGCACTGAGGACACATATTGCATGGAGCATTGGGTGTGGGGCATAAACAAAGAATCTTGGAACACTGAAAAAATAAAATAATATATAAAAATTTGAAAAAAGATAAAAAACAAAACCAAAAACAAAACACAAGTAAACCTGCACTTAGCGTATGACCCACCAGTTGCTCTCTTAGGCATTTATCCTACAAAAATGAAAACTTATTCATAGTAACTAACTATAACAGCAAAATACTGGAAGCAACTTAAATCTTCAACCCAACTATTCTACACTGTGGGTAAAGAATTCTCAGTCTTTGTACCAGCATTTTACTCAGTTACCTGCAGAACTGTGTAACTTGTCTCCAAGACGACAACAATAATCCTTCTTTATTCTGCATTGAACTGAACTTGTACATCCATACAGTGTAATACTATTATACAAAGGAATGAAATGCCGATGCAAGCAACAGCCTGGATAGATCTCAAGGCTTAGTGAAAAAAAAATCAATTTTGAAAGGTTATATGCTGTAAAGTTCCATTTATGGAACAGTCTCAAAATGAGAAAAATATATAGATGGAGAACAATTATGGTTGGCAAGGGAAAGAGACTAGAGGTGAAGAGGGTGTGTTCGGGAAATGGTGGGCATGGACGCAATGAGGCAGCATGAAGGAGTTCTTTTGTGGTGATGGAATAGTTCTGGTTTTTTTGATTGTGGTTACACAAATCTACATGCGGTATAAAATCATATAGAACTATAAGCATACAAATGATTAAAGGTTTAAAAATGATGGAAAGTTCTTTTGTTAGCAATAATATACTAATGTCCATCTTCTGGTTTTGATAGTGTACAATATATTGTCTAATAATCATAATATCATACCATAGCTATACTTTTGATACCATCATTTTGTGAAGTTGGTTGAAGGATTCTTTGTAGAGCCTCTTTGTACCATTTTTGCAACTTCCCATGAGTCTATCATTATTTCATTATTTCAAAATGCAAGTTAAAAAAAAAAAAAGTGCCTGTGGGATGGGAGGGATTGTTGCCATGATCTTGGAGACAAGTTACACAGTCCTCCAGGTGAGTAAGTACATAGTGGCACAGAAACTGAGAACTTGGGCTCTAAGAGCCAACAAACAAAAATCATGATTTTGGATGATCTGTCTGTATTTGACTGAAAGGACAAGAAACAGGAGCCCTGTGTTGGTGAGAACCATCACAGCTCAATCTCCATTAATTTGGGTTCAGAATGTAGCATCTATCTTTGAAGGTAAAGAGTCTGCCAGACAGGACAACTAACTGGCAAAAATTAAAGGGAAACCTAGGCAGAGACCCAATTCTAAAAACGAGGCCAAATAGGAGAAAGGAATGGACAACCTGGGGATTAGATAGACTTGCAGAGTTTTGGCAACAGGGGACATCTGGGCCAGCGGGTCCTGTGCTGGCAGTGTGACTCATCAGCAAATCCCACAGTGCTGGGTTCAGAGGCAGGTAAAGTACACACACTGTTGAAAGACTTCTGGAACTGGGACAGGCCCAAGCTCACACAGGACATCATGGCAAGGAGCTGAGAATGTGGACAGTGGAAATAAAGCAAAAGTTGAAGCATAAAGAGAAAATAGGTACTTTCCTTTTCCAAGGAATCCTAAATTTTACCTCTTTTCCTTTACCATTGCATTTCTTGCACATGTTTTTAATTAGAAGATGACTACAAAGTACTATACTTCTTTTTATAGGACTAAAATACTGATTAGCAAGGATTGTTAAGGTTATACTTAGATGGAATCAAACCACATATGGTGACGCGAGCCATTCTATTTCTTTGTAGGGGGTAAGCGGTGGTGGTGGTAGTTCTGAATGGCAATGTGCTTTCTGGGCACTGTCCTTGCTTTTTTCTTTGAACAGAAGGAAGAGCTTTCAAAATAATCTCAGTGTAACCTCCCACACACTCCTAAAGCTATATCAATACATTAAAGTATTGGCGTTTAAAATTTTCCCTGACCAAATAGCTCTCTTGTTCACTTTGCAAGATACACAAAAAGACAAGGTACTTTCTCTTTTTTTCAATCCCTGCACCAGTATAATGGGAGTAGATGGTTAGGTTGAGTTCTTGTTCCCATTGTGAATGGTCATGTGAGTAAACAGTGACTGTCTTATTTGGAGTCTCTGCCTTTCCACAAATCTGTAGAGAGAGAAAGTACCAGCAGTTGCCTAGAGCTGGGTGTAGGTATGGAGAGTCAGTATAAATGGGCCCAGGGTTTCTTTTCTGGGGTGATGGAAGAAAGCTTCTGAAATTGCCCCATCCTTGCCCCATCCTTGCAAATAAGAACTCCATGCTCTTTATGCCCATGGACAGCTGTACTCAATTCCCTAACTGAATGTTAGAAATGCTCAGTAGTGGGCACATACTTCAAGTGCTCTCTTAGGACCTAATTTGGTTTCTAAAGATATTCAGAATG
Organism: Spilogale gracilis; assembly: GCA_004023965.1. Classification (NCBI taxonomy): domain Eukaryota; kingdom Metazoa; phylum Chordata; class Mammalia; order Carnivora; family Mephitidae; genus Spilogale; species Spilogale gracilis. Next base: position 14,909 of record PITA01001433.1, read on the forward strand.
CCTAGGAGTTACACAGAGTGCATTTAAAAAAATCAATTTGAGAGTTAATTATTTTACATTGGCTATGGAATAAACAATGCTTCAAAATCCTGGATTAGTGCAGGATACTATTTAAATGCATGCCCTCAATTAAAGAGAACACATAGAATTAAAAAAAACAAACCCTGAAACGACTGTGAATAGTTCTGGTGCTAAAAATCACTTGCTTAGGGTGCCTGGGTAGTTCAATGGGTTAAAACCTCTACCTTCAGCTCAGGTCATGATCTTAGGGTCCTGGGATCGAGGCCTGCATTGGACTCTCTGCTCAGCAGGGAGCTCGCTTCCTCCTTTCTCTCTGCCTACTTGTGATCTCTCTCTGTCAAATAAATAAATAAAATCTTAAAAAAAAATCACAGTGATAACTGCTTAGTTGCCCTTATGACTTAAATTTGGCATTTATTTCATGCAGATTTTTCTATCAGAATATAATTTCACATGGTCCCAAACATCACAATGGCTATATTTTAATAAAGACAGTAGTGGCTCTATGACCAGGATTTCAATTACCAAAAGTTTCATAGACTAACAAGAAGATGATTCTGAATTTAGCTTCACATATTGAATAAATGTGTAGCATGAAAGTATGGAGTGACATTTCAGCAAGAAGCCAAGTGCAAAGATGTTTAACCCCAATGTTTGATTGTACTATAACCTGCTTGCTTGCATACCATGCCTTTCCCTGCTCACAATTGCAATATCCCAATAAAAATCTGGTTAACACCTGTTCCTTATCTCAATGGGTTGACATCAAAGTTAATTTTCTAAAAAACACAAAGCTCTTTGAGCTTCCTAACACAGTAGGAATTACCTTTCATTTTCTGTTCATAAAATAGGCCATTCTTAGGAAAGGAGAACATGGAGTTCTGGGCCCAGGCCCTAGCGAATGACTCACAGTCCCCCTTACACATTGTAAGTGGCCATTAGGTTACCCTGATGTTTCTGTAGTAAGCACAGCCCAGCCTTGACCAGGGACACTGGAAACCATGAAGGGACAGCCAGTATTAGAAAATGCTGTTGGAAGAACCAAAACTATTTTTTATGTCTATAGAGATATCTGCAAATATTTTTTAGTAGGAAAGTAATATGCCTAAGAGCTGTATCTAGTTTTGTGTTTGACTCTGAGTCTTGGATTCATGACTCTTGCCTCTGAAGCATCTTGTGATACTTTAAAAAAAGATTTGAGTGACTATGTCTTGTAAAGCTCTGCTAATCACGGCATGTTTTAATTAAAGAGGAAATATGGATTCTGTGTACATTCTGAAAGTCAACAGGGAACTGATCAAACTTTGTTCTGAGAACAGACTAAAGATTTAAGTAAGAAGCAGGAGTGAACTGGCCTTCATTAACATACCTTCATTGAGGTAGTTTTCCTTTGGGCTGACTCCACCCAGAAGGTGTTTACAATCAGCACTCCAATTTGTAGGATGGAGCCAGTTTGGGATGTTTTAGCTCAATAATATAGCAGTACCATCTTGTCACCATCAGGGTGGTTGTTACAGTCTGTAGATGACAGCTATTGACCTTGTGAGTTCACCAATCTTTCGTCACAACGTAATAGGGTGACACAAAACAGTGATTTGCATTCACCAGTATGTCCTGACATCCACTGCATTGTCAATAATGGATTGGCCTTTTATACTCTTTTTTTTTTTTTAAGACTTTATTTATTTGACAGAGAGAAACACAGCCAGAGAGGGAACACAAGCAGCAGGAGTGAGAGAGGGAGAAGCAGGCTTCCCGCCGAGCAGGGAGCCTGATGTGGGGCTCGATCCCAGGTCTCCAGGATCATGACCTGAGCTGAAGGCAGAGGCTTAACCACTGAGCCACCCAGGCGCCTTGGCTTTTTATACTCTTGATGGAAAGCCCCACATCAAGAAATGTGTGAGGGGATTGGGTGTTTCAGCGATACTTAATATGGACAAACAACATGGTAGAACCCCAGGAAGGCTAAAATTCTTAGCTGGGGTAGTGAGTACTGCAGGTGGTTTTCCTTGATTTAATTCAGGCTAGAAGCATTGGTGATGTGGCTTAAGAAAAGGACATTCTCACACCTGAAGTGACGTATGACATTAGATTTAAGGACTTCCTATGAAGAACCACTTTTCCTCCAGTGGATTTATGCCCCTTCCTTGAAATGTCAAGTGGAGGCTTTCAGCCACAAGAACTATTTGAGCAATGTAATGTCACAATGCATGCTGGTCACAAGATTTTTGGTCAAATGCCTTGGCAGGGCGCCTGGGTGGCTCAGTTGGTTAAGCAACTGCCTTCAACTCAGGTCATGATCCTGGAGACCCGGGATTGAACCCCACATCGGGCTGCCTGCTCGGCAGGAAGCCTGCTTCTCCCTCTCTCACTCCCCTTGCTTGTGTTCCCCCTCTGGCTGTGTTTCTCTCTGTCAAATAAATAAAATCTTAAAAAAAAAAAATGCCTTGACAGAAAACCCTGGAAACAAGAGACCCAGAGACCAAGGTAGTTTGGACTCTCCAAGGAAGCATTCAGAGGGCCTACTGCCTTGGGCATCCTACAATCAAAGACTTTTCCCAGTTCTTACTGAACCATTGTTGGTTCAGGGCAGCTAGTATCCTGCCTGCCAGCTCAGCATGAGAGAGGGCCAAAGAAACTTAGACTCTCTGAGCCACACTGGGGGGAGGGAGAAGGTTACTGAGACAAAACAAGGCTTGCCAACCCTTTCTTACACTTGCAGACATTTACAGGCACTGCTACACATTGGGCAGGATCCTAGGCATCTTTACCGGCCCACTTGCCATAGCATCCAGTTCCTCTGCTAACTCATTCCAGATGAGGCAAAGAACTATGGTAAGCAGTAGTACCATCATCACCATGCAAAACCAAGATACGTGGGAAAAGTTAAGGAGGTGGTGTTCCTGTGACTGTGTGTTACAATCCCCAGTGGTGTAAGCAAGTCTCCTCTTTATGAATAGTGAAGAACCCCTGTCTTTGGGCTTCAAACTGGAACTCTTCCTGAGTTCTGTTTAAAGTGGGTTCTTAATTTTTTTTAAAGATTTTATTTATTTAGGGGCACCTGGGTGGCTCAGTTGGTTAAGCGACTGCCTTCAGCTCAGGTCATGATCCTGGAGACCGGGGATTGAGCCCCACATCAGGCTCCCTGCTCGGCGGGAAGCCTGCTTCTCCCTCTCTCACTCCCCCTGCTTGTGTTCCCTCTTTGGCTGTGTTTCTCACTGTCAAATAAATAAAATCTTAAAAAAAAAGAAAAAAGAAAAAAAGATTTTATTTATTTACTTGACAGAGAGAGAGATTACAAATAGGGAGAGAGGCAGGCAGAGAAAGAGGGGGAAGCAGGCTCCCTGCTGAGCAGAGAGCCCGATGTGGACCTCAATCCCAGGACCCTGAGATCATGACCTGAGCCGAAGGCAGAGGCTTAACCCTCTGAGCCACCCAGGTGCCTGGTTCTTAATTTCTTGATACAGTTTTGCAATCTACAGTTGAGATAAGGATAGTAACATCCACACATTGGTTTTTGCCTTTAAAGTGCATCATGAAATATTGGAAGATTTAAAAACGTGCTTCAGTATTCAAGCATGGAGTAGGATAGACTCAATCAGACGCTGTAAGGTTTCCCATCAGATACTGACTCACATGTGTATGCTGCACGTCTTCTGTTGGGTTTCTAGGTATGTAGGGTGCATCAGCTTATTTGCACAACACCATAGCGAACAACAGGGTAGGCTTGTGGTTCCCTTGGGTCCAGTAAAGCTGTGATTCTGTGGGAACATTCATAATACCACGTTTTTGGTCTCTCTTCTAAAGGGCGACTGAGGGAACCCTCATGGGGCTTTTGCATGAGTCATTCAGTGCCGCTGTTTCTGAGTTGTTGGCATGCATCAGCCACCCCTCCTTCTCCTTGTGCCATCCTGGCATGCTCATCTATATCTTTTCCATGCATTCCTTTTTCTGTTCTGAAATTCTTGAGAGAAAGAGCAGCAGAGGTAGGGCTGTGCATGAGTGCCTGTGTGCGCGCGCGTGCGCGCACGCGCAGGGAGTGGAAGGTGGAAGGATGGCTGATTTATAAGTTTCAAATTCTCTTCCAATTTAAGGGGTGGGAGTTGCATGCTATTTCCAAGACAGACATCCTAGGAGAAATAGATTTCATTAGAGAGTCTGAAATCACAGGAATGGTTTAAATTTAGCATTGGGGAGGGAATGCTGCCTCTACGTACTATACGTTTAAAATGATTCCAAATGTTTTATCTGATGCCAGCTGTGCAGCCTTCTGGATAAATCATTTCATATCATATACCTCTCAGCCCTTAGTGCAGATGTGTCACTCGGACACAGAGGTCCTTCCCTGAAGCTGGCAGCCACTGCACTGCTACCGCCTCAAAAGGAGCTCCCCGCGTACCACCGCCCCCCATCACATGCGCAGCACCAGTGTCGCGTCCCACCAGCTTCAGTGACGCGGCTTAGTGTGAGGGAGACCAATAAATTCCGCCCACGGAGACTGAGTTTCCCTGGGCACACTAGCTATTCACTCCAATTTATTTTCCTTGGGACCCAGTGAATCATCTTTTGTACCGTCTCTTACGTTGTATGACTCACTTCAGGCTATTTTCTGCTCCGCTTTGGCCGAGAGGCTCATTTCTGGAGAGGGCCCTACCTCATCTGTTAAATGTCATGAATCACAACACTACACTTCATAGAAACTTCCACGCTCGCTTTACCGGAGATCAGTGTAAACAATAAGGGCAGTCTAGCTAAAAAGTGGCCTTCACGTGGGTGAAGCCCCGGCCTCTCCCAGGCTTATTTTAAGACCATAATTTGCATATTGCTTTTCAGCAATGATAATGTTGGCCTTTGTGATTTTGTTGCCTTTGGTTTTATCAGGAGGCATGTATGTATCAAATGCACTGTTGCAACCAACATCTGCTGTGCTTTCAGAACAAAAGTGGCTGGTGGTCATTCCCACTTCCTAGTTCCTCCTCCCCTCTTCTGTATTCCTTTTCTTCTTATACATTTCGGAGCAAAAAAAAAAAAAAAGAAAAAAAAATAAGAAATTTCTCCTTCCATGCCCTTTCTAACTGATGACAACAATTTTTCCAGAGGAAGCATTACGAGTTTAATCAAAAAAATAAGATTCTGTCCAGTATATCTATAATTGATGAACTTTATGTTCTATGCAGATTCGAGAACCTTCTGGCATATCTCTTAATATTACAGAAGCTAATAAAAATCACTGCTTCCACCAAAGCACCAGGGAGAAGGTGCAGAATGTCTGGTGTCTGGTTCAGGTGCTCTGGGCAGGCTTGGCCGCCTCCACTGGGCTGAGATTCCTGATAGCTGGTTGTGGCCCTGGGGGCAAACGTTGAATTTTCTCTGCAGAACAAAAGGAATCTTTTCCCTATTGTTTTATTTAATTGCTTTCATTTTTTAGGGCAAATTTTGGTTTATGCAAGGGTAAGACTCAGCTTTTCCAGGCTTAGGAAACAGATTGTAAAATATTTTGCTGGATTAGGACACAAAATACTTGACTATGAGACAGAGCTCAGGGTCCTGCTTGAGGCTCAAATGCCTCGAAAGTTTAGGTTCTGAAGAAAACGTGCCAGGAAATGGTTGCATCCATGCCAGACAATTACCTAGTGAGCAAAGAGGTCCTGTGGAATCTCCTCGAGGTCATGATGAATGTAGAGTGCCATTGCTGACACAGGGTCCACACGACCCAGCCCCCACTGGCTGAGAGGCGTGCAGCCGCTCCCACAGCTGCAGCCCAGAGGGCGCAAGGCACAGCATATTTTTGTTACTTGTTTTAAATTAGCTTAGTCAAGCTATAAATATTTTTGGTAATTTCTAAAAAAAAAGAAATGTTTCTGTCTAAACCAGAAGACTGGGTTGTGCAATTCAAATTAACATCTTATGGAAGTGGGGTCTGGAAAACAGAAGGCAAGCGTGCTTCTCACCGCGGCTGTTCCAGTGGGGTTGCACTGAGTGAAATTTGCTCTGAGGATTTCTCAGTCACCTCAGGCATGAAATTCAAATTCTTGCCCATGGCCTCTTCCATCACAGGCCAACACCAGCCTCCCCCGTCCCTTGAGGCATACCTCCTCATGAACTGCCTCTAAATGGACTGTTTTCCCCTGATTTTCCCTAATTAGAATAACTTGTCTTCCTTTCCTCGGGGGATCCTCTGTTTCCCCCATCAATACCAAAGGAAACCCTCTTTGGTTTTCAGACAAGATTTTTGTCTGAAGAAATTTAAACAGTTGTTAATCACTTATGATCACCTCTTCTCTTTTGATTCTGTAAGCAACACTAGTTATATATACAGCAGATTCTTCACTGGACATTCTGATGGTGCTTGGGACAGGAAAATGATGCAAATAGCATACTGTATTGAGAGGGTGGAACAGAGATGACATATACACAGATTTTTCTTCTTCTCTCTTTCTTTCTCTTTCCCTCTCCTCTTGTTGTTTCATAGCTTGAAAGAGACAAGGAAATGCTGGGTAAAGCTGGAGTTCTTATGATGGATAAGCCTGGGCTGGACACTCTGGGCTGAATAGGGTGATGCTGAGATTTTTCAGACTTTGGAACTGTCTAGATATCTTAACTGAAGCTCTCGTCAACCAGACTGCTGCAGGGGCTCTCTAGAAAATAATGCTGGCATTAGGGTGTGTGGGAGGGATACAAAAAGGAAAGACTTAAAAGAAACTTATAAAATGCACCATACTGCAGATCATCAAATCTTTATCATCGCTTGGGTTGTGTCTTGTGTGATGAGGGGTACCATCCAGCAATAGTGTCACACAATACTCTTCTGGTACTAATGATTGGAGGAGGTGCAGAGTAGCAGGAATTGGATCATAGAGGTAGCATTGGGTATGAAAGTCAAATATAATAAGATGGTGAAATGTAGACAGCTTGAGCTGATGGCTGGCAGGGAAAGGGAAGGACTGGTCTAGGAGGACATTCAGACCTTGCCCTTGGGAGACAGGGTGGATGGGGGTGTTGTGCCAGTGCATGAAGAATGTTAGTCTAAGTGCAGCAATAAACCTCTGTGGTCTGCATTTCTCCTGGACCACTGAAGACATTGCAGAATCAACATGATCAAATTACAACTCTTAATTTCCAATCCTCATCCCCAACCCTATTTCTTAATCATTTTTCTGTTGAAGTCAATGGCATTCATCATCCACTCAGTTACTCAAAAGAAAAACCTCAGGGAAATTTTTGTGTTTTTTTGCTATTACCCCAACTGTTAATCTACTTCCAAAATATATCCCAAAGGCATTCCTTTCTTTGTACTACTTGACTACACAACACAGAAGGTTAACTCCATGAGTGTTCTAAAGGCATAATCACAATTCTTTTCTCCTTTTAAAATGAAAATGGAAACTAACATCGAAGTGTGAGATTACGAGGCCTTGGGGCTCCCAGGGCATCACCACGTCTGGTAACCTCTTCTTTTCCAATTCCACACCCTTGTTCAGTCACCAGTGGCCTGACTTATGGATGTGAGATCTCTCCTTAACAGGGAGAAAGAAGACGCAATGATATTGTGTAATTTGGGGCTGGGTGTCACTTTTTCCCATCTATTATGATAGAGTGTAAGGTTTCATGCCAATATTTTATGAGCTTCTAGAGGAGTCTCTCCTGTCCTCTTTTCCTCTCTCTACTCCTATTTCCACTGGGCCTGAAATCTTCCCTCTTGAGCCCTCAGTAAGTAGACCCTCCATGCACAAATCCTACGGTGCTTCTATTTGCCATAGGAAGATATCCATCTGGGGATAGTTCTGCCAGAAGGACAAGATTGACCAACTCTTCTATCATAGGGGAATTCAGCATAGAGACAACATAAAATGTCAGAGCCATATTTTTATCTTATTTCCTTACCAACTAGAGTAAAATTTTGTTAAGATTTTTAAAAAAAATTTGAAGTATCTATAATTTTGAAAACTCTCTTGATAAGAATTCAACACATTTTGTCTATTTACTTATTTCAATTCTAATGAACATGAATACTGTTTTCTAAGATGACCCTGCCTCAGGTAAAAGAAGCCAAAAGGTTTCTAGTCAGTTGTATTATTAGCTTTTCACCAAGTAGATTAGCAATCAAGAATTTTTAAATAATATGACTGTAAACTACTCAATTTCTGAGCAATTCAAGAGGTTTCAAAGTTTCCTGAAAAAAAATATTTTTAAGAAGGCAAATTTTGTGAAGTGTTGAAAAAATAATGTAGCTTTACAAAATTAATCTAACTTCTGGGTAAATGCCCAGGATTCAACTCTTGCTCTTTATTCACTCCATTAATACATTCACATTTCCATTCTTTCTGAGTTCAAGATTATTTGAAGACAATTGTTCTGTATTTAAGGCTAAACTTAATAACTATAATCTTTGATGTATACTTTTTGAGAAAATTATATTAAAAATATATTCATCACTTTATAGGCAGTTATCTCTTCGAGTCACTGTTGTTTATACAAAAACATTTTGATTTTAGCTATAAAACTTATTCAGCCCAAAATTTGATTTAGGACACAAAGAAACAGAGGAAGGTCCATAGGATAGAAGTGCAAAGTTGTCTAAGCGATGTCATTCATATCGTTTACTATAGCTAGTAACAAAAACTGGTAAAGTTAAGATCTAGTCCTATACCCAAAGGCCATCTGGACCAATCTTATCCTTGGAGCTCAAGCAAAACATAACCAAATAGAATTAATCATATTTCTTTCCAGACCTTTCCAATTGATATATTGTTACAAAAATCAAGGAACAGTAATAGAGAATCAGTAGTCCCTTCAGGATAGTTAAAAAAATGTAAAATATGAATATTTCATACAGGAAGGTTGCTGGGTTATATAAAGGATTAAGTTCCCTTATATCTTATATCTTAATGTAACTGGCCTAAGTCCAAAATAGATGGAGAGAAAATGGATTAATTACCCTACAGAAGTCTTTTGCATACCTCTCCCACATTATTATTAGTTCAGGAAACTTAGATTTAAGACACCCTGTGCATGGCATTACCTTATCCAAAGAAATTAGATCAGAAGTAAGTCTATGAAAAATTTAGGCAAATGGCACATGTAGGGTTTCATTTTGGGGGATCTTTTAAGAAAGACTGTTTTCTGTTTTTCTGAGACCACTGAGAAATCTACTATAAACAATCCTGTTTCTCATTTCAGATGGCATGATTTGTGGATATAGAGTCTGGAACTACTGCGGCCATTTTTTGTCAACATGAGGGATACATTGGCTTAAGGATAAAGCTAACAACATGGAGGGCAGGACACAGAATTGGAAAGAAACTTGTTCCCTGGTGACATCATTAAGCCCTGAACACTACCTTGCCTCTGGACTTTTCATTCATGTGAGCCAATGAGTGCCGCCCACCCTTTATTACTTTTAGGACAGAGTTTGATTTTTGGTTATTTGCAGTATGAATACTAACTGATGACCCCTGAGTCATTAGCACATAACCAGTATGTAAGACCAGGGAAAAAAATGTAGAGAGGGACATTCTAGAATCCTGGGACATTCTAACCTTGGAGATTGGGCCAAGAAGGGGAACATACATAAAAGAGTGAGAGGAAACTGGCAGAAAGTAGAAAGAGAATGAGGAAAGTGTGGGGTCACTGAAAAAGAACAAGAATGAAAGACAAGTGCTTGATGGATGAGGGAGTGGTCATCTTTTTGAGAGTTCCTGGGAATCCGCCTAACATGAAGGCAGATGTGTGACCCTTGGAAACAGCATCACACAGCTTGTCAGCGGCCCCTGCAAGATGAGTCAGTGGAGGGTAGAGCGACACCTCCCAGAGGGAATGGGGGTTAGGGCGTGAAGATGCAGAATAGATTCGTGTTTCACGAGATTTTGCTGTGAAGAAGAACAGGGCAGAGAATCAGAACAGAAGGGGCTGTGGGATTAGGACCATTCACCTTAGCTGTTATTGTCATTTGTTTTTTGAGAATGATAAACATCAGCTTGTCCATGGGCTGATGGAAGAACCCAGAAAAGAATAAAAGAGGCTGTGAGAAATAAGAAAGAATGACAGGAGTGATTTCTTGTAAGGGGGGAAGGCACTGGGTGTCAGGAGCAAGGGGAGATGTTTCATAGGGGTGGCAACACCTCCTTCCTTGTAAAAGGGGGGTGCATGGGACATGAGTATGGATAAAAGCAGACGTGTGGATTTGTGGTTAAAGGATGGAGGAGCCCCTGTTGGGTTTTCTGAGTTGAGTATGAGTAAGCATTATCTGTCAGGACATGGGAAAACAGTGTTCTTTATTAGACACTTGGAAAACGAGCTTTTACATTCCTCAAGTTGCAAAATTCTTTATAGGGAATTTCTTATCTATCAAACTAAAAGGATGTTTTATAATGCTTGCTGTGCATGAATGGGATCAGAGGGGATGACGGAGGGAGGCGTTTTGTTTACTATCAGTTTAAGGTTTAGGCAACTAGATCCAAATTCTCTTAAAGCTGGTTTTTATAAAAAGGAAATTTAAAACTTTCCACTTAAAATATTTACAAGCCAATGACATATATATTATTTCCTCTCCAACATGGAGGACCTATTTGCTGCAGTCAAGTTAGCTCACATCTGTAGTCTTTGTTGATACAGTCCTAGCCTTTTTTCTTTTCTTTACATTTCCTCTAGTTCTCTGGTATTATGAAAATTTGGGAATTTAATTTGTAACACTTGTCCAAAACTATAACTAAAATGTATGCTCTTAAGAGCTTAGATGAAGAAGAAAATATCATATTCCACTTCTCTGGACAGTTTTATAATAAGATCAAGTTGAGAAACTGATGTTTCAACATGAATAGCTATGACTTCTAGTTATAAGTTAGTGAGAAGTTCTTATTACATCTTAATTATGTTTTGGCTAACAAAATAATTTAAGCTAATTAGACTATTATAAAGACCATGTGGAGGAGGAAAGAGTGTGGGTTATTGTTTTGTGAACACTCTGTTAGTCTTGTCCTATTTTAGGCAGTGTAAAATGACTTGTTTGCATAAAGTCACTCAGAGACTTGAAATCCAACATCTTTCATATGGAGTCTCTCTAATTGTGTATGTCCCAAGAGCTGGCACACCGATCACATTTACCTGCAGATTTCTACTTCTGATGACACATGGCTGAGAGCAAGCACGAGTTTCATTCAGGCAGAGTCAAATCTAGGTCAATCTCCCAATCAAAGATCTTTGGAGCAGAGTTAAAAATACAAGCCTTAGTAGCTAAGTTGTTCAAAACATGTGGCCCAGGAGAGACTAAACCCACATAGTTCAGAAACACAGTCACTGGGCCTGTGCTAGGCTTCATGAAAGAGCATCAGTTAAAACCACCATACAGGTATTTTATTAGATTTCAATCATGGTCTATCTGTCAATGCATAATGATTTGAATTTGAAACTATAGAAATGAGTTATATACATGATTTTTAACTTAGATATGTAAGTGCATATCGTGTTGTGTGTGTGTGTGTTAGAAATTCTTTTGATGAAGGTACTTCAGCGAATGGTAGCAGGTGTGACAGGTGAGGTCCAATAGCTGTGATTACATTTTTAAAGTTGATTCTGGGTGATTCTTTCATTGCACTGAATGGATCAGCAGCCGCAGGTCATGAGCATAAAGTGTTTCTCAAAGAAGTGGAGTTCACAGAGTCATCCTTCTTTCTGAAATGTCAGCCATAGATTTGTTTGGATGGAACTATTACTGGGGTGATCAGTAAAAAATTCAATGTGTTGTTTGTCTGCAGGCAGAATAAAGTTTTGGATCAGTAGTTAGCCAGTTGGTAAGTGGCATTCCTATTGTTTTTAGTTTTTCTCAACTGGGACAAGTTGTTTCTGTCGCCTGCCCAGCTCTGAAGTAAAGGATAGAAGGGTGGAAGTAGAAGAAGAAAACGAAGTCTTAATCCTCCACCTTGGCTTTGTGCCTTTTCTCTTGAATCTTCTCTTTCTCAGTGAGAGAATGACGTGCTCTATCCATGGGAGTCTGAAGTCTTTCACCAGCTTTGTTATCAGTGCAGATCTAGCCCAGAGTCAGGTTGTTCTTTGAACAAAACTCTTTGCTTTTCATTCCCTCACCCAGACAGATCTGCACTGACATGCAGGCAGTGCTCAATGGGATGCGAACCCACCTCCTGTCCGAAAAGGGGGGTGCTGGGCTCTGAAGCGAGGAGGACGGCTGGCCTTCCTTACTGCAAGACGCCTGGAGTGCTGTCCTACTATGAACTTAAGGAAGAAAACCAACCACTCTTCCCCTCCCAGAGAAGCCAACAGTTTTCCATTTTCTCTTGGACACATCCAAAAAGCAGAATTTTCAGGCAGAAGATAATGGAAGACTGTTTTTCTTCTTTTGAAAACATTTAGACATATTAAATAAAACGACTGAAATTTTGGGTCATTATTCCATTCATTTTTGGTCACAGTTTTTCGCAAATTGAAAGAAAAGCATAAACTTCAAGTGCAACTGATTTGGAATAAAATCCAAGACTTTCCCGTGAATTTTGCACTGCCCTGTGGTTCTGATTTCTTCCTCTGTTATTTGCAATACAGGCTGCTCCAAGGCCGGGAGGATTTTCAAGTGCTGTGTTCCTAAGATGGGGTTTTCAAAGACAGTGCCCACAAAGAGTCAGTATCACTAAATATTCCCTCTGGGGGGTTGATCTTCTCCTTGTTTACATTAGGCATGGCCACATGAACTGCTTCAGCCAATGAAGAGGTGACGAGTGCCACGTGCCACCGACTGCAAAAGCCTCAAGGCCTTCACAAGATTCAACTGTCTTCCTTTCATCTTCGGGAGACTAGCAATGGCCCAGATGGAGCTGCCCTTTCAACCTTGATCTAAGAGTGAAGAGCATGTTGAGAAGAGCCACCTAGCAGCTGCTATGGAAAGCGAACAGGAAACCACGCACGGCTGGGTAAACCACTGAGATTTTGTTGCGGAAGCATCCAAGTCCAGCCTTCCTGATGCATTACCAGCGCAAAAGGGGATTCTTTGTGTCAAGGACATTCTGAAAATGCTACATATGCTATCCCACTCAAAATAACACACACTAGCATTTTAAAGAATGCTAAAAAAAAATCCTTCAGGAAAGAAACCAGTTTACCACTCTGATCTAGCATTTTCCCAATTATTTTGATTAAGGAATTTTTTTTACATACAATACTTAATAAACTTTCTCCAAATATACTTTTTAAAAGAACTGCCCTGCCTGATGCATTTTTTTCTGTTACCTGTGAACTATTCATTACTAGCTTCATCCTTTGTTCATTCATTCATGACACAATGAAAAAATACAGTGGGGACTGTGTTGTTAGTGTTGGAGACACCAAGGTATCCAACTTCTACCTTGTGGATGAGCGAGAGATTTCACTGTCATTAACTTATATGACTCAATTTAATTTCTGACTACACGTCTGAGCCTTAACACATACCTAGTTTTGAGAGTTTGATTACTACTGGTCACTTCTCAGGTATCCACTGCCCGCTTCCACATGGTGGCTTCAGGACTGGAGAGCTGATGTATCATACTAGTTTCATGGCCAACCCTGGGTCGAACAAAGGTGAGAACCTTCAGAAGTTTTCCTAGGATCCTGTGTTCTTGGCCACCTCATCAGCCATTCCCTTCATGGTCTTAATGGTGCTGCCAAGAAACAGGGTTCAGTTCTTTGCTCTGGGATGACAGACAGCAGAATTCTATGATGGCCTCTAGGATTCCTGGTCCCAGGGGTACACATACCTCTTCTTAGTTATTCAAAAAACCATAATCTAGGTTTTGGTGTGAAAGGCTTTTGCATATATAGCTGAAGTCCTGAATCAGTTGACCTTAAATTAGGGAGAATATTCAGGTGGGCCTCACATAATGACATAGGTCCATAAGAGCAGAGTGTTCTTTCCTGCTGGTTGCAGAAGATGAAATCCAAGATTCAAAGCAAGAGAAGGATTCAACATACTGTCTCAGGCCTGGGAGTGAAATGGAGAGCAGCAGCCCTGACTGTGAGCCAGTGGTAAACATGGGCCTCCGTTGGAAGACCGGAAGACCGTAAGAAATGGAGTCCTACCAACTTGAAAGAGGCTGGGAGTGATTCCTCCCAAGGTCTACAGACAAGACTCCACCCCACTGACACCTTGATTTCAGCCTGTGATATTCTGAGCACACCCTGCTGTGGGCCCACACATCCATGAGCTATAGGACCATGGCCTCCGTGGCCCCCCCATGGCACTGTGAGCTAATGAATTGTGTTTCACGCTGCTGGGTTGGTGTTAATTTTTTATGCAGCAATAGAAAATGACTACAGGCCCCCAAGGCCTTGCTCATGTGCCTCTTCTTTCCCCGGAGCGGGGGACACTTTCCAGTTCAGAAGGAAAGTTAGAAGGGCAGAGGGAAGCCTGCATAGCTCTTATTTCTTCAAGACACTGTCTTTATAACCTCTTTAATTTCTTTCAACCCTCCATATGTTCTCTTAAAGTTCAGATGTTGAGAAAGTGAAATCTGGAGATTTGCAGCCCTCCCTCCTCCGTCCTTCGGACACTCAGAGCCACGGCTGGCTACCAGACAAGATCGGAACCTACCTCACGGCTGGAAGTGGGAAAAGGAAAGAGAACAACCAGGGAGGGAGAAGCACTCCATCCACTGGGATCATTGCATATTGTTCCACCCGGCAGTGTCCTGCCGCAGTCGTGGGAATGCAGTCAGGGCAGAGCAAAGTCTCCGAGCAGAGCCGTCAGGAGCAGCATCCCCTCAAGGCCCGAATGCAGCGGCCTGGCCGGCCCCTGGCTGTGCTCTGTGAGTGGAGTAGCAGGACACCGAATCAGCCTGCGGGAAACAGGGAGGAAACAGTTTCTCAGGCCCTGGCCAGTGGGCATGGCACCCCAGGGAACTCCACCCTGAGCATAGCCACCTGTGCCAGTCAAGGGTGTCTAGATGGTGGACATCCTGGAGACTCTCTGGCAGAGGGAGAAACCATCCGGTGACACCTCCTGGTATCAGGGGCTACACAATGAGGACCAAGTCCTCCTCTGTCATTGCATAAACATGCATTTCCCTGGGGTCCAAAGAGAGGGAAATGGCAGGTCCTGGGACATGGGCTGTGAGGTACAGAGCTTCCAAGAATCACAGAGGGAGCAACCTTCTTTATTTCCCCAATGCAGCCCTTAGGGAGGAGAGGCACAGAGAATGAGCAATTTCCATGTATTCTGTGGATGCTTTCTGCCAGGCAGTGTGCCCCATTTTCCATGCATTATGCAATTTAGCCCTTATAATGAATCTGCAAGGTTGGAAAAAAATCCCATTTTAAAGATGAGAAAGTTAAGCCACAAAGAGATTAAAATCTGCTGCCCATCTTGGGGGATGGATTCATCAGGTCTCAGTGCAGCAGACGTTGGCTCTTGTCTTTCACTTTCCAACCATGTGGCCTGTGACATGGAAGGAGATTCTCTAAAACAAGATCATGTGTGAGATGAAGGCGAGAAGGAAAAGCACATGGCTCGGAGACAGGCATTTGGGTGGATCTGTTTAAATTAATTGGCAAATAATCCAAAATGGAAGGGGAACTATGATTATTCTGATCTTGATGGCTGCACCTAGACACACTCCCCTGGTACCTCCAAATGTGATTATATTTTTATTGAGTATGAGTGCCTGAAAGGCTTCAAACCTAGCTCACCACAGTTTTAGGTCTCTAACAGGTCAGCATGAAAAACAATTCCCTTCCATTGGTCCAACAGCATTTGATTCCAAGATAGCTTCTTTCATATTTACCTCATTGCATTAAAGTGTGTTGTCATCACACATCCCACCCGACCACCATTAGTATTTATGTTTCCTCAAGATCAAAGCAATTCCAGCACATAATGGGCCTTCAGTATTTGAGAGGAAAAAAAAAAAAAAAGAAAGCAACAGAAGTCTTTGCATAGTCCCGGCCACAGAGATGTAATGATTTGTTTCTGGGATATGTTCTTACAAACTGGCCAAGACCTACTCAGCTCCAAAGGAAGGAGCATCTTTGCCCTGTCCCTCTGGTGCTTGAACCAAAGGATAAATGCTGACATTGTATAGGGCCAGATGTCCCGGTCGAGATAGAGAAGTCAAGGTTATGGTTATGGGAGCAGGGTCTGAGGCAGTACTTGGGACCCAGTGGGTTGTAGGGCAGAACTGCAGATAAGTGAAGTTCCTTTCAAGGGGCCGCCTCCAGTAAAGACAACAGAAAATTTCAATTGCTGCCATCCTCCTCAGTTTCTACAGGAGCTCCTGCTAAAACTATTACCCATGAAACTGACCACCCTCTAACCTCTGTTCCACTAGCTGGCACTGCTTCCCTTCCCCATCTGGTTCTTTCCACCACTCCCTGCCAGGGCCTTCCTCCTGCCTGCACCAGACCCAGTGGGGGCTGTTCCTATAGATTTCCACTGGAAGCTCTCCCTGGGGCCTTAGCCCTGTAATTCTCACATCTGGAGAGCCTTCTGTACTCCTGCTCCCCTGCCCAACGCTTCCTGGGGCCAAGCCCCACCCTGTAGATACTTGCCTCTTGCAGGGGCTGAGTCTGTCCCCCCACACCCACCCCCAGCTGTACCAGGCCTGCCTCATTGGGAGGAGCCCCCTGCAGCTCAGCAGGATGGGATTTAAAGGACAGGGAACTGAGGAGAGGGAGAGGACTGCCGTTCTGGGAGTGCCGTTTGAAACTTGTGATGAGTTTTGTCAGAAGCAGTGATGATTAGGTTCTAGAATTTTGTTGGTGTCACACTGCCTTGGTTCTGGGATGAGTGCCACTGGCTGTGGTGGGCTGCTCTAACATGGCTCTATGGGAAAACATATTCTGAGTTCCTTAGACCCTGGCCTGGATGTCTTAGAGGTGAACTCGGATTCTACAACCGGTTGGGAACTCCCTGTTCTCAAATGTATGCCAAAGAACTTAGGATTTTTCTGTGGCATGATTCTGAGCTACCCTGGTTACACCATCAGTATAAATCACAGTCAAATCTCAGCTTTGTGGAAATGAGGATGAAAGGAGAGAAAGTTTTCCTGAAAACCTCTTCCCAGAAAGCGACTCTGGACTCAGAAGTTGGACTCCTCATTTTGAACAAAACTCAGAACATTCCACCCTTGGATTTGATTCCTGTTTTGAATATTCCAGGGGAAGGCAGAAGGAGAGAGAGGGTGCATGAGAGTATACAAGCAAGGGAAGCGGCAGGCAGAGGGAGAAGCCGACTTCTTGCTGAGCAAGGAGCCCTATGAGGCCAGGACCCTGGGATCATGACCTGAACTGAAGGCTGCTACTTAACCAACTGAGCCCCCTAGGCATTCCTATATATTCTTTTCCTAATGAAAGAAATGTGATCATCACTTTCCTTTAACTGACTCCATCAACCCTAGCAAACCTGGCTGAAGAGGTCAGGCGAGTTCTCTCTCATTTTTTCTTGCACCTTGCTCCCCACTCTTGTCCATATCACCCCCTTGAAATGTTATTAAATGAGTGGCAAACATAATCATGATCTTTCTTCTCTGGTTCGTCCGCTTCCTCCAGTTTGCTGGCACTGCAAGCAGCCTGAGCAATTGCATGCTCTTTGCAGCATCCTGAAGGAAATTGGCTGCAAGCTTAGTGTTCTGAACTACAGAAAGACAGGTTTCCGAAATGTAAAGGACGAGAGCAGGACTGCACTGATATTTTATTAACAAGGCAGCCCTGTTTCTCTTGTATCTTTGAAATGAAAGGTGAGCTTTTCATCATCCAAGAAAATTCACAGGCAGAGAATACCCTTCCCTCTCATTTCACATGGTTCCTACCTGTCTTGAAATAATGAACCTACAACATGGGGGAAATAAAACCCAAACCCAAACCTGAAAGTCAAGAAACTCTGAGAGGCTATCTGGACATTCTGAAAGCTCTGCCCTGTGCACACCCTCCTACTGGGGGGGTTGGGGTTGGAAAACTGTCCAGTGACACTCGGAGGTTGAAGCTCAAGGCTTCTACTTGTCTTTGCCATCTGTGTTTCCCTTGAGACCTTTCACAGCCTCTCACGTTGCAAAAGCAGCTCTGAATAAGAACCAGTAGTTACCACAATGGATAGTTAATATTTATTACGTTAAGCTCTTAATAACTTGTAATAGTCATTAATCATGTAAACTTACGAAAAATTCTGGAAAATTCGTGAGGAACCATTTCCTATGGTGATTTATAAAACCAGAGTGCCTATCAAATCTCAACAAATTATCCCTGAAGTGAAGAGAATTAGAAATGAATGAAAAGCAAAACAAATTTGATGTCTGATTGGGACTTATGTGGAATGCCAATGCAAATTGTTTGATGTTATTGGGTAAGTCATGGGAAAAAAACAACCTTAAGTTTTTATTACTAACCACAGAGTAACTTCATTTGCTTTTAAAGCACATTTTCATGATTCTGAAAGGATTGCTGAGGTTCAGGGGAATCTATGATCTGTGATACCGAAGTTACAAGAGTGTTGGTGGCAGGCTGGAGTTCGGTTTGTTTATTGCTGTCTGCTTACACAGTAGGACAGCGATGCATTAAGAAAAGGTAGGGCAAAAGCAAACCCAAACATAAGAATTGTTGTATCATACAGTAGGAAATTTGAATTCACACTCTTTCTAATTTATACGCTGTTGACAATTAAAGAAAACCCCTGTCGTTCTCTTTTTCACTTCTGAACAATGGCCCCTATTCTTCTGCGCCCCATTCCAGGACGTTCAACTGCAGGAATGCTCTATAATGGATTGTATATATATGATATATAATAATTAGATAAAATATATAAAATAGTAACATCTAATAATGTATATTATATATATTTTTCTTTTCTTATTGAAAGAAAAGTTCCTTCACATTTTGTAGTCCTGGGTTTAAATCAAATCTTTGTTCTCCAGCTAATCCATGGGCAATGATCCTGGGTCCTCATACCTAGAGCTCGTTCTTCTGCCCACTAGGTAGGAGAGGAACATAGATTCTGATTCCTGAGTAACTATGTTTTCTTTGGATAACAAATATCTAAATGTTAGCCTCACTTGACCAGAGGGTTTTTTATTATCAGATATTTTTTAGTCCTGATTATAAAAATTATGTTAAAAATGTGGAAATTTCAGAGAAGCTTAATGAAAAATTTTTAGAAGTGAACAGAAATTCCATTATTTGGAGAGAACTGCTGCTAACATTTGGTGTGTCCCATACGTTATTTTTCTTTTAACTATTACCACAGTAATCCATGGAGGGTTGCTAGATAAAATAGAATGTGTCCAGTTAAACAAACAATGATACATTTTTTATAAGTATGTCCTATGCAATCTTTGGGACATATTTACACTAAAAAAGAAAATCACTCACTGTTTATCTGAAATTCAAATTTACCCAGAAAGCCTCTATTTTTATTTGCTAAATCTAGCAACACTACATGCATGCTCACTGTATAAATGCAAAAAGAATGAAACATAAATCACTAGGATTTGCACATTCTCATCACCTTTGATTCTTTCCCTAATCTCTTAATATCATTGGATATAATTTGGAACTAATTTGGGTGTTTCCCATTTAATCTACCTATTTGTAAATTGAAATGGTTTAAGAATATGATATATTTTCAATAAATAATGTCATCATCTTTAACCTCCTTTGTTTTTTTTTCCTTCTTTTCCTGGAGTCCTCTTTTTAAGGAAAACGAATATGGATGAAGCCCAGAGTAAAGAAAGCCAGAAATACCACCAGAAGTACAGATTTTCAGGATAAGAATCTACTATCTACTAAAATATTGATAAGAGACCCAGTGTTAGATAACATTGCTCTCATCTTTGACAGCCAGGAGAGTGGCAGGAGAAGCAGTTGCTTGTGGGCCATGTGCATGCTGGTGTGTACCTCCATCCTACTATCTGCCTGAAATATGACTGGGAGCAGAGAATGAAAAGCACACTGACTGACTATGGGTGTGGGTGTGGCAGTGGACACATGGCTGCCTGATGTGTGCTCCCACATCAAGGGGGAGGTGCAGGGAACCACTTACACCACAAAGATGACTCCTTAGATGCCAAGCCCTAATGTGGAGGGAATGCATCTTCTAGGCTTACTCTATGGTGCCTAACTATGTCAAGACATCAACACTAATCTCATCCACTGTTATAGTGAAGTTGTCTTTGGGGAAGGAAGAACAGTCAAGTAAGTTTCTATAATTTGTAAAGTGAAGACATTTCTAGGTGAGTGTTCAAATCTTTTCTCTTCCTCTGCCACTCATCCAGGGGTGGGTCCAGGGCAAGCTCAGTGCTGGGAGGAAGTTCTCTCTTTCTGATAAGCAGAGGGGCTAAGGGGTGTGCCCACATGGGAGTGACTCTCTTTGGCCCTTTGATGCCTGTGGACTCTTCATTCCTATTTGAAGTGCCAGGTGTGCTCTGGGCTTTGGGAGCACCCTCCACTGATCTCTCCTATGGCCTCTAGCCTAAAAAGGGAGCCTTCTCCTGTTTGCTGTGGCTGCCCTGAAGAATAACCATATGGTTGTAAATCTTCCTTTAAAATGTCTTTGGTAAAGGACAGGGCCTATAATTAAACAACCCCCGCCCCATCTGCTCGACAACCTTAAGCTCATGCCTAATTAAAGAGAAATTTCCCCCGTCTGGGCAGGAATTTGAAAGAAGATTCCTTCTGGGTAAATCTACTCAATTCTTCACACTTGGCCAGAATGAGGAGTGTGCAAGTTGTTGGAGAGAAAACATTAAAAGTCTCAGTACTTGCCCTCAAGGAGCTCATCTGGTACAGAAAACAGAGAAAAAACAATTGCCAGTATTAGAAATATTGTGGAAAATGTTGGCTACGGACATGGAAGGCCGGGTGTGTGCGTGTGTGCACGTGTACTCATGCATGTGTGTTAGGAGTGGTACAAGGCAGAGATTATTAAAAATTTGTTGGAAGAGTTGTATTTATTTTTTTTAAAAGCTTTATTTGAGAGAGAGAGAGAGTTGTGCACATGTGTGTGTGGAGGGGCAGAGGGAGAATCTTGAGCTGACTCCCCATTGAGTGTGGAACCTAACATGGAGCGATCTCACAATCCTGAGATCATGACCTGAACCAAAATCAAGAGTCAGATGCTCAAACAACTGAACCACCCAGGCGCACCAAGGAGTGGTATTTAAATCGAGCCTTGAAAAACTGTACAAGATATGCTAAGTAGGAAAATTATTCCAGAAACAGCATTAACAATACACAGAAATGGGAACGTGGCTACACACTCAAGGAAGTATAGGTCAGCATGACTGGATTCTGGAACAGAAGGAGAGAGATGTGAACAGGACTGTGGGGATGAGGTGGGGACAATCATGAAAGGCCTTGTGAGCTTTGTTAAAGGCTTGGGTCTATACTGAGAACCATGACAATGAAAAATTTTAGAAGACTATTAATATGGAACTCAACCTTTAGAAAGATGTTTGTAATAGCATAGGTAAGTGACTAGAGGAGATTGACTGGATTTATAGTTTTGGGGATCATCAGTGTTTAAATGCCATATTGACTCTGGCGAGTACCTGTAGGGTTCAGTACCTTTACAACAGGTAGCAACCTGTTTCAGTATACGATTGGAATATTATTTTATGCAGTGCTCTGTAGATATAGACATTTTTATGATGTTGCTTATTTTTAATATTCATAGTTATCACAATTTTGAAAGATGAGAACGGAACCATTTGTCTCATTTTATAGAAGGGGAAACTGAGGCTCAGATTATGACTTGCCTCAACTCATACAGCTAGTAAAACTGCACTGGTCTTCTGTCTTCAAATCCAGAGCTCTCCTGCACACCAAGGGGCCTCTTCTGTTACAGTGGACAACTGCACTAACCACATCCTCCTTTCTGTAGCAGGCAAATGTGGATCCCTTAAGAGTTTTAAAGAGCAAAGTTAAATACCCACACAGAAATTATACCACAGAACTCTTGGCATGCACAGCACCATCCTAGAAGTCCTCATTTTGTTGCTAAATGTATTCATTGTACGTGCTTGTTATCTGGAATGCAGTATAAAAAAAGTATGATCACATAAGAGACTCCAGTTTCTCTGGGTCTTTGCTAATGTATTTCCTCCAGTGTCATGAAGAATAGAGTCTCTGCGGTTGGTACAATGTTGAGATAAAGCTATGCTGTCTTTAGCAGAATGCCTCTCCCACACTCTGCTGGTATTTTTGTGCCCACTAGACTGGACTCTAGAGGAGAAATATGGGAAAAGCATGTGGGTGAGTTTCCGATCTCATTTCCTAAGTTGAGAAACTGTGATTATTCATATCAGTTCTGAGGCTTTAACTCTGCCTTCCTCATGCATGAATAAGTCTTGAGGGACTCTCTTTGAGGTCTTCTTCCTGCTCTCCCTCTGAACACAGTTGACCTGACATCCCGAAGCCCCACCTCTCTCTCTCTCTCTCTCTCTCTCTCTCTCTCTCTCTCTCTGTAGCTGAACTACTGGAACAATCTGATTGAAAGTGTTCTTCTATCAGAATGGGATTAAAAAGAATACCTTCTTGAGATAGGTCATTTAAACTCCTAACCTCTTCCTAGGGCTAGGTAAATCCTTGAAAAGATTTTGGAATAAGAAACCTGACTTCTGTCCTCTATGAGGATAAATGCAGTTCATTTGATCATCTATGAACCGGAAACTGTCTATAATCTCATACATCATTCATTATAGCACAGATCCATTTAAAAATGAAATGTGCTCCTGGAGCCTTTCATAGATGAGGAGCATTAACTGTTAGTTCCTAGCCTCAAAATGTTCTTGTCCAGTTCATCCTTTCCATGTTCTGTGGCTCAGTTTATCATACTCAGTGGGGACAAGCTGAAAGCTTTTTCTCTAAGATCAGGAACAAGATAAGGATGTGAACTCTCACCACCTTTTTCTTTTTTTTTTTTTACATAGTACCAGAGGTCCCAGATGCAACAATCAGACAAGAAAGAGAAATAAAAGACATCTAAATTGGTGAGGAAGTAAAGCTCTAACTATTTACAGACAACATGATACTATATATAGAAAACTTAAAGACTCTACCAAATAACTATTAGAATAAATGAACTCAATAAGATTGCAGTATACTAAATTAATAGATAAAATCTGTTGCTGTATAGAAATACAGCAATAAGGAACTGTTAGAAAGAGAAATTAAGAAAAACTTCACGTTTACAATTGCATCAAAGAATTAAATACCTAGGAATAAACTTAACCAAGTTGGTGAAAGATCTATACTCTGAAAACTATAAGACACAGATGAAAGAAATTGAAGACAACACACATAATGTATATAAGTTGGGAGAATTCATATTATTAAAATTTCCAGCTATCAATGCAATACCTGTCAAAGTCCCAATGACATTTTTTCATGGAAATAGAACAAACAATCCTAAAATCTGTATGGAAACACAAAAGATCCTGAATAGCCAAAACAATCTTGACAAAGAAAAACAAAGAACACAATCTGGGATCTCAAACTATACTACAAA
The DNA here is from genome assembly GCA_004023965.1 of Spilogale gracilis. NCBI lineage: Eukaryota > Metazoa > Chordata > Mammalia > Carnivora > Mephitidae > Spilogale > Spilogale gracilis. The sequence continues at coordinate 38,400 of PITA01001433.1, forward strand.
GTTATAGTAATCAAAACAGTCTGACAGTGGCACATAAATAGACACATTGATCAACAGAACAAAATAGGGAATCCAGAAATAAATCCAGTTAGATGACTAATTTGTATATGACAAAGGAGGCAAGAATACACAATGGGGAAAAGATCCTCTTTTCAATAAATAGTGTTGGGAAAGCTGGACAGTTAACTTGCAGAAGAATGAAACTGTACCAAGTTCTTACACCATACACAAGCATAAACTCAAAATGGATTATTAAAGATCTTCATGTAAGATCTGAAACCACAAAATTCTTGAAAGAAAACATAGGCAATAATCTCTTGGATGTTGGACTTAGCAGTTTTTCTGGTCTGTCTCCTCAGGCAAGAGAAACAAAAGCAAAAATAAATAAGTGTGACTACATCAAAATAAAAAGCTTCTGCACAGTTAAGAAAACCATCAACAAAACAAAAAGTCAACCTACCGAATGGGAGAAGATATCTGTGAATGATCTAACATCCAAACTACATAAGGGAAACTCATACAACTCAAGACCAAAAAAAAAACTCAAAAAAACAAAAAACAAAACCCCAAAACAACAACAAAAAAGCCAACAAAACAAAAAACAAAAATGAAATAGTCTGATTAAAAACATTTAGAACCAAAACAAAATAATCTGATTAAAAATTTTTAAAAAGAAGATACTCAGATGGCCAAGAGACACACAAAAAGTTGCTCAATATTTCTAGTCAGGGAAATGCAAATTAATACTGGTCAGAATGGCTGGTGTCAGAAAGACAACAAATATTGGCAAGGATGTGGAGAAAAGGGAATCCTGGCACACTATGGGTAGGAATTAAAATTGGTGAGCCACTATTTAAAATAGTATGGAGGAAAACTTTATGGAGTTTAGTCAAAAAATTAAAAATAGAAATACCATATGATTTAGTAATTCCTCGTCTGGGTATTTACTCCCCAAAAAACAAAAACACTAATTTGGAAAGATATATGCATCCCCATGTTTAGTGCAGCATTATTCACAATTGCAAAATTGTGAATGAAATCTTGGAATGGAAGCAACTTAAGTGTCCATCAATCAATGAATGAAGAAGATATGGTATGCATGCACACACACACACACACACACACACACACACACACACTGGAAATATTACACAGCCTTTAAAAAGGATGAAATCTTGCCTTTTACAACAACATGGATGGACCTGGAATAAGTCAGGTAAAGAAAGACCAATACCATATGATTTCACTTATATGTGGAATCTAAAAAATAACGAACAAAAAAGCAAAACAGACTCATAAATACAGAGCATAAGCTGGGGGTTACCAGAGAGCAGGTTGGTGGGGATGGGTGAAAAAGCACTACAAATTAAAGGGAACAAACTTCCACTTAATAAATTAAACACCTCAGGGATGAAAAGTATGGCATAGAGAATATAGTCAATAATATGGAATAACGTTGTATGGCAACAAACGGTGACTACACTTATGGTGGTGACTGTAATGTATTTAATTGTCAAGTCAACAAACATTATACAACAAACTAATGTAATGTTGTATGTTAACTATGCTTCAATTACAAATTGGTTTTTTTTTTCATCAAAAACTGTCCATCACATAGTTTGGCTCTCAATTTTTGGTGTCCATTTAGTATCTCCAGTAGAGCCCAGGGTCCATCTGCACTGAACAAAATTCCCAGGCTTTTGCACACAACTTCACAACAATCTAATATGTAACTGATAGTCAATAAATGCTTTCAAACTCTTGGCAAACCGTTTGCTTCCATTTATTTATAGTGAGGACAATGTAATGCATCACATTTTTGTTTTTGTTTTATATTCTTGCTGCCCTCAAGTTCAGAGGTCAGTTATGTGTTCAACTGCTGAAGGTTTTCTGAGATTTGGTCATCTGGTATCCGTAACTCCTACAGATTCATTAGTCAGAACTTTTTCAAACTCAGTGTTGTTTATGGTTTTATTGCATCTCCATTTTCACTGAACACTACCTCTGAAATAATTTTGGAATTATGTAGGGCATAAGTATTTTTTTAAATTTATTTTTATTTATTTATTTGAGAGAGGGGAGAAGGTCAGAGGGAGAAGCCAACTCCCCGCGGAGCTGGGAACCAGATACTGGAATTGATCCCACGACTCCAGGATCACGACCTGAGCGGAAGGCAGTGGCTTAACCAGAGCCACCCAGGCACCCTACATAAGTAATTTTTAAAAAGCAAATATAGCTACATTCATATAGCCTCTTTTATCTGTGATAATCTTAAAATGTGTAGCAATAGAGCTGCTCATCTGATTGCAACTCACTTCAGAGTGACAGGTCTGAAAATGTGAAAGTTTTTTTTTTTTTTTAAGATTTTATTTATTTGACAGAGAGAAACACAGCTAGAGAGGGAACACAAGCAGAGGGAGTGAGAGAGGGAGAAGCAGGCTGCCAGGACTCCAGCCTGATGTGGGACTCAATCCCAGGTCTTTGGGATCATGACCTGAGCGGAAGGCAGTCGCTTAACCAAGTGAGCCACCCAGGCACCCCTGAAAATGTGAAAGGTTTTAAGATTAGTCCCTCGGTGGTTAGCTAGGATTCTCAATACCATCCCTGGAAACAGGCATCACAGATAAAGACATGCCGTCTTGATCTGTCAATGTTTATTTTCACTTTTTCTTTTGAATAGTAAATCATGTTGGAAAGGCTTCCCATGGAAGCCTGCTAAGGCATACTCTGGGATGACAACCGACTGTCAGCACATCTAGAGAAGCCATTTTTAGAGGAAAATGTTTTTAAGAAGTTGGGCCAGGGTGCTGGGTGGCTCGATCGGTTGTGTGTCTGTGTCTGACTCTTGGTTTTGGCCCAGGTCATTGAGGTCAGTGTCCTGGGGTTGAGTCCCGGGTCAGACTGCGAGCACAGTGGGGAATCTGCCTGTCTCTCTCCCTCTGCTGCTCCTACGACTCATGCGTGCTCACTCTCTCTCCCAAATAAATAAATAAGGTGGTTTTTGTTTTTTTGTTTTTTTAAGTCGTACTCATAAGGCCTCTGTGGTTGTTTGCAGCAACTGTTTGCAAAAATGTAATGGCATTTGATAAAAGCCTTAAGATTTTTTTTTTTTTTGACAAAGCAGCGCAGCTCATACGGAAACCTGTAATTAATATCTTTAAAAAAATTATTAATGGCCGAATTTCTACTGTCACTACTTCCTCTTGGCTAATAGTGTTGAAGTAACATATGGTCACCTGAAAAGCTCTTCATGCTATTCTTGAGATATTATCCCATCCTAAAAAGCTCACATCAAAGACCTATTTCTGGGATACATTGAATCATAGAATGCTAAAAATACAAGCTGTACAGAGTTTAGCTGATATGAAATTATAAAACAAATTAACCATGTCCTCTTATTATTACTGGCGAAAATAAAAAAGAACAACTAGGTGTTAAATGGGTATTTACCTCATATTCAGGGCTGTTCAGGAACTTAATATGTAAATATCCTTAACACCAATAGAGTGAAATCTACAAACATGTAAGATGGTCCAGGGCAGAGAGGCTTTGTGGTACTTGAATATTCCTTTGCAGCTAAGCAAGAGAGAAAATAGGGAAATGTAATCCCACCACAGCTAGTAGTGGCTGATATTGCCTATTTTTGTATTTAATTTTCTTTGTTTCAGAGTGGCATTAAGTTTTTGATATCATACTAAAAGTAGATTTTCCCCCTGACAGGAAAAATCTTTCAAAATAAATAAAATGTTAAAAAGAAAATTTTCTTTTCTTATTAAAAAGAAAAAAATGCTTTAAAAAAGTAAATATAGCCTTTACATACTCTCTGCTCCTGCCAAACTGAAGTTGATTCTCCCCATGCTTTTGCTCAAAGGGCTCATTTTGCTTCACATGACTTTCCTTCCATGACCTCAGTCAGTGAAATCCCTGACATCCTGCCTGGCCCAGGTCCAGTGCCTTCTTCTTTACAAAGCTTGCCCTGAACTTCCTTTGGTTTCCCAAAGAACAATGGCAAAAAAACCTGTGAACACACATTTCTGGCATGAGAAGTTCAGACAGGAGAGAAGTCTGTTATTTAACATTGTGAAGGGAATCATTTTTAGGAACTTGAGCCATAGCTAAATACTGTAGGTGCCAGGACTCCCTGGAGGAAGTAGAGGCAAAGAGCAAAAACAAAAGTGTGGACAGAGAGGGGGTTACTGGGAAACAGATGTGGATTTGAAACATGGCATTGCTATTTATCAGCCAGGTGACTTTGGTCAGTGAAGGGGACCTTAGGCTCCTTAACTGTTAAGATGAGTCAGTTAGGGATTGTGTTTGGCTCAAATGATCAAAATGACAATGGCTGAGACACAGAGTGCTTTATTTTATTCTCATGAACAATAACAACAACAACAACAACAAAACCCAGAGAGGGGTGCCTGGGTGGCTCAGACGTTCAGTGTCTTCCTTTGGCTCAGGTCACAATCCCAGAGTCCTTGGATCGAGCCCCGCATTGGGCGCCCTGCTCGGTGGGAAGCCTGCTTCTCCCTCTCTCACTCCCCCTGCTTGTGTTCCCTCTCTGGCTGCGTTTCTCTCTGTCAAATAAATAAACTAAATCTTAAAAAAAAAAAAAAAAAAAAACAACCAACCAAACAAAAACAAAACAGAGAAAGCAGTCCAAGGCCGGTATAGGAGCTCTTTCTGCTCTGTCCCATTATCTTGGCATCTCTTCCTTATGATTATGACTTGGTTTCTCTACTTCCAAACATACTGCCTTTAAGAAAGAAGGGAAAACGTGAAGGGAAAGAGACATGAAATGTGGAGTTTACTTAAGCAAAATTCCCCCGGAATATACTATTACTTACATCTCATTGGACAGAACCATGTCACATGGACATCTGGAGCTACAGGGAAGTTGGAAATGGGTGTGTGCGTGTGTGCGTGTGTGTGTTTTGCTTGGACACACTGTTTCTCCTAAACAAAATTAAGTTTCTGTTAGTAACAAAAAAGAGATGGGTACCATATGATAGTGTTTTGCCACAGCGAGAGCAATGTGCTCCGTTCAGGATGTGAACAAGATAGCACTGAGCCCAGAAACCTCTAACTTTGGCCTTCAACCTTATGGGTTATTCTGTAACCCAGTTTTCTCCTGTATTTCACCATTTCTTTTATATCTTGGCTTTATAACTTGAATGACCATGCAATATCACTATTTCAAATCCTGTCCCCTTTCACTTAAAGGATGCTTATTCAATTCTTGTTTGAAGTTAAAGTGAGATAGAGCAGTATCGAGTACCATTATGTAGGTTTATTACTTCACAAAGATATGTTTTTCTCTTCAATAAGATAAATTGGTGTTAACTAATGAGAAAGTAGTTGATTTAAAAAGCAGGATGAAACCCTGCTTTGTTGTAAGGTTTAAGTGCCAGGGCAAGCTGGACTGAATTAGTTCGAAAGTAGACAAATTCCACCATTTCTTAGGTAGATGTGGGAGGCCATGGGTCATGGTGAAAAAAAAAAAAAAAAGGGCCTGGGTGGCTCAGTGGATTAAAGCCTCTGCCTTCAGCTCAGGTCATGATCTCAGGGTCATGGGATCGAGGCTGCATCGGGCTCTCTGCTCAGTGGGGAGCCTCCTTCCTCCTCTCTCTCTGCCTGCCTCTCTGCCTACCTGTGATCTCTCTCTCTGTCAAATTAAATAAATAAAATCTTTTTTTTTTTTTTTTTTTAAAGGTAGGCACCATTATTAAAAGAAAGTCCTATCTGACACTCAACTCTTACTTTTCCTTCCTGGTTCCTATTTCTTCCCTAACATTCTATCTCCTAGTCTCAAATGAAGAAGGTGCCTGATCAGGTTTCCGAGAAAAAAAGCAAGTCTGAAGAAGCTTTAGGGGGATGGGAAGTCCAATAAAGGAAAAGAATTACATTGAGAATCTATGTCGGAAACCACAATGGTTGACTTCATAGTGACCTCTGCCTGAAAACCTGCAGTAAAGGAAAGACTCTTGTTTGAACTACTGTCATCTACCCCCTTCAAATTGTATCATGTTATTTTTAGTTTAACCATAGTCTTTGTGGCTATGGTTTCCCAAAGTTATTTCTAGCTCTAATTGATGGTGTTTATGGTTAGAAAAATCAGGCCTACTCTATCCTCACTGATTTTCCTTCAGATATCATTACAGGATTAACCGTGAATTCCTCTAAAAAGATTACACTTAAAACAGAGAAGGGGAGAAAAGGAAAGCATGAATCATAATCAAATTTCTATTCTAGACACTCTCTTCTGGGAAATTTTAATTTCAATCTAGAATGCAGTGTTCTGTCTCTTGTATTTTATGAAAAAAATCAGGTATCTGATATGAAGTTAATTGGAATTTCAAAACTGAAATAGAGTCTATTTTCAAAAAGATTGACCCTGACTATGTATTAATGTCAAATAACCCAGCGAAATTTTTTTCTGTCCATAGTTTGCAATGAAGCCTGAGCAGGAAGTGAAAACCAAAATTAGAGTGGGGAATAGTTCCATTTGAGTATCTTTTTTGAGCTCTTCATTTATTTACTTGCAGTAACTCATCAGATGAATATTTTTGAGTACTCAGCCCTTAAGGTGACAATCCCTATTGCTGATTCTTCTAGAACTCTGAGATGGAAGGTAGAAGGTTTCAGGGATGTCATGTCCATTTTTACCGTTAGAGTGGCTGAAGAAGAGGCAGCGGCATGGCTGGGCTGAAGTCACAATAGCTGCTGAGCAGATACTAGGCCTCTTGATGAACAGGGTCAGTGGGTCATTTCTACGCAGCCTCTTTTCAATGCAAATTACATGGGAAGGTGATATTGTGCTTTTCTGAAGACAGCTGCCAGATTCCATGAAATTCAGAGTAAGAAAATTATAAAAAATCACTCTTTATCACAGCTCCAAAATTTTATATATAATTGTTGATAATGTTTTTCTTCTCCAAGTGACTTTCATATTCCACTTCAAGAATGTTTGGCCCTCAAATTAACAAGACAGGAAACAACAAGCATTGGAGAGGCTGCGGAGAAAGGGGAACCCTCTTACACTCTTGGTAGGAAGCAAGTTGGTGCAGCCACTTTGGAAAACAGTGTGGAGATTCCTTAAAAAATTAAAAAATAGAACTACCCTATGACCCTGCAATTGCACTACTGGGCATTTACCGCAAAGATACAGATGTAGTGAAAAGAAGGGCCGTATGTACCCCAATGTTCATTGCAGCAATGGCCACAATCGCCAAACTGTGGAAAAAGCCAAGGTGTCCTTCAACAGATGAATGGATAAAGAAGATGTGGTACATATATACAATGGAATACTACACCTCCATCAGAAAGGATGAATACCCAACTTTCGTAGCAACATGGACTGGATTGAAAAAGATTATGCTGAGTGAAATAAGCCAAGTAGAGAAAGTCAAGTATCACATGGTTTCACTTACTTGTGGTGCATAAGGGGTAATATAGAGGACAGTAGGAGAAGGAAAGGAAATGGGAAGTAGGGCAAATTGGGGAGGGAAATGAAACATAAGAGACTTTGGACTCAGAAACAAACTGAGGGTCTTGGAGGGGAGGGGGTAGGGGGATGGGAGAGCCTGGTGGTGGGTACTGAGGGTACGTATTGCATGGAGCACTGGGTGTGGGGCATAAACAATGAAATCTTGGAACACTGAAAAAATGAAATAATATAATAATAAAAAGAATGGCTCTCAAACCAAAAACAGAAAGTCTTTTTATTTCATGAAAAAAATACAACATGGAGAGTGGGAAAGTTTTTGTTCATGTGAATGATTTTGCTTAATATTTCTGAGTTGTTGATTTGCCAACCAATGACTTAAATGTAAGCATTTCTAGCTTACACATTTTAACTTTGGAAAAAAATAAAAAAAAATTTAACTTTGGAAATGGGCATTGTATGGCATGCCTATACTAAGTTTCCCAATGCTGACTTAATTTAGGAAAGTGGTTATAGAGCGATGGTTGGCAAACTATAGCCCATAGCCAAATATCACCTGTTTTTGTATAACTTATAAGATATGAATGGTTTCTACTATTTTTTTAATAAGCAGGACATTGATTAGATATTGCTATTGGGCTGTCAAAGGGATGAATAGGAAACAGGATTGAGCAGAGGGAGAAGTTGAGTAATAATGCAATCCCCATGATGGCCTTTGATGACCTCATGGGTAGTTCTGGAGTTGGGATAGCTTTTCAAAGTTTTCTTAAGTAGGGTAGATTGTGAACGTAAGCTGTCCGTGGAAGGAGGTATAACTTTGAGCAAGGCATAGTTCTTATAGTTAAGGCAATCCCCTTTCAAAGAAGGTTGATGACTAAAGATCATCTTAACATCCTCGGCAACTAGAAGAACAAGTCCTTCCCTTCTGAAGGCTCCAAATTGTCTATGGTTTTCCTTAAGAATAAGCCCAGCATACTTCTGGTCCCTTTTTTTAATGTCTGCTCTGTAGTTTCCTGGTTTCATGACATGGGGAAATACAGAAAGAACGATCCAAAGAAGAAAGCACCTGCAAAGATAAGGAAAGGACATTTCTCTCTGGGACCTAGAACTGAATCTATGCTACTCACTCCAGGCCTGCTCAGAGTAGGGACCTCGGAAGAGAGAAAGAATAAAAAGAGATTTTCTCTTCCAAGAGTGGAAGAGTGAAAAGGAGAAGAGACCCTCAGAGGGCACAGTGTAGTGCCACATATGGCCTCTTGACCACATCAACTACTCCACCATCTGACAAGGGGCCCTGTTGATGCCTGACCTTATAACTTTCTGGGTAATGTAACATAATAGCAAAGAAGGGGAAAGTCTTGAACTCCCTTTAACACTCAACCTGTTTGACTAATCTTCTGACTTCTATCCTAAATCTCTTCTGGGAGGACAGGGATACTTTCCTATTTGTAGTCAACATTTTTTCTTCCGCATAACAAACTTCAGAGTTCACCACATCCAAGAAGTGGTCAAGATCAAGGTTATTCTCACACCAATACTAGGCTGACTAGCATCATCTTTTACCCTTGTGGAGTTTGTGGTGCAAGTTTGCAAAGGTAAAAAGAGAGCCGCCATGTTAGCTCACCTTTAGGGACTGAGCTTTGTATGTCATGAGCAGTCGATAAATATTGAACGAGTACAATGAATCTGATACCATGAATCTGATACTCAAAAAGATGAGTAACTCAGCTGACTTTAAATGAAGAGAGTGATCCATAAGAGTGGACCAGAGATTTGGTCACAAACATTCTTCAAGAGTACCTACATCTGTGCTATCATCATGATCATTGTTTTTGTTATTGGTATTATTATTATTGGTTTTTTTTTTCCATTCTTTTTCCTTTTTTAAGGTCTAGAGCATCCCCTTACTGGCACATTAATGTCAACACCATTTTTATCCAGAAACTTTGTACCATAGTGCTTGTTTCTACTTATTCTTTAATATTTAAGCTCTGGAATTCTTATAGTAATTTCTGATCAATTAAATAAATTTTTGTATGAGGAATTATTGCATCTGCATGGATAGGAAGATAACAAAGAAGGCTTATTTGAGGGAATTAATATTTATGGCTCTTCAGGAAAGGAAATTAGTCTTATTGCAATTGGAGAAAGGGGGAAATGAAGAAGACCTTCAGGGAAAATTAGCAGATTTAGGTCTTGAATTAAGATAACTTATAATTAAAGTAACGAAACTATTTCAAACACTTTATAAAATGTGATAAAAATACATAGCAAAAAAAATCATTTTTTCCAACTTAAAAATAGGTAAAATAGATCAAAAGTAAGCTTAAAGTTAATGATCCAGAGCACACAAAATAACATTTCTTCTAATGGTTTCCTCTACTTAGAGTAATTATTTGTTGAATAATTCATCCTCACTATCAGAGGAAAATTTCCTGAGGTAAGCAGTTATATATAGTTCCTCTGTACTGCTGTTTTCCCTCCTACAGGAACATCTCTGGCACCCAGTGCTTAATAAATAAGTGAAGGAACTTTGTGACTCCATATTTTCATTAGAATATACAAGTCTTAAACTAAGGTTTTATTGGAAAAAAATTGATAGATTCATTTCAAATTAAAATATGGAAGTAACTATAATGAAAGTTATTCTTCTCTCCCTATATACACAAGTCCATTATTTCAAGTTTTATAGATCTTGTGTTTCTCTTTGGTCCTCAATACCTCATCAAAATTTGTCCTGATAATTATTTATATTAATAATTTGTATCTGTTAATCAGTTGTTTTGCTTTTGGAGTCTAGGTAGGAGGGGCAATATTTTTATTCTAAATCTTGTTCCTAGATGGTAACTGATGCAAAAATCTTTGACAAAGTATTAGCAAACCAAATTCAACAATATATCAGAAGGATCATTCACCACAATCACATGGGATTTATCCCAGAGATGCAAGGATGTTTCAATATTTGTAAATCAATCAACATGAGACATCAATTAACAAAATGAAGGATAAAAATTATATGAGCTTCACAATAGATGCAGCATAAGTGGCTGACAAAATTCAACATCCATTTTTGATAAAAATTCTCAACAAAGTGTGTTTAGAGGGAACATACATTAACATAAAAAGCTCATATATGACAAACCCACAGCTAATATTAAATTCAATAGTGAAAAGCTAAAAGGTTTTCCTCTAGGCTCAGAAACAACACTAGAATGTTCACTCTCACCACTTCAATTCAAGATAGTACTAGAATTCCCAGCCACCGCATTAAGAAATAAAAGGCACCCAAATTGGTAAGATAAAACTGTCAGTACTTGTAGACAACACGATACTATATATAGAAAACTCTAAAGACTCCACCACATAACTATTAGAAGTACTAAATGAGCTCAAAAGTTGCATTATATAGTTGCAATTCAAAAGTTGCTAATTATATAAATCAATATACAGAAATCTGTTGCATTTCTATACAATAATAATGAACCATCAGAAAGAGAAGTTAAAAAAGAAGTCCTATTACAATTACATCAATAAGAATAAAATACCTAGGAATGAATTTAACCAAGGAGGTGAAAGACCTATACTCTGAAAACTGTGAGATTCACAAAAGAAATTGAAGACACCAACAAATAGAATGAGTTCATTGATTAGAAGAATGAATACTGTTGGGCCGCCTGGGTGGCTCAGTTGGTTAAGCAAGTGCCTTTGGCTGAGGTCATGATCCCGGAGACCCGGGATCGAGCCCCACATCAGGCTCCCTGCTCGGTGGGAAGCCTGCTTCTCCCTCTCACTCCCCCTGCTTGTGTTCCCTCTCTGGCTGTGCTTCTCTCTGTCAAATAAATAAAAATACTTAAGAAAAAAAAAAGAATTAATATTGTTAAAATTCCCATAGTACTTAAAGCAATATGTAATTTCAATGCAATTCCTATCAAAATTCCAATGGTATTTTTCACAGAACTAGAGAAAGGAATTTGAAATTTTTGTGGAACTTCAAAAACTTCAAGTAGCCAAAGCAAACTTGAGGAAGAAGAATGCAGCTGGAGGTATTACACTTCCTGATTTCAAACTATACTACAAAGCTGTAATAATCAAAAAAGTATGTTATCAGCACAAAAATAGACACATAATACCACTGGAACAGAGTAGAAAGCCCAGAAATAGACCCATACTTGTGTGGTCAGTTAATAAATGGAGTTGGGAAAACTGGACAGCTACATGTGGAAGAATGCAACTGGACCACTTTTTTTTTTTTTTTTTTAAGATTTTATTTATTTGAGAGAGAGAAACACAGCCAGAGAGGGAACACAAGCAGGGGGAGTGAGAGAGGGAGAAGCAGGCTTTCCGCCGAGCAGGAAGCCGGATGTGGGACTCGATTCTGGGTCTCCGGGATCATGACCTGAGCCGAAGGTAGTCGCTTAACCAACTGAGCCACCCAGGCGCCCCTACTTTCTTCTACCGTATACAAAAAAAACTCAAAATGAATTAAAGACTTGAATGTAAGGTCTGAAATCATAAAATTCCTAGAAGAAAACACAGGTCTCAGCATTTTTTTAAAATCCATCTTCTGAAGTTAGGGGAAAAAAGAGCAAAAATGAAAACAAATGGGACTACATTAAACTTAAAAGCTTTGCACAGCTAAGGAAATCATCAACAAATAAAAAGGCAACTTGCTGAATGGAAGAAGAGATTTGCAAATGATATAACTGAGTCAATTTCCATAATATACAAAGAACCCCACAACTCAATATCAAAAAAAGAATACAATAAAAAATGGACAGAGGACCTGAATAAGCGTTTTGACAAAGAAGACATACATGATGGTCAACAGATGCACGGAAAAATACTCAACATCAGTAACCATCAGGGAAATGCAAATCAAAACCACAAGGACATATCACCTCACACCAGACAGAATAACTAGTATCAAAAAGACAAGAAATTAACAGGTTCTGGCGAGGATGTGCAGAATAGTAGACGCTTGTATGTTGTTGGAAGGAATGTAAATTGGTGCAGTCACTCTAGAAAATGGTAGGAAGTTCCTCGAAAAATTAAAAATAGAACTACCATGTGATCCAGCAATTTTGGGTTTTTTTTTTTTGAAGAAAAATAAAACACAAAACCACAAAATAAAACACAAAAAGTAGAGAAGATGTAATACACACACACACACACACACACACACACACACACACACACACACAGGAATATTACTCAGCCATAAAAAAGGAATGAAATCCTAGCATTAGTAACAACATGCATGGACCTCGAAGGTATTATGCTAAGGCAAATAAATCAAACGGAGAAAGACACATACTGGATTATTTCACTTATATGTGCAATTGAAAAAATCAACAAGCAAAACAACACAGAAATAGACTTGAACGGGGCGCCTGGGTGGCTCAGTTGGTTAAGTGACTGCCTTCGGCTCAGGTCATGATCCCAGAGACCCGGGATTGAGTCCCACATCAGGCTCCCTGCTCAGCAGGAAGCCTGCTTCTCCCTCTCTCACTCCCCCCGCTTGTGTTCCCTCTCTGGCTGTGTTTCTCTCTGTCAAATAAAAAAAAAAAATTAAAAAAAAAAAAAGAAATAGACTTGCAGATATAGAGAATACTCTGATGGTTGCCAGAAGGAGTGCAGGGATGGGTAAAATGGGGAAGGGGATTAAAATATCCAAACTTCTAGTTATAAAATAAATAAGATATAAGGATACAAGGTATACCAAAGGAAATACAGTTAGTAATATGCAACAACTTTGATGACAATGGTAAGCTAGATTTAATTATGGTGATCCCTCTGTAATGTATATCATTTATATTTATTAGAAACTGTTGTATTAGCCATTTTAACATACACAATTTTCTGAATCCTACTAATGACTCACTAGTATTGTCTTGTGAAGAAGACATTGAAATTTAGAGTTGGGTGACTGTTGAATGGCCACATATACAATATGTAGAAGAATCTGTTTTAACTCAAGTCTTATTTCAAAACTCATGGTTTTAATTACTATGCAATCTTCCATTGAGAAACTTTGATGCTAATTAAAAACTTGGCTGAAAAGTCAATTCTTACTGCAGGATGTACTTTACAGCAAACTTTCCTGGAATGATTGTTTCCTGCAGAAATGTACACTTACAGCCATGCCACAGCTCAAGAAGCTGCCCTCGGAATTAGAAACCATTATTCACCCTGGCTACTTGAATCACATTTTGGATCCTGCTAGATGTATTCTCTTTGTCAGAATCTTGCCTGCTTTGTATGACCTGCCTTCCAATAAGAGATGCTCTGTCTTAAGCAACTTGGCTGTGGGAAAAAAAAGTAGTGCTGTCTCACAAAAATAATAGAAAATCTGAGGCTTTGACAGTAATGTTAGAAGAGAAATACTGCCCAAGTTGGGGTAACACTTCTACAGGAGTTAGGACCTAGTGTTCTCCTCATATTCCATAAAAATTTTCGTTCTTACTAGATCTGTCTGGAGAAATGAAGATTTAGGTTTTAAGAAGAAAGATTCTAGGAGGTCATTAAATTAGGAAAATTGGCCTACTTAATTTGAAGCCTGAAGATGTTTTTTACACTATAAAGAAGTAAATATGTTACTACTACACATAGGTTTTATTAGTGTATTCTCAGTGATAAATTACAAATGTCCCCCAATGTACTGTTTAGCTCTATGAAGGGATTTAATAGGTTTTGTGAATTCCAACCAATTGTTTCTTAGTCTGTTCAAAATTGAGCAGGATGTCCAGAGAACACTTATTTTTCCATAATTTCCACATTTGGAAAAACTGCAAAGATTTTGGAAAATGGGAGAGAATCACATGTTGAGTGTTAAACTAAAATGTTTGACAAAAATGAAATAAACACAAAACAGTTGTCAGATTGAACTGTTCAGATAGAAATTAAGATGCTCATTCTTAAAAGCAAGAGAGAACCCTGACTCAGATGAAGAAAATGCCTCTAAATATTTACCTTAATTTTGGATATGATAGTTGAAAAAATTTTAATAATTCATAATCATTATGAATATTTTTACAGTCATATGCAGTTGGTTTATTGAACACTTTAGACTGAGTAGAGGTATATATACCAAGTTATTTTATATTATTTCAAATGCCCCTAAATTGTTATGTCAAGTATCCCTTTCTCAACTAATAATAACATTTTGTCTAGAATTTATACTTTCCTGTCACTTTTTTATTTAAAACCTCAAGTTTTTCCAATCTCAAATACAAACCTCTTATTTCAAATCCAATTTAAGCCTTTTCTCTCTTATTAACTCTCAGGTATCCCTTTCCCATGGTAGCTAGTCTCCGACGATGGTCCTTTGCCAATCATGCCCTTTGTTGTCTCCTCCAATATTGAATTTAACTCGTAGAAAGGATGCTGTGCCCTATTTGAGCCTGAGTCGTAAGTAGGCTTGGCATCTTCTTCTTTTGTGCTTTTGGAAGCCCAGTGCTGTCATGTAAGAAATCTGGCATGTCAACATAGTATGCAGAGAAATCGCACGGAGAAGGAAAGGCCCTGTGCTCGCACGGATAGAGAGGGGGTCCAGTCATGCCACAGTCCTAGCTGAGCCCAGCCTTCCAGCTGTGTGTCAAGGGGACAGACCAGTAAATGGGCCATCTCGGGCATAAGAGTCCAGTCAAGGCACCAGATGACTGTAGCTCCAGCTAACTTCTAATGGAGAACAACCACCCAGAGGAGCCCAGTTGACCCTCAGAACCATGAGAGAGTGCCATTAGATTCTGGGGTAGTTTATGCTGCAGCAACAGAAAGCTGGAACATTTCCTACTCCTGTGTCTGTGTGGCCAAGAGTGAGGGGAGCATGACTTTTTCTTTCTATCTTCCCCTTTCCTCTTCTTCTCCTAGCTTTATGTGTTGGGGGAGGTCTTTTTCTCACTGCTCCTGTATCAGATAATGTGTTGGAATTGGTCTGCACCTGCTTGTCAGAGCAGATTGTTAAATTTTCAGGAATTTTATGGGCCCATTATTAAATATGCCATTAAACTGAATTATATAACATTACAATTACATGAATTTTATTAAAAAGAGGTAATACTCAAAACTTGTCACTTCTTAATTGTTTTATATATTTTACTATTATCTATCTTCTTAAGGTTATTTATATATATTGCATCTGTACAGTGGAAATACTCTGATGTTAAGTTATTGTACATTTCTTTCTGACTTCACAATCCATGATGTCCTACTGGTAACTTAAAATCAACCATGGTGGGAGTCTTTACACCACGGAAATAAGCAAACATTATAAGTCGGTGCTTTTCCCCCCTCTGGCTTGACTGCTGGTTGTTAAACCTTTGCCAGAACACCACTGCTTACCGTCCTCTGTTGCATATATGTGTATTATCTTTGGTCTATTTTGGCTAGTGAATGGTGCCTTCTCTGTGGTGGGCAGGAAAATGTTGGCCTTCTGAAGGGAGTTGTATTTTAAAGGTAACCTGTGAGACTGCCTATTGCCATAGTTACTAAAGTGGGAAGCTCCTACCCTGCCTCCTCATTTCAGCCTGTAAAGCAAAATGTCTCGTCTCAGCCTTTGCTCCTATATCCTCTGCCAGTGGCTAGCCCTCACATATGTACTGTTAGTGAAGCTGATCAAGCCTGCCATCTCTCATGGTGTCCCTCTGACCTGCCAGATAAGGTAGAGCCTAAAGATGAAGTAGCATGATGATCCAATAAGGAGTTCACTGTTAATCTAAGTATCAGTGACTGCTCTAAGTTGGCTTCTCCAAGAAGCAGGTTCTGAGAAGGAGCTTAGCATAGAGGAAATTTATTAAGGTGGGGGCGAAGAAGAAGAAAACTTGGTCAGAAGGATAAGCTGGGCTGATATGCAGTGCTAACAAGGTCTCTGTATGTGTATGTGTGTGGGGGCCTCTGAAACTGGACACCCTCTCAGAGTTATCCTAACTTGCACTGATCAGTCATTGTATGTGGTATGCCTGAAGGGCACATGACCTTGACCAGGGGGCCTTCTTCCACTGAGGTGATTTCCAAAGGCAACAACCTCCCCACCAAGGTTGGGGGAGGGGGATACATCTATGTCTTGAAGGGAGGATAGGACTATGACACTGCTCATATGAGAGTCCTCTTCTTGTGTTGCTTGGATCTACTTATTCCCTTTGAATTCCCCTTTGGGGCCAGCTCCTACAGGACTCTGGTGGCCCTTTTCCCTAAGGGAAACTCATAGGAGGATGATTAGTGAAGCAAACTACTTTCCTCACTACTGCAGTTGGTCTCAAGGCCACAAATGTTATTCATTCTCTCCTTCCTTCACTAACCATTCAAAATTCCCTTCACACTTGGCTAGCTTCTCTGTTGGTCTATGGCACTTAACTTGGTGGGAAATTCAGGAGGGTTCTCTCCCCTTTCTCAGGCTGTGGCTGCTGGGTTTATAATGGACAGATAATGAGTCTCGTAACTGGTCAAGGGAATTCTGAGAGAAGCCCAAGTCTAATACCTGTGTGCCAAAACTATTCCTCTCTGCCCTCTGGGAACAACAGTTCTTCCTCCTCCTGAATGGTGATCAGGATAGATTATCCCTGCCCAGATGGGGATTCCTCTTTTTACCTACCAGTAGTTTGGTCTGAGTTGCCCCAGGTGTTTGGGGAACAGGTGTGGCTTAGTGTGCAATGGGTTTCTTGCTAGGTCTCCTGGGGGATGTGTTCCCCTTTTAAGATCCCAAACTCTAAATTTACAGAGGTCTAATTTGTGGGGACTGGAGAAAGTATTCCCTGAGAGAATGTTAGGAAGTATTATTTAGCCTAATAAGTACATTAATTAAGCTTCTATTATACATCTTTTGTTGTGTATCACTGTGCTCCACATTAGAGAAAGCAGAGAACTTTTACTCTATGAGAGGTAACAACTAAAATATATAAATAAGAAGATGCAATCCCTAAGCCATTTATATGTAGTAAATGGTAAAATACAAAATAAATAAACCAAGTAACTGGTGTTGGTGTGAAATTTTGCAGAAATAAATTTTAGAGCAGATATAAACTGGCAACACTTGGATTCCAGTACACTGAGATTTAATTTTTCCCTTAGATAAGAAGTTGGCCACATATGGGATATGAGGAGTCTTTGAAAGAATTTTCAGGAAATTAGAAGAACACAGATTGGAAAATAAACCCCACTAGGTGTGTTCTTGATAGTTCTAACACAACACAGGTTTTAATCAGCAGTAAGCTCTAAACTTGTAATTCTCCCTTACCCATTTTGTACACACTGCTCTACTTTTTCATAATTTTAGTCTAAGGAAAGAGATGAACAGTGCCTGCCTATACACATTCAACACTTCTCCATTCCAAAATCAACGCTAACACTAACACGAACGTTTACGCTGATGATGGCAAATTTTACTGAGGGATATGCTAAGTGACCTACATGGATCACCAGTCTTGGCTCTTAACCACAATACTATGATGAAGACTTCATTATTATTTTTATTTTACAAGGAGGACATGGGGGCATAGAAAGGCTAGAAGGGGTGATTCATACCAGAAGGAAGAGAGAAAAGAGGAGGAGCTTGAAGATTTCCTTTCTATCCTTGAGCTCCTTCTCCTCAGTTGCACTGCCTGAGTTCTTCTGCTCTAGTGATTACAATCTCCAAATAACAAATCAGGACGGAGGGCTTTGAGAAGTGCTTTTTGTGCCTCTTGAGGGAATACAAGGCAGCTAGTGCTAGGAGGAGGAAGGACAAGGCTAGGAGCGCAGGCACGGAGGCTGTTGGTTTGGTCACACCTCAGTTCTGTCACCTGGGTGGCTGTGGGCCAGGTATGTCTGTAAACCCTGGTTTCCAGCCGCAAAATGAGGCTAACAAAGGTGGTCTGACAATTTAGCAGGAGGGCTCATGCAAAGCACTAAGCTGAATGTCCCAGTTACATAGTTTCCACGTCAAAATAAGTTTGAGTTATATTTGAGATTTATAACCCATTGAGGCTAACACAGGAACTCCGGGAAAATGCAAGGCCCATAATGGTTCTTTTTTTGCTCCATCACTGGCTCAGAGTTCAAGGCTAACGGTCATGGTGCTTTTCTTTTCTTTCTTATTTTTCTCTCCTAAGATCTTATTTTCCAGGCTCCCAGAGCTTCTTCTCTCCTGGTCTGTTTTTCTGGCGCGGCTGATAAGATAATGCTTTTTTGTTTGTTTGGATTTTCTTGATTGGGTGGCTTCTGTGCTGATTAGGGCTTTCTCATTATCTACCTTCTCTTTAGCCCATCAGCAAAGAAACTCAGGGAGTTTTTCTACTTACAAGTTCATTCTAATGATTAGTTTGAATTTTTTTGAGACTGCAACAAATGTTTTAGATCCCTGAACTCATTTTTTTTTTTTTATCTATTGTTAAATTCTGAATTAGGAGAGCTTCTCTTGGCAGGGACTCCTTGACTAGCATTTGTTTTAGGAGTCTCTTTGCTCATTATTTAGGGAGACTGCTGTCACATGACCAATTTCTGGACTGAAGAGTCTATTTTTAGGAACTAGGTGCTCTGAGGGAACTTCTGGGCTCGCTAGGACAGGCTTCATGGGTCTTACCAATGTGACTACCCAGCTCCATGCTCAGAGGGGCTCCATGCTCTGGGGTCATGGGGTTGAAATTCTCAAAACTTTTATATTTGATTTTGTGTGTTTTGTAAGGTCTAATGGGACTGCAGAGTATGTGACGTGGGCTTGGAGCCTGCTTCACACATGGTCTCTCTTCCTGCTACACTGCTGCTTCAGGTTCTTGGCTGCCTAATCCCCTGCATTGTACCAGCAATCGCTATCCTCCTCTGCCCCCCAGTATGGCTGGGTGCAGGTACAAGGACAGTTGGAGGCAACCCCATGTGCTGACTTGGTGGAGACGGGGAGCCCCAGGGCAATGAAGGCCTATACGTGCCCACTGAGGACCTTCCTGCCTAAGGGAATGCTACATTAAATAGCAAAGAAAAAAAACACCCTGACAGATTGTAACAAGGAAAAGGCTGTTTTCTTATGTTGTAAGCAAGCATCTATAACTTTCTATCTTTCACTTGACCCTGCAAATCTGGTCATTGGCCCTGTGGTATTTGAAGGAGGTCCATGGTTTTATACCATCTTGTCAGGAATAGAATGCTGAGTGTACACCTATCTGAACAACTTGAGAGCTGGTCAGGGGTCCTAGGACCTCTGGAGGCTAGTGTCTCTGGCTCTGTGAAATGTCAGCTCATCCACTTTTAGACACTTTAAGGGATTCTGACCAGGCCTCTCCTCTACCCTCAACACCCCTATGAAACTGTTATTTGGTACAAGCAAAGTTTGTTACCATGCCTCAGACTGAGTGTAGGGAAAATGCAAACAAGTCTTTGTGGAGTTCCCCAGACAAGTAGAACTGCAAGAGAATACCCAATATTATAATAGCTGAAAGGAAACAAAACAAATCAGTGAAATGTTTGCTGCCATGTTTCTAAATAAATTTTTATGTATTTATATAAGCTATCATGTATTTATATAATGTATTTATATATTTCTAATGCTTGCTTGGCTCTTTGGAGCAGGTTAGCAACCACACATGGAAGGAGTCTCAGGTTTCTCTCCAAGTACATCTAGGTAAATATTTGTGTTCAATTTGACGCAGGTTCTCCCTAGGGAAGTTAAGCGGGGGTGGTTCAGTTTGGTTCCATTAGGAGAATGTTATCATGAACTTTGTCTTGTTTCTCCTTCTTAAGAAAATAGTCGCTTTGGACAGTCCCAATCGAGGTTGCTTGTACTCGCTGCCTAAGTGAAAAGTCCCATTGTGCTCGATGTAGGAGCTTTTGATTTCACACAATCCCTCCAAAGAAATTAAAAGCAAACTGTTCTCATTCTTAGTTTTACCACACTGGTTCCTCTTAAAAAACATATTACATAATGTCTACTAAACAGTCCTAAGAAAGATTTCCAAGCAGGGTCACAAAGCCAAGGTAGCACCTTTGTACCCTGTGTTGGTTCTGAAAAGCTGGGTTCTAAACCCTGTCCTGTTGTTTACGATTGTGGAAAGGAGAAATGACAGACGAGAAAGAGCGGCGGAGTCTGGGTCAGAGTAGGTTTCTAACAAATATTTATTATTAAAGGGTATTAAAGTAGCATTTATTTTGTGTGTTTAAAAATAAAAATACTCACTTCAATTCTTGTTATCTCCCAGAATGGAAGAAGTACACATGTTACTTTATAATTCGATTAACACCATATTTTGGATAATAATGGATCCAAGTTAATTTAATTTGCATGTGTGATTGTGGTATATTGGGTTCCCATTTTGCCATTCTCTGCACTAATTTCCCAGGCACCAAGAGTGGAGATTAGGACTTCCTACAGGTAGGGTCCAGTCTGCTGTGCGTCTGAGAGCTTCTCTCTCCAGAAGCCATGTGACTGTGGGTTCTCTGGGGCTCCTAGAGGTGCTCAACAAAGAAGCTCACAAGTCTCCTCATCAGCCATACTTTGCCCACTATCACTTAGCAGCAAGCAGAGGTGTGTAAACTCAGAGCCCAAGCTTCCCCTAAGCATTAGGGAAATCATGAATCTGACTCAGAAAACAAACATAGCTTCCTTTAGGGGAGGTGGTAAGAGTTCCCGGTCTTGGGGCACCTAGGTGGCTCAGTGGGTTAAGCGACTGCCTTTGGCTCAGGTCATGTTCCTGGAGACCCGGGATCTAGTCCCACATCGGGCTGCCTGCTCGGCAGGAAGCCTGCTTCTCCCTCTCTCACTTCCCCTGCTTGTGTTCCCTCTCTGGCTGTGTTTCTCTCTGTCAAATAAATAAAGTCAAAAAAAAAAAAAAAAAAAAAAAAAAAAAAAAAAAAAAAAAAGAGTTCCCGGTCTTAAGTTGTTTAGGTGCCAACAGGCTGTGTATCAAAGTATCCAAAGAAAGCAAGCTTCCTATAACAAAGTAATTTAATAATAACATAGTAAACATTCCATATGTGCAGTTAGAAATCTATTAATTTATAGTAAGTTGAACAATATTCAATTGTTTCTACCTAACAAATGGATTCTGATGACTCTAGGATTATAACACTCACACACACTTAGCATATAACCATTCGTTTTGCCAATCTTGTGTATCAGCTGAACCCTAAAAGTATTCATGACTTTGGTACAATTTTAGTATTAATTTTATCTTTGGGCAGGAAGTACGTCATCGAGTCTTATGCTGCATGAGGACACCTAGTGTGTTTGCTCAGAGGAGGCATTCTTCCCTTCTAGTCATTGATGAACCAGAATGGTTTCCCATTTGAAATCCTCATATGAGATATGTGATAACTGCCTATTACATGCAGAATACCCTGTAATTTGACTACAACCTTCATTGCCACACCTTGCCAAGTAAGGGATGTTCAGAGAACTAAAGTCCAAGTCCCAGGTCCTGAATGTTTTGAAATGTTCCCTGATTCGAAGCTACACATAACAAAACTACTTCCCCTTGATTTTGCTGCTGATTGAAGAGCCAGGAAAAAGGAACACCTATATCAGAGAATCCCTGCACCATTAGCCAGAAAAAAGTATCTCCTGTTTTCAGGATGTTGGCCAGAAAGGGCCTTTCATTGGTGCCAGAGGCTTGGGATCCAAAGTAATCTTAGTACTTTCTGTCTCTTATGTTTCCTTTCAGAGACAGTTAAGCTTAATCTTCTCTTCCATGCCTAGTACCTGTCATCAGTTATCCTAAACATTGGGCTGATATAATCAGTAGGGTCTAAAGACAAACTGACAGATGATTTAGCTACAATTGCTGCTCTGTTCTAATCATCTAGTTACATAAAGATGAATGACTATAAAGTGCCATCTGGAACCATAAATGTTATTTGGATTGGGAGGCCCACGACGAAAGCTCCATTATTTTACAGAAGGAACAAGAGATCCTGCCTGCCAACCATAGAGAAGAGGGACCTCTTGACTCTGCTTTCTTGGGCTTGATTGTTAGCAAGTGAGCTAAGAATTTTTTTTTTCCAATGACTGCATTTGAAAATGGTTACCTAAATATTACCCTAAATTTTGTCCCCGGGCCCATAAAGCCTAAAATGTTTACTCTCTGATCTTTTAAGTAAAAGTTTGCTGATCCCTAACAAAGAACAGGACCTGATACATGGTGACTGCTTTCAAAGCATAAGCTATTATTAATAGTTTTATTTACCATGCTATATTATACCATACCAAACCACCCTCTTGTGCTCTCTGAATTAACTGCTGTGGCTAAGGAAAAAGACCTAAATGTCAGTGGAACACTTCGTACAGCCTGTTCTGTAGGCTCATAAGAGTACCAGTTCTTAGTTCTATTAAAGGTATTCTGATACTCTAACATAGGGAGGCTTGTTCAAGATTAAGGCCCTGATTCCTGAGGCAAGATTCTGCCCCCTTACAGATCACCTGTTTCTTTAAACTTGGAGCAATTGTCTTGTGTCTTTTGTGACCTATCAGGAAACAGAATTCTCCAGAGGTCATATCTGAACACAGCAGCATTTAAGTCTTATCCCTAAGGATAAAGAGTACAGGAATTGTTGGATCCTTTCACCTGATTCATGTAAGGGTAGAGAATGTCTCTAAAATAATTTTAGCCAATTCATATTTTCACAGTTTGATGAATGGAGACAGTTTCTAATATTCCATCATGCTAGTTAACAGATCATTATGTTCACTTATAGAAACCCATTTACGGAGTTGCGTATGCGAATTACAAAGTATTGGTTGCTGAACAAGATGCAGAGATCTCTTGTAGCATCACCTTTGAGCTATGGCTTTAGTGGTTGAAATACCAGTGCATCACCAATCTATACTAGAATGTGGGTTACAGACCAGCCTAAGTCATACACTCTAGGTCACACTGCATATGCTGAAGTGGTTATAGATACTGAATCTTGCCTATTTAGAAAATATTTGTTCTGTGTGGTTTGGATTTAGGCTTGCAAACTTCTAGATTTCTCCTATTTTCTATGTACAGTCCCTATATTTATTAATTCATGAGGATATTTATGTTTTACTGAAAAAAATGAAAGCAAGAAAGTATTGAATAGTCTCTGAGAGAGTTGGCTGATGATTCTGTATTTAAAAATCAACAGCTATTAAAGGGCAGTGAATCAAACTTGAGATATAAAGTATATTTTAAAGGACATACTATGCTCTTTCTTGAAAGGGATCTGTCATTATTTCCAAGTATATTTTGTCTTCCAAAGTGTGTGTGTGTTTTTGTGTATGTGTGTGTTTGAGGATGCACTGTGAGAGGGAGGTGGGTTAAAGGAAGAAAGGCAAGAGAGAAAGGTCTATTTAAGAACTGAGGCAGTTAAAGATCTGTGAGCCAGAATGGAACTTTGTAGGAAAAGGAGAGGGGAGGATAGCAAGCTAGAGTATTTCTTTGGTGTAGAAACTGACAAATGCTTTTTTAATAAATTGGAATGTTTTAGACAAGATATGCATATATTAGATATAAAGATATAAGATACTGAAGATAGCATGGTATGTAGACCTGTATGGTGGTAAGATACTCATAGGTGTCTTTATTATGCCTCAGCCAGATGATGAGTTGCTGAGACCAAGAACCTTGCCTTCCCTGCAGGGTCTAGGACAGTGCTCAGCCTCTGCGAGGCTCAGCTCACACTTGTTGAAAGGTTTCACATCCACTCTACAGAAAGATGGTTTACATGAATTCACTGGTAGTTCTCAGAGCTAGTACTCTCTCTCTCTCTTTTTAGGTAAGACATCACCTGGTTTATTTAGAAACTGCTGGTCATATGAGGAAAAGCATATACGGTATAAAGTTTCAGCAGTTTAGTTCATTGGACAATACAAAGCATTATGGCTTTATAATTTATTGCAGAGTCTTCCGATTTTTTCCTAAACTTCCATTTCATGTGTAGCAAATCATTATCATGCCCATCCTGTTTACAGAACTCTTTATGTAGAGATGTCCCCAGACTCTCCCAACACAGTTAGTGTCAATGGCGCAAAGGGTGCCATGGACTCTTCTAAGAGAAAGATGCATATGAAAGCAAATGATCCAGTGTCTTGTTCTAAACCACACTGACTCCCAGTCCCCGGAGTAAGACCTGACAGACAGGTAGGTGGCCACCATCTCTGGCACTGCCCATCTGAGGAAGGTCCTGGGAGTTGACCGCACTGTGACATGTGGGCTCACAGGCAGGCCTAGGGTAAGCAGGGTGCACCTTAGCCAGGAAAATTTAAAAATCAAATTTCAAATCAAATCAAAAAACCAGGAAAATTTAAAAATCAAAAATCAAATCAAATCAAAAAACCCCTGAACTTGTCTGTTTCACATACATGGAACTTTAAGCCAAGAGGAAAACATGGGGATCTAAACATGAAAAGCCTTTTAAACTCTTCAGTGGTCCTGTTCATAGCTCCATTCTCTTCCCAAATACCAGGCACTTCCCCAGGGGCCCTGACCACACCCACTGATCATGTTTTATGGCCTCTGGATCCCTTTGGCCAGGCTGGGCACCTGGGACAGCTACAGGGCTGAAGCCCAGAGGCTGGAGGGGACCGGGTGAGCAGAGTGGGAGGCAGCGGTCCTGGAGGGTCCCCCCAGGGTCTCTGAAACCTCTGAACACCCCACTGTGGCCCCTTCTGTCCAGGTCACAGGTTAACACAGGGGCTAACATGAGTCTGCACTGAGACGTGAGAGGAAAAACAAGAGACTAGAGCAGGACGGGCTTCCTCCAGACAGGGAGGCAGAGATGCTAGGCAGGGTCTGAGGGGTGAGGCAGGGCTAGTGGAAAAATCTCAAGAAAAAGAAATTGGGAATACTTAAAAAGCAGTTCCGGAGAAGAAAAACCATGTTGGGCTGCACTGTCCAGTCCCCTGAGTGATGACGGCTCTGCTGAGCCACCTTGGAAGATAACAGACAGCAGTCCAGTGACACCAGGAGCTCCCTGCCATGTATCCTGCCCTGTCAACTCTGGCCCAGAATGGAAGTGCAGGTTGTAGAGCAAGGAGACAGGAGGATCAGCACCACAAACTCCCGTTCCCCTGCAAGGCTCCAGCTCATCCCCTATGCTATTCTTTGAGAGGCTGCCTCAGCTCAGCTGCCCTCTCGTGTCCCGGTGAACCCTGGGTGTCACTGGGGCCAGAGTTGGGTCAGGACAGCCAGGTCAACTGAACCATGTTTTCCACAGCAAGGCCGAAGCAAAGGAATGCCCAGGGTGGGCAGAACAGCCTCTCCCAGCACAGGGCAGGCCTACCTGTTACTGCACCCATCAGGCAAACATCTGGTCTCTAACTTGCTACAACATGGAGGCCCCAGGCACACTTCATTCTAAGAAAACCTCAGGCAAGCTGAGTGCCATGCTACTTGAGAGTCCTCACAGAGTTCCCTCGTAGAAGAAATGACTACTTTTCCACACAATGGGCATGAATGCCTGGCCCCCCATGAGAGCAGCTGAAAGCTCTAAGCAATGTGTCCCATTCCCCACCACATTTGACCTGCAGCTCACAAGTCTTGGGGTACTGCAGTACAAGGCCAAGGAAATGCCATTACCACTAAGGAACCAGGGCTTCCCTGGGAGGCAGAGATGCTAGGCAGGGTCTGAGGGGTGAGGCAGGGCTAGTGGAAAAATCTCAAGAAAAAGAAATTGGGAATACTTAAAAAGCAGTTCCGGAGAAGAAAAACCATGTTGGGCTGCATGAGGTTGGGGAAAAGAGAAGGTAGTTCCCAAACTTCTTCAGATAGTTAGAACTGGCCTGAATGAGATATTTCAAGGCTCTTCCATTGCTCCTGTGAACTCCCAGCCAACAAGAAGCTGTTTGAGTCAATAATTCTGTTATATTCTATTCCATTTTAATTAAGTCAAATGATAAAAAGTGTCCAACGGTCCTCATCTCCCAGCTGACCTTCCAAAGACTGGTCTATGGAAAGTTTTGACAGATAGGCTCTAACAAGCACTTCAATAAGGACCATAGACACTCCAACAACTTTCTGTTTCTGCAGTGTGTTCTCTCCCTAGAGTCTGGTGCAGACTCTTCGCTCCAGGGCAGGTTATCTGAGGCTGCTCTCTCTGGAAAAAGGATGGGCCTGGTATGTACGTCAGTGGACCAAGCTTATGATATGTACACAGGACAAAAATCTCTAACTTAAAACAGATTTTTGAAGGAGAACTTCTGAGCTGGGAAGGAGGTTAAGTGGAAGAGTAGAGCATAGAATTGACAGCACAAGCCCAGCAGATTTTCCTTCAGATACCCACTGAAGAGAGGAAGGAATAGAAAATAGTGGTGACCTCCGGCTGGGTAGTGTCCCTGCCGGGAGAGAGCCGGCCCCGGCAACGGTAATGGTCGGGGTTCCCCGAAGGTGGTGACGGAGTCGGTGATAAAATGAGGAGACCGGACGCAAAGAGTGGTGTGGGGATCTCCTCTCCTGAAAACTGTGTCTTCAGGGTTCTTTATTTAAAGCTTTTTAGTTACATCAATCTAGCTTTAGGCAAACAGTTGGTTCTGTCTCTCTTGCTCACTGCTTCTCTGTTTCTGTTTCTCTCTCTGTTGCTGTCTCTCTGTGTCTGTGTCTCCATCTCTCAGACTCTCGGTCTCTCTTTGCAGGCTCTCTTGCTGTTTGCCAGGTCTCCTGCTCTCTCCTCTAAGGCTCTCTTGCTGCTTCCTCACAGGCCCTCTGCCTTTTTCTCTCTGTCTCTCAGTCTCTCTGTCTCACGGCTTTGTCTCTCAGTCTCTCAGTTTCTCTCCGTCTCTCTAGACTGTCAAGGGTGCCAGTCTTTTATTATTCCCAAGTGAGGAAGTTGGGTGGTGCAGTAAAATCTTTAACTGCTTTTGCACCCACCCTAGAGACAGGATTAGTATTGTTACTGCAAGGTAGAGTGATTACTTAAACTCACAGAAGTTGAGACCACTGAGGCACAGGGATCAAGAAATACAGATACGAGATACAGAGATATGATTACCGGTAGGAGGATTAAATGGAACTATGTCTTGAATAAGCACACCAAGGACATATTGCCCTGACCCACAGGGTAAGTGGCTTTTCGGATTCTAGGCAGGGAAAGCCCAGAGGGGCTTTCATTCACATTCACAGGTACCTCCACCAGAATTTCTGGTGGTTTGGGCAAGGAGGGAAGGGCGGATCATGCACCCTCCCCAACAAGTCCCCACAACCTAGGACTTGCCCTGCCAGGCCAGGGCCACCCTCTGTGGGAAAGGAGACAGGAGTTGCCCTGACAAGCTCTCTCGAAGAGCACAACACCAGTCTTAGGCTCCTCGTGTTTGGCGGCTGACACGGGAAAAATGGAAAGACACTTACCTCCAGGCCACTGGTGCTGTGCAGGCAAGGGCAGGACGCTGAAGGCACTGTCTTGGTGCGGGGGAAGCCAACCCCTGGGGCCCCTCCCCGGGAGAGCCATGCTGCCCGGGTCTAGCCATCTGCTGGGTGCAACGAGCAAATCCTCGTGAGAGAGCACTGCTTAAACTGGTAACACCTGGCAGATTCTCCAGGCCGGGGGCGGTGGCTTCTTGTGCATGGTGGGATAGAGCAGCCCGGCCGGCACAGCTCCATGGGAAGCATCTGCTACTACCCGGCGGTATGGCCAACCATGGGTCCCATGGGCAGGGTGGGGGCCGCAGCTTGACCTCGGGCAAATAGCTGAGTTAGGAAGCCGGACCCCAGGCATCAGGACAGGTGATCACCATATGCAATTAATGGAAGCCATTTAACCTTCCGCTTTTTCCCCGGGTGTGTAAACCTGCCGCAGCTGTGGACCCTATGGGTTCCCTGGGGCGGAACTCTGCTAACCTGGCTGGGACGCGGGGCCCCACTCAGGGCAAGGAATCTGGCATCCCTTCTGGTGGGCTTCAAATTCCTAGAGAACCAGACGTTTTTCAACAAAAGCTTTCTGGATGTGTCTAACCATTGAGAACGAAAAGAAGGTAGCAAAGAGTGCTTTGTGTAAGTCCTGACCCCGGGGCCTGTGTCTCGGAGTTTCAGGGGAGCCCTCCTGGCTCTTGCTCGGGTGCAGGTCCATGAGGCACCTGCGGTGACTGGCAGGGAAGGCGGCTGCCTGCTGGGATCTCCGTCCTAGGTGACTAACCTGGGACCGACAGAGAGACACTGTCCGGGCACTTTCTCTTTGAACCTTGACTCAGAGTGCTTCGTTTTGTTAAGCTCAAACTAAATTATATTTTAAAAAAGAGATTTTGAGAAGAGGGTACTTGCCGTATTCACACAAATGGCTTTTGTTTGTTTTTAACGTTTTCTCAGAGTTGTGTTGTGGTTTTGTTATTAAAATCACCACAGCTTCAAGAGGAATAGATGGTCATTGCCAATAAAGTTGCATACTTTTACTTTAGAAGCAAAAGTATAATTCCTCAAGAATAATCATGGTTTCTGGGATAGAAAGAAAACTTTTTTCGTGCAAAATGTTTTCAGAACAATTTTTCAACAGTAAGAGCAAATAAAATGCATACTAATATACTTTGTTATCTTGGCAACTCCTGTGACCACATTTTGAATGCAGAAAGAGGGAGAAGCAAGGAAAAACATTTATTTTCACCTTGATTAATTAAATAATCAGTTGTAGGAAATAGTGTTATTAAAATTAAGCTATTACAACAGTAATAAAAAACTCTGACGTAGATCTCAAACATTAGCCCCAGCCTAATTATTCCTTAAACATTCATTAAGCTGTTTTCTTCATAATAAGTCCTTAAGACCATGGGCCTTCATTTTTATTCCTACAGATAATTAAGAAACATTCTTTTGATAAACTTTCCCATAGAACTAACAAGTTTTTCTTTTCCTCTTTTCCTCTTTTCCTTCTTTCTTCCATTCTTTCCTTC
This sequence comes from Spilogale gracilis, assembly GCA_004023965.1. Lineage (NCBI taxonomy): Eukaryota > Metazoa > Chordata > Mammalia > Carnivora > Mephitidae > Spilogale > Spilogale gracilis. The sequence goes on from PITA01001433.1 coordinate 67,634, forward strand.
CTTCCTTAATCTTCAAGTCATGAGGCTATCATATTAGAGAAGCAAAAGCATTCTATCATTAACTCAAAAATAATTGTTATGTGTAGATTAGAAAAGTTATATAGTATCATATTGTAATATATATATTACATTAAAAAATAATGGATGGATGTTATAAGTTCTATAATGGCTGTTTTGGAGTTCTAGAATGGGAAAGAAAGGAGTCATATATCTGAATTATTAGTGTTCTGACATTTTCATAGTAAAATGGTATCATGATGAAATGATTAGAGGAATAAATTATAAATCAAGAAGAGATACAACATATATTGATTTTTTGGTATTGATCTGCTATGAGATTTTAGAGTTAGATTTTAGACATTAGCCTTTCTATAGTTCCTGTTCTTTCAAAATTTACTCCTTAAAGGAATAACCGATCTGTTGCTCTTAACTCTGTCATATGCCACCTCTAGCCAAGGTATAGTTTTCTGTTTCCAGGATTGTGGAGGATTTACTGGGGAGTACCCACCAAATATGAATGCCACAAATTCAGTTGTTGAATCCAGTAGCACCCTTCAAGAGGAAATTATTTTCAAGTTTCCGTTAGACTTTGGTCATTTTTTCCATACCTTCAAACAGTTGTTTTTATTAATTTTTCTCAGTTACCTTCAGGAGGAATTGCTTAAATTATTTACACCTTCATTACTTGAAATATAACTTCTTTTTAAAAAGATTTAATGTAATGCAATTAATTAACATATGATGTATTATTAGTTTCAGAGGTAGAGGTTAGTGGTTCATCAGTTGCAAATAACACCCAGTTCTCATCAAATCATGTGACCTCCTAAACGCCCATCACCCAATTACCTCATCCCCCTATCCACCTCGCCTCTAGCAGCCCTCAGTTTGTTTCCTAAGGTTAAGAGTCTTCTATGGTTTGCCTCAGTCTCTGGTTTTGTCTTATTTTATTTTTCTCTCCCTTTCCATATGATCCTTTGTTTCTTAAATACCACATATCAGTGAGATCACATGATTATTGTCTTTCTCTGATTGACTTATTTTGCTTAGCACAATACCCTCCAGTTCCATCCTTATCATTTCAAAAGGTAAGATTTCATTATTTTGATGACTGAAGGATATTCTAATGTGTAGGGGTGTGTGTGTGTGTGTATCACATCTTCTATATCCACTCATCTGCTGATGGGCATCTGGGTTCTTTCCATAATTTGGTTATTGTGGACATTGCTGCTATAAACATTGGGGTGCAGGTGCCCTTTCAGATCATAATGTTTTATCTTTTTGATAAATACCTAGAGTGCAATTGCTGGGTCCTAGGGTAGCTCTAATTTCAATTTCCAGAGGGGCTGTATCAGCTTGCATTTCCATCAGCAGTGTAGGAGGGTTCTCCTTTCTCCCCATCCTTGCCAACATTTGTTGTTTCCTGACTCGTTAATATTAGCCACTCTTACCAGTGTGAGGTGACATCTCATTGTGGTTTGGATTTGTATTTCCCTGATGCTGAGTGATGTTGAGCATTTTTTCATGTGTCTGTTGGCCATTTGTATGTCTTCTTTGGAGAAATGTCTGTTCATGTCTTCTGCCCATTTCTTGACTGGATTATTTGTTTTTTGGGATGTTGAGTTTGATAAAGTCTTTATAGATTTTTAGATACTAGCCCTTTATCTAATGAGACATTTGTAAATATCTTCCCCCATTCTGTAAGTTGTCTTTTGGCTTTGTCAACTCTTTCTTCTCTTGTGCAAACGTTTTTATCTTGATGAAGTTCCAATAGTTCATTTTTGCCTTTGTTTCACTTGCCTTTGGAGATGTGTCTAGCAAGAAGTTGCTGTGGCCAAGGTTAATGAGCTTGCTGCCTGTGTTCTTCTCCAGGATTATGATGAATTCCTGTCTCACATTGAGTAAGTTGCAAAAATAATACCTATGTTGTCGCTAAAGAGCTGTGAAAATAAAAGAACTAGATAAAAGGTTCCAGAGAGCAAAAATCTCTTCTGACATGAACTGATGTCTGCTAGCAGTTTTGTTTCCAGGAATAGCAATAATTTGCAATGTGGACTAAAGATCAAGCTTTTCCTAAGTGGAGGAACTGTATTAGGAAAAGGAGACACTAGCAAGGTTTCATGGGACTGGTGTAACAAATAGGAAGAGAAGGGGAGGCCAGAACACAAGCTGAGTTTTCCCTATATGTCATTTACTAAGTTTCAGTGGTGGTGCAGGGGTCTCTGTTGTTGGCTATGAAAGCAGAAGGAAGTCTCCCATCATCCAAGGGTACTGAGGAAACAAAGTTCTGTGGAGGGAAGTAGCCTGCAAAACAAATATGATAGTTCTCTCCCTTAAGACATTTGTCAAATCATGAATCTGCATAGGATGGGAGGCTATCAAGCTACTCCTAAAACCACCAAAGGGAAGCCTAAAGGAACAATGCCTGAGGAATAAGAACAAACCAGAGCTGAACTGAGTCTTCTTACTAATGCTTTAACCTACTCTCAAGCTAGTACAATTTTTTATTGAAGTTATCAGTCCCTTAATGTATTAACCATGTCTTTTACTTTTTCTTTTCTTTCTTTTTTTTTTTTTTTAAGATTTTATTTATTTATTTGACAGAGAGAAACATAGTGAGAGAGGGAACACAAGCAGGGGGAGTGAGAGAGGGAGAAGCAGACTTCCTGCTGAGCAGGTAGCCCGATGTGGGGCTCGATCCCGGGTCTCTGGGATTATGACCTGAGCCGAAGGCAGTCACTTAACCAACTGAGCCACCCAGGTGCCCCTATTTTTTATTTTCTGATGATTTGATATCTTGGGGCCCTGCTGACTCTGGAGGGACTGCTCCCTCTCAGGATTGGCCAGTTCATAGAGAGAGTAAACATTTACCCATGAGCACATCTTTTTTTGTTTTTTTTTTTAATATTTTATTTATTTATTTGAGAGAGAGAGAGTGAGAGAGAGCATGAGAGGGGAGAAGATCAGAGGGAGAAGCAGATTCCCTGCGGAACTGGGAGCTGGAAGCCCAATGCGGGACTAGATCCCGGAACTCCAGGATCATGACCTGAGCTGAAGGAAGTGGCTCAACTAACTGAGCCACCCAGGTGCCCCATGAGCACACCTTTCAAATGCAAACCAACCAATTCAGAGTCCATACTCTTGACCACCTGCTTTAATGGACTCTCTTACTCTAGGCCACTAACCCCCTGTCCTAATCGTCCTGTGGCCAGGTACCAATAAGGGCCCTTATGCCCCAGAGCCTGTAGATATTCAAACTAGCCAATCTTAAATCTGTTTACCCTGCCTTGTCATTTCCTTTCCACAGGAACCACCATAAAGGCCTTATTTATGATTTTCCCCTCCTTCTATCTTCTGACCAATCTGGAAATTTTTCATGTGACCTCCTGTGGTGTGGCATGCTTTCTTCTCTTAGGATCTGTGGGTGTAACAAATTATCTTTTCAATGTCAGTCATCTCCAGATGTTTTACTTACCATGCCTAAAATAATAATAAAACCTGTGTTTTAAAACACCCTAACAGAGGAAAGAATAAATCCTCTTGGGGAAAATATCATCTGTAGCTTCTGCAGTACTTTGATATACGATGTGTTACATACAACAAAAAGTAAGGCTAGGCTATGGAGATGCAGGAAAATGCAATTTATACAGTGTTAATTTTAGAATTAATAACTCATTGGAAGGGATTAAGAGTAGATCAGGCACAGAAGAAAGAATGAATGAAATGGAAGTCCACAGGAAATATCTAACAAGTACAGAGAGAAAAAGATAAGGAAATGCTCAGAACAAAGGATACAGACACATGGGACTCATTCAAAAAATTAATAAGCATGTAATTGGAATCTCAGAATGGGAAGACAGATTGGAAGAGAAACAATGCTTAAATAAAGATCCAAAATGTTTCAAAACTAATGAAAGATTCATCAGTGGGACTCAGTAGTAAATGTTTACTAATAGTGGAATGGATAAATTAATTGTGGTATATTCACGTAGTAATAAAAATATAAGATACTGTTACACACAATAGAAATGCACTGCACAGATACAATATTCAGTAAAATACACCAAATTTTTCATTTATATGAAGTTCAAGAATAGGTAAAGACTCATTTTTATGGCCTAATAATATTCCATTTTATGTATATATACTACATCTTCTTTCAGCCATAAAAAAGGATGAAATCTTGTCATTTGCAATGACAGGGGTGGTGCTTGAGCGTATAATGTTAAGTGAAATAAGTCAGAGAAAGACAAATACCATCTGTGGAACTCCTATGTGGAATATAAGAAACAGACAAATAAACAAACAAAACCAGCAAAAGAAAAAAAGAGAGAGAAAGAGAGAGAGAGAGAGAAAAACCAAGAAACAGACTTAGCTATAGAGAACAAACTGAAAAACCAAGAAACAGACTTAGCTATAGAGAACAAAGAGGTGGGTGGGGGTATGGATGAAATAGGTGATGGGGATTAAGGAGGGTACTTGTGAGGAGCACTGAGTGTCATATGGAATTATCAAATCACTATATTGTATACCTGAAATAAATATAACACCATGTTAACTATACTGGAATTTAAAAAGAAGAATAGGCAAGATGGTGATAGAAGTCAGATTGATGGTTAACTCTAGGAGAGTAGTGACTAAGAAGGGAATAAAGTATCTCTCTGGGTGTTGGAAATATTCTATACCTTGATCTGGATGATGGTTATATAAATGAGTATCTGTGTATATGTATATACTTTAATGCATATACATGTATATATATTTATTGAGCTCTTAAGATTTGTGTGCCTTCTAAATTTTGTATTTCAATAAAAACAAAACAAGATGAAAAACTAAAACATATTGTCTGTGTTGATCTAGTGTTATAGAAAAACCCTGAAAGTAATATGTATGGAGAAATCATTCTTATTGAAGCAGATGGTAAACTGAATCAATATGATGTTTCAAATAAAAGAAAGATTAGATTTCATATATATTATTGCAATTTTTGTTTACTTATTTGCCTTTTGAAATATGAATTTATTCTGGTCAGAACTGTTTTATTTATATTTTTGCACTGCACAAAGCATATTACAAATAAATAAGTATTTATTTGTAAATGGACAAAGGACTAGAAATCTAAAGATACAAAATGGAAACAGTTCAGTTACATTTGAAATAAAAAATACAATTATTTTTTCTTATTGAAATAATGTATGACCTACATTTTTTTAATGCAAAAAATAAGTAGAGTAACCAGATTTAATCTTTTTGGTTCCTCTTATTCCCTATTTAATTAGTCTTTCAGAATTTTGATATGCAAATTGGTAATTTGACGTTCTGATTTAATCTGATATATTTTACTTTCACATTTTTGTCTTTTGGTGCTAGGATCAGTTACGTCTACCTCACATACATAAGATGATAAAAAAGTTATTAGTAGTAACGTTTTGGAATAAACTTCCCAAAGAGATTATTATATCCTGAATGATAAATGAAACAATGACTGAATCCTACTCATGGCCAGACTAGTAATCATGGCTTTCCTTAAATTTTTATACACTGAACAGTTTTCTTTATTGCTATTTCCATACAACACGGCCACATTCTTTCTTGTATTCTTCACAATAATTTCCAGCAACTGCTGGAAAGTTAACAGGTATAAGCTGAAAAGTAAACTAGTTTCTCAAAAGTTTTATGCTGTCTTTTCACTCAATGAGACATTACTTTCCAGCCCCTAGGGTCAAGATGATGATTTTGTTTTTTTGTTTTTTTTTTTTTTTAGAAAAAGTAATTCATCTGAGAGGGCTGACACAGTCTGGGTACTATAAAAAGCATTGTTTGATAGCAGACAAGTTGAAGAAGGGAGGAGACACCCCTAGCTGAGCAAAGGGTAGACTGAGGAGCTTTCTGGCCTTGATCATAGTCTGGAAGAAAACAGAAAACAGAAGCAAGTGGAAAAAGAATGAGGAATAAGCATCATGCAGGCAGTGGTAAGCTGGAATAAGGATAACCACGTAGAGATCCCGAGTCCTCCCAGAGAGACTGTTTCAAATCATATTTATTGGACATGCACAGCTTCTGGAAGACATGCTTTTAGTTCTGTTGGAGCCTAAATTCTAAGAAAACAGATGGACAGAGTGACTATTATATGATATTTTTCTCACATTTATTTCATCATTTATTTCAGGGTGTGGAAGGTATGCTGATTATGTTTATGGCAGGTGAGAAATAATTAATTTTAATTATTTATTTAAGGTAAATTGCCTGAGAGAATTGGCGGCTTTTGAAGAAAAAGAAGCATAGGAGAGAATTATGACAAGCCTGGTGGATGGCATGCATATATGTATTTTCTTTTTACATCTGTCTTGTGATCAACTGAAAAGCTTTTTACATGTGAATCAATATTTGAAAGGGAAATTTAAAGGATAAAGCAGTGGGAAATGATATTAGTAGAAGGATAGCCTGAAAACACATTAGGGGTAATTCATCCATCCATCCATCCATCCATCCACCCATGACATTGCTTAATGCTTGCCAGGCAAAGTAATAGATCCCATTGGCCTCTGTTCCCTATTTCTTAATGGAATGGCAAGAAACTGGAGCTATACTTAACTTCAGCTCTACAACTGGTTTATTGCCATTTTGCAAACAGGCTACATCCCTTTATTTTAGTCAACTCCATTAGGATGTACAGGCTGACAATACAAAATTAAAATTATATATATAATTAAATATATTAAAAATATACAGCATATTATGTATATTTATAATACATACACATATAATTATAGCATATAATTAAATTTATATGTATGTATTGAGGAATACAAAGGAAAGTAAAATATCATTATTTTCATGAAATTTTCTGTCATATCATAAACACTGGATGATTAATTTCCCCAGAACTTAGGAATATTTATTTAAAAATACAAAATATTTGATATTACATCTGGAAGTAACATAACTATTACTAATGTAATGATAGTCATAATAATAATAATAGCTAACATGTATTGTGTACTTACTATGTACCAGGTGTTAAAATACTTACATGCATTGATAACTTTATCCCTGCAACTTTGTGAGAGAAGTGTTGTTATTGCTCCTGTTTTCTACATGAGAAAAACTGGGGTTCAACATGTTTAAATCACTTGCCAGTGTCACAAGGATAGAAAGGAACTTGGACTTAAGTATAGTCTGGCTGGCTGGAGAAACCAAATCCTTAACTTTCACTTAACTGAATGTTCAGTGTTAGTGATCTGCAAAATACTTAATGGATATGTAATTCTGCCAGAATGTTATGTTACTCCCTATCAGCTCATCACCAGTCGTCATGGAAGGGAGATTTATCTTGTGTATTATCATGCAGAAAAGTGGAAAAACAAAAGTTTACTCTCTTCTTGATCTTCCACCTCAAGTCATTTAGGAATTTTGCCATTTCCTTCTCTGGCCTCTGGGCCATTTTTTTTTTTTTTTCATACTTAACAATTCAAATTCCCACAGGAACAGTATTAGGAGGGTTTTCTTTTCCCTGGTAGATAGTCAGACAGCTGACAGGAAATGCTAGGAGGAAACTGAAGAATTTGAAGAAATTATTTCCAAAGTTACCTAACATTCCTTTCATTGAATTCAGGTTTTGTGTTTTTTATTCCCCTCTGAGAAGTTGTTTTCCTTCTCTCCTTCCCAACCCCTAAACCCCCTCAATTTCAGACATGCAATGGGGCATTCCTTCTTCTGCTTCTTTAATCTCCTTCATACCCAGCCCCTTAGTTTATCCCTTATGTCTGATTTCTGTATTATTCTGAAGGAAACAAAAATGATCTCTGTGTGGTGTAAATATCATGGCAGTACTTCTCTTTCAAATTTTGGACATGAACAAATGAGCTGTAGGACATAGGTAGCCCTAGATGTGCTAAGGGCAATGTAATGCAGGCTGGTCTTTACCTAGGAACCCAGAGGTTCAAGCTTCTCTAAAAGGCACCAATAACCTCAGGACAGGTAGGGCTGGTGGGTGCCAAAGAGGAGTGGGCTACCCCTACAAGGTGCAAACACTCATCTCCCACAGGGCCCAGTCGTTAGTGCAAACACCATACTGAATTATTCACCGTACTGAAATAATTAACCTCCTTTATTTCTCCTTTCAGCCGTGAGTCCTCTTAAATATTTTCCTTTGCACAGCAGTGCTATCTAACCACCTCTGTACCCTAGCCCATAGCTACATTTGCTAATTCCTCTGCAAGTTGGCACACTGTCCTGAAGGCAGGCAGGTGCTGCACAACATACTTGATATGGTGTGTTGATAACATATTTCTTGTAAGTAAAAGGTCAATGAAGAAGAGTTACAGCAGGCTGGTGACTTGCTCACACAAAGCTGCACAACTAGGAGCTTCCTGCATGGACAGAAGCCACATGGGCAGCATGAGTGGCCCTCTGAATTCAGAGTTAATTCAGATGTTAACCCTTTTGGAGATCTAAAATGATGCTCTAGGGGATCACTATATTCTTAAATAATAATAATAATAATATTATTATTATTATTATTTTAAAGATTTTATTTATTTGACAGAGAGAAACACAGCCAGAGAGGGAACACAAGCAGGGGAAGTGATAGAGGGAGAAGCAGGCTTCCTGCGGAGCAGGGAGCCCGATGTGGGACTTGATCCCAGGTCTCAGGGATCATGATCTGAGCCGAAGGCAGTCGCTTAACCAATTAAGCGACCCAGGTGCCCTTAAATATTATTTTGGATGTTATCAAAGCGTCATATGTTGCTACCTTTCCAAATAAATGGAGCTTATTACCAAAATGATTAAAAAAAAGGAGCAATGTTTTCTGCCACTTCTGCTTGAGGCCACTTTAGTAGTTCAGTCATAAATTTTACAGACATAACCATAAATTATGTGAGTTTCAGTAGAGCTGTAAATCTACACTGTGTGTGTGTGTGTGTGTATGTGTGTGTGTGTGTGTGTGTGTGTGTGTGCATGCGCGTGTGCGCACATGTGTGATGCATCTTTCAGAAGCCAGTACAGGATATTTTGTGCCTTGGACCCAGGCCACAGATGCTGTCTGTGTGCACTCATTTCAAAGTGGTGTGCAAGGAGGCACTGCTGTGGAATGATCTCATTTATGATGTGAATGGGAGATGGAAATTCCAGTTCTGTTTTTACTTCAGAATATTTTTGCCTTCTTGGTTTCCATTTAAATACTAAAACATTTAAATGCAAAACACAAGTAGATTTTTTTTTCCCCAACGTACCTTATTTCATACTTACCATTTTACTGCTAAATTATTTTTACTCAGTAATAGCATATTACTGGATGAAAGTGCTGCTTAATGAACTTGCATTACATTTTATTACCTGATGATCTTCTTACCTGATCAGTTTACCAGGTCAGTAGTTTGAATATTGAATATACTACTATTGTTTATTTGACTTATTTCTATTTTTTTAAGTACTTTTAAGTGTTAGACATGGATTTTTGTCAATAAAATTTTATACTAATGCTATTTATTTTTTCCTGGAGGATTCTGAACGTGCTTAAAGAGCTATATTTAGGAAAGGGCCTCATGCAACATCTGGGTAGTTGTGTAGCAGCTGGGTAACAGAGCATAAGGAACTTGGCTCAAAGCTCAGAACGCTAATTAAGAAAGAGCCTGGTGTTTAGCTCCAAAGCCAAAAGGAAAGCAATGTGGGAGGTAATTATCCAACTTGGGATATGACTTGGGTAAAAGAGTTACTGTGTTAATAAAAATAAAATAAGACCTACTTGCCTGGGACTGTTGTTTATTTTTCATATCTCCCCCTGGAAAGATCTCCAGGTATAATATGGCTCCATGAGACATGTTTTACCCTTTGCACTTACTCGATGAGAAGGTGGGTTTCTACTTTCTGAAAAACACTGAACCCAACACTGACATGACACTGGGAAAGTAAAGGACACACAAGGATGGCAACTTAGTTCTCCCACTATTCTTGGCATTGGTGTGGCAGCTCTGTTGTATTTGGACTTAAGCATTACTTTCTAATTTTAAGAGAGAATAAAAGAGGAGAATAAAAGAATGTAGATTACAAAATGGGATAGAAAGGAGAGTTAGTGATCATTGGTGTGGGGAAGAGGCATCTACACATACAATATTTAACTTGGAGTGAAAAGTATATTATGAATCCAGTGAGAATCACCTCTGAAGATGGGACAGCTGGAAACTGGCTTGGGAAAAAAAAGCTTTTTTGTAAACTTGAACAAATAAAGAGCTTTTAAAGTAAAAGGCATTTTTAGTACAGGAAATAATGGATAAGGAAGTTCTCTTTTCTCCTAATGTGATTCAAAGACCAGTGGGAGGGCTTCTGCCCTCTGGTCTGTTCTGGTGTTCAGTATTTACAACATTAGATTCTATTGGGATTCTTTTGGGTTTCTTCTCATGTCCAGCTTACTGTCTCTGGTACTTTTCTTTTCTTTTCTTTTCTTTTCTTTTCTTTTCTTTTCTTTTCTTTCTTTTTCTTTCTTTTTTTGTTTGTTTGTTTGTTTGTTTTAAATATATATATTTTTATTTATTTGACAAAGAGAAACACAGCTAGAGAGGGAACAAAAGCAGGGGGAGTGAGAGAGGGAGAAACAGGCCTCCTGCCCAGCAGGGAGCCCGATGCAGGGCTCGATCTCAGGACCCTGGCATCATGACCTGAGCCAAAGGCAGACACTTAATGACTGAGCCACCCATGCACCCCTGTCTCTGGTACTTTCAATAGTCCTTTGATCCCCCAACTCCCTGGCCATCTATCCATTAGTCTCACCACTCTTCACTATTCTTCATCCCCCTGACGTCTCTCTCCCTTATCAGGTTAATTTCCAAAGAAAATCATCATGCCACTCCCAGTGCTCACCCTGGGCTGGCTACCTTTTGCCTCTGTCATGTTGTTGAAATTTCTTACCAAGCCTGAAGGCCTGGTTAATCGCAAGAGTTGGTTGCTCTGTGGCTGCCTCAGTACAGGTGAACTTGGCTGGAGAAAACACATGGCCGTGGATTGGTAGCACCATAAACTTATCACTGCAAACATCTAATGGGTCTTCATTGTTGCTAGACAATCATTCTAACTTCTTAGCTATTTACTCATCCACTCTTCTGGACATTTATTTCATATCTTCTCCTCCCTGCTCAAACCTCCAAACCCCTCTCTCCCATCTTGACTCTCAGCTGGTGACGCACTTCTTGCTTCACCGATCATATTGAGGCAAAGAGAGGAGAACAGCCCCAGATTACTATCACCTTACCTCACCAATATGGGCTACACTGTAGAAGAACTCAGTGTGCCAAGCCACTTACTCTTGCACATTAGATCCCAGCCCACAGGACATGGCTCCAGCAATTCTCTTCCCTTTCTTTGTCTTTCTCCTTTTTCCCTTTTGACTCTTTTCAGTGACTACCATTAGCATACATGCATGATACTTTCTATTTAAATTCTAGAAACCCTTCATTTGGCCATCCTTCCCTTGCCAGCTGCTATTTCATTTCTTTGCTTTTCTTTGTGTTAGAGATCCTCTAATGATTCTTCCATGCTCATGGACTCCATTCCCTCTTAAGCCCACGTCAGCCAGGCTCGTGCCCTCATATTTCACCAGGACTGTACTTGTTAAAGTTACCAGGGACCTCCAAGTTGCTAGGGCCACCGAATAATTCTCAGTCCTCATCTTACTTGTCCCAACTGCATGTTTGACACAGTTTTATCACTCCTTCTTTTTGACATACTTTTTAACTTTCAGCATACCACATTTTTTTATTTCTTCTTATCCTTCTTGGTCTCCTTTCTTGTCTTTCTGTTCCTTTCCCTCTTAATGCTAGGGAATTCTGGGTTCTGTTCTTAGTCCTCCTCCCTTCTTTATATTTACTTTCTTGTTCTCACCCAGTTCTATGGTTTTAAATATCATCTGCTTGCTGATGTAACTTAATTAATATGTACAGCCCATATTCTCTTCTTAACTTCAGATTTTGATACACAACTGGTTCTTGACATCTCCAGTTTGATATTTAATAAAAACCCCAAATTCCACATGCTCCAAATTGATTTCCTTTGGTCTTTCCCTTCAACTCTGGTCTACCTTTACATTTCCCATCTTAGTTAATGACAACTCCATTTTTCCATTTGCTTACATCTAAAACCTTAGAGTCATCCTTGGCTCTTCCCTTTTTTTCATATTCTAGGTCCAACCTATCAAGGCACTTTATTCTCTCTACTGTGAAAATATAGCCAGACTCTAACCACTCTTTGTCCCTAACAATGCAGCAATACTTGCCTATGCTTTTTCCTTTTGCTTGTATTGGACTCCAAACTGGAATCCCGACTTCTACTCTTGGGCTCTAACATTTCATTTTCAATCTAGCAGTCCATCATAAAATGTAATTTAGATTGTGTTGCACCTCTGCTCTAACTTTGTAATGGCTCCCATATTTCTCTAGTTACAAAATAAAATCTTTACAATGTCCTAGGAAGACTGTATTAGTTTTCTTGGGCTATACCACAAATTTGGTGGCTTAAAACAACAGAAGTTTAATCTTCCAAATTCTGAACGCCAGAAGTATGAAATCAACTTACCAGCATGCTCTCTCTGAAGGCTTTAGGCAAGAAGCTTCTTTTCTTTTCTAGCTTCTTACAGCTCTAGGTGTTCCTTGGCTGCATGGCTCCAGTCTCTGCCTCCATCTTCATATAGACTTCTCTTTATTCTCTTATAAGAACACTTGTTATTGTATTTAAATCCACTTGGATAATCCATGGTAATCTTATATTGAGATCATTAATTTATTTGCATAGGCAAATACTTTTTTTTTTTTTCAAATAAGATCACATTTACAGATCCAGGGGTTAGGATGTGGGCATATAGTTTTGGGAGCTACTATCCAACCCACCACAGAGTCCCACATATTATGGACCCCTATTATCTTGGACCTCTCTACTACTGTCTCCCTTCATCACCTTGTTGCAAACCATACTGGACTCCTTGATTTTTTTCAAACATGCCAGGTACTAATGGGCCTTTTCACAGCCATTCACACTGCCTAGGACACACAGCAACATGGCTCATTCCCTCATGTTATATTCTCATGAATTTTTCTCAAGTTACATGATTAAAAATTGTAATGCTCATCTTCCTTTTAATCCTGCTATTATTTTCCATTTTTCTCCCATTCTGGTTGAATGAGCAATTCTTCTGCTTCATGTGGTGTTGGCTGGGGTGCTAAGATGGGGATGGCTTGAAGATCCAAATGGCTTCAGACATATGGCTGGAAGTAATTTCTGGTTGACAGATGGGAGCTCAGTTGAAACTATTGGCAAGATGCTTTGTTTTCCTCTATGTGGCCTCTCTATTTAGTTTCTTGAGCTTCCTTACTGGTTGGTGGCTGAGTTCCAAGAAGGAGAATTTTAAGAGGAGGAAAGTAGAAGCTGTCAGTCTTCTTAAGGTCTGGGCTTAGAAGTATGAGAATATTACTTCTACTGTAATCTCTAAGTCAAAGTAGTTTCAAAGGCAGTCTAGATTCAAGAGGAGGAAGAAAAAAAATTACTTCTCACTTGGGGGGAGGGTAGAATATTTGTACAGGGAGGGAAGAAACTTGTGGTAACCATCTTTAGAGACTATCTACCAAAAGGATCTACCTGGGTCCTTGATATCATACCATGGTATGGTTGCCCACCAAAATGAACAGCTTTATCTTTGTGTTGATTTCTTTTCATCCTGCCACTGTGTCATTGAGGAGATTCTCTGATCTTAAAAAAAACAAATATAGGGGCCCCTGGGTGGCTCAGTCGTTAAGTGTCTGCCTTTGGCTCAGGTCATGATCCTGGAGTCTGGGGATCGAGCCCCGCATCAGGCTCTCTGCTTGGCAGGAAGCCTGCTCCTCCCTCTCTTACTCTCCCTGCTTGTGTTCCTTCTTTCATTTTGTTTCCCTCTGTCAAATAAATAAATAAAATCTTTTTTTAAAAAAAGCAAATATATAAGAAATATTTTTAGATTTTAAGATTAGAAATATATAGATAAATCAGTTCACTAGTAATCCTTAATGTTTTTAAATTAAGCTTATGAAAACTGCTATATCCATGAGGGGTGAGGGAAATCCATTGGTAAGCCTTAGTAACTGGTAACCAACCTCTTAATAATTGGTTCAACTTTTATATAGTTTCATATTCAAAGAAATTGTTCTTTGACATTATTATTGTTAATTGATAGAGATCTGATTTATAATCATATAGAAGAGGAAATCATTATTACAAGTAATATTTTAAAGGTCTCAAACCTTCCAATGATGGTTGGATTTTAGAAAAATCCCAATATATTTGGGTAAAACTTTCTTCTATTAGGTGATAAAATTGTGATTACATAAAAGCATATCAAATGGAATCTAAAGTTTATTGCTTTTTGAAGATGTTTTCTACCTTTATTATGAGACTACATTTCCTTAGGTTGAATATGGAGGTAAGTTTCTTTTGCTTATACCCACTTTTCTGACTATCTTAGTCAGCTTGGGATTCCATAAATAAACTATCATAGATGGGTAGTTTAAACAACAGAAATTTATTTTTCATAATTCTGGAGTCTGGAAGTCAGATCAGGATGCCAGCATGAATAGATTCTGAGGAGAACTCTCTTCCTGCTTATAGATGGTTGCCTTCTCATTGTGTTCTCACAAAGCAGAGAGAAAGAGTGTGCAAGCTCTCTGGTATCTCTTTTCATAAGGGTGCTAATCCCATCATAAGCCTTCATGATCTTATTCAAACCTCATTACCTCTCAAAGGTTCTATCTTCAAATACCATCACATTGTGTGTTAGGGCTTCAACATATGAATTTTGGGGGGACATAATTCAGTCCATAGCACTGACTCATTCCTTTCATCTCTCTGTGTAGATTCTATTGATAACATATGAGTAGAGAACAAATGAGAAGCAAAGAAGACCTTCCAATTTAAGTTCTATAAAATCAATTTCTCAGTTAGCAAATTTTCTTCATTTGAAATTCTTTGGTAAGCTTATTATTTTCAAAAGAGAAAATTGATCAGCCAGGGACATATAAGATTGGGAGAGTAGACAGAATAACAACCCCCACCCCCAAGAAGTTCATGTCTTAATCCCTGGAATTTGGAGTATGGAATTTCTTATAATGCACAAGGCATTTTATAGATGTAATCGAAGGTATAGATTTTGAGATGGGGAAATTAGCATGGACTATTCAGATGGGCTCAACCTAATCACACGAGATCTTAAAAGCAGAAAAAGATGGAAGAAAAGTGGATCAGAGAGATGAAACATTAAAAGGACTTAACCCACTCTTGCTACCTTTGAAGATTCAGGAAGGGGGCCTCTAGAAGCCAGGAATGGTCTTCAGCTGAAAGCCAGCGAAGGAACAAGGACCTCAGCCTATGACCTATAAGTACAACTGAATTCTACCAATAAACCAAATGAGCAGGAAACATTATCCTCTAGAGACTCTAAAAAGGTATATGGCTTGTCAGTACCTTGATTTTAGTCCAGTGAGATCTGTACTGGACTTCTGACTTGGAGAAATTTAGAGTTTGTATGTTTTAAGTCACTAAATTTGTGATAATTTGTTATATTGTAATTTGTTATCGCAGCAATAGAAAACTAATATTTGGTTATGAATTGAAGCCCTCAGTTTCTAAATTCTGAATATCCAAACATGGAAGAATTCTTCACTTTTAACCAAAGAGAATAGATGATCTTTGTTTTAATACCTATCTTAGAACTATCAGATACATGTGAAGAATTACTGTAGCATTCTGTTCTTTGAAAGCAGTTATATTGTTCTGGTAAAGTTTGGCTTTTGCCATATTTCTATGAGACTCAGGAGAGACTTTGACAGACAAAATGACTGGATTGGGAGTGTAGGTATGTAATGTACCTACCTTCTGGGAAATTCAGAAGTTGTACAGACACTCAAAATCCCATAGTTCTGCTATAATATTCTTTATTTAAAAAAAAAAGTGGCACCTTGGTTTTAGAGCCATGACAAGGAGAGGCTCATAACCTGGTTTTCAGTCTCCATCATGCCAGATGCTTGCCTGCACAGATGAGAGACATTTGAAATGTGGTGCTTTTTTGGTAAGCATATGAAAGAACCTTGAAGTTTCACATTCCTATGAAGTCAATTGTCATGAAAGTGTGGTGTACAGCCAATGCTCTTTAGGCATCCTGCAACCCCATTTAGTGATCAGCCTTGACAATGACTAAATTAGCCTCAGTAGCAGGCTAATTAGTTTATTATGTACATTTTGACATAATAAAATGTCTTTTTTATTTAAAATTTAATGAAAAGCTCTTTCACTTCTGAATATTATTATTCAATATACTGAGGAATAGATAAGAGAAGATAAAAGCTTATAAGAATTTCAAGTAACTTTACCAAATAAATTAGTTATTTATTCTACTTGCCACTTACACACAAGATATACCTCTCTCATGGTAATCTTATTTGTTAATGTTTTCAACTGATAAAGCTAATCTGAATCTATTACTAAGAGGCCAAGGATACAAAGAAAGTATGATGATTATTAAAACATGTTAAAATATATTTCAAAAATAATTCCCAATAATAATAATAATAATAATAATAATAATATTGATGCCATTTTTTCTAAAGTATGATTTTTTTTTTGAAAGGAGAGGGTTCCTATTATACTAGGAACTTGAATGCCTACCGAGTTTTAAGCTCCAGAGTAAGGACAGATGTGTGAATCTGGAGATCCTCCTTGGAAAGAGATGATTTCAGTGGGTCATAAGTCAATCTAAAATCCATGAGTAAAACCAGACCTTTTCATATGTTTACTTCACCTCCTTTTCTTCTCTTCTGTCTTATGTGACTAATAAGATGTTCAATCTTGAAAAACTAGTAGGTTGCCATTGAGGTTTCTTTGTGTTATGACACACATCCCTTATTCATTTAGTTTTTCCTCACACATTCTGTTTTCTAACTGTTAGCGCATCTAGGAGGTAGTGTGTTTTTGAATTCTTATTTTTCTTACTCTATGTCTATGCAAGATAACTTAGTTGTAAAGTTAATAATCAGAGCAGGTGCTAAGCAAACTTAAAGTTCAGGTTCTTGCATTTTTCAGTTTTATAGTATATAAAAAAGTCACAAAATATCATTGAGGACTTACCTTTATCCTCTAACCCTTTATTACCTCTCTGACTTTCAAGACAAAGGCACCGAGCACCAAGTCAAAGGTGATCTAGGTATTGTAGCATTTTAAGTACCTGGGAGCAAAGATAAGCAACTAAGTGAACTCATTTTAAACACACTGAGGAGTTTCAGGTAGGTTTTTCAGATTAAAAACAAAAATTGACACCAGCTATAAGAACATTTAAAAAAGAAAAAATTCTTATTAATCTTTGCAATTCTGCACTAAAGAACACTTTAGCTTTAGTGGAAGAAAGATGAATCTAGGATTATCAGGGCATTGTTTCACTTTAGGTAGATTATAAGGAGTACAGGAAAAATTAAAATAAGACTATTTGCTGAACTGTAGTATATTGCATTAATTCTCCATCAAATTTGAATCCAGGTGATAAGTTATTATTTTTTGTGATCATGGACACAAGATGCTTTTCTGAGATCATTTTTCTTATCTATAAAATGGAAATAATAATATTGGCTCTACCCAACATGTGGCTCAGAGGGGAGATACTGTGTGTGAAAGTAGAAAGTATGTTTAAAGCATCAGGTATGCCAAAACATTATCATTATCAGCACAAAAGCTTCTTAGTTTATATTATTTAGTTAGCTTAGTGAAAGGAATTATTGCATCTTTTTAAGAAAAATAGGTATTGTTTGTAAATTTTTGGTACTCGTTGCCTTTTTGTGGTAGAAGACAATATTTCAAGGAATATATTTTCTTGATTACAAACGTCAATTTAAAAAAGGCAGGGCATCTTCATCTACTAAAATGTACAACGTTATGGACTGAAAGTGTTTTCATGAAAATGCAAGTTAGTCATGTCCAATTTGCTTTTTGTTTATTACCTTTTTGAAGAGTACTATAAAACAGAAGAGTGCTCTAGTTATAAGTATATAATTTACTGGTTTCACCTACAAAACAGTTGCCTCTTATAAGTGGCACCCAGACTCTCCCCCCCGCCAAAATCAGAGTATTACCAGCACTCAGAAGCCCTCTGTTGTGCCTGAACCCTCATTCTGAAGAGTAACCACTTCTAACAGCCAATTTTTATACTTTATGTAACTAGAAAATGTTGCATATGTTCTTCTGTGGCTGGCTTCTTCTGACTTGATCATTAGCATCAGCCACATTGTTATACAGAGTCATAGTGTGGTTATTCTCAGGACTGTGTCATATTTGTGAATGTACCATAGTTTGTTTATTCATTATAGTTTTAATGGGCTTTTAGGTAGTTTCCAGTTTGGGGCTATTATCAATAGGGTTCCTAAGAATATTCTCTAGTACTGTCTTCAGTGAACGTATGTATGTATTTCTGATGACTGTAAGGTAGTTCATGTTCAAATTTCACAGATACTGCCAGTTTTCCAACCAACTACCTTTTCCACCAAGAGTATATGTTAATTCCTGCACTCAATTCTTTCACCAAAATTTGCTATTTCCCCTCTAGATTATTTTATTCATTTTTGTTTATATCTAGTTATATCTCATAGTAGTTTTATTTGTATTTCCCTGGTGATTAATGAGATTGAGCACTTTTGCACTTATTAATCAACCATTTGGATATTCTGTTTTTGCAATATCTGTTCAAGTTTTTATCCATTTTTCTATTAGGTTGGGGTTTTTTTGGGTAATGATTTCTAGAAATTCTTCATGATTTGCTAGTGTCTTCTATTTGCAGTTTTCCTGTTTACTCTCCTATGATTCCTTTATTTTTAAAAAGATTTTATTTGTTTTTTGAGAGAGTGAGAATGAGAGAGAGAGAGAACATGAGAGAGGGTAGGGTCAGAGGGAGAATCAGACTCCCCGCGGAGCAGGGATGCGCAACTCAATCCTGGCAATCCAGGATCATGACCTGAGCCGAAGTCAGTTGCTTAACCAACTGAGCCACACAGATGCCCCACTATCATTCCTTTAATTGAAGACATTTTTTTGGGGGAATACATTGTGTAAAAGAATTTCTTCATGAAGTTACTTAACACAACTATCATTTCACATATTCCCCACTCATCCCCTTTTTTGGTAAGAATATTGGAATTCTACTCTTTTAGCAAATTTCAATTATATAATATGGTCTATCAACTATGGTCTATTAAGTGTATCAACTATAATCACCATGCCATACGTTAGATACTCAGATCTTATTTATCATGTAAATAAAAGTTTATGCTTTTTTTTTTTAAAGATTTTATTTATTTATTTGACAGAGATAAACACAGCTAGAGAGGGAACACAAGCAGAGGGACCGAGAAAGGGAGAAGCAGGCTTCCCGCTGAGCAGGAAGCCTGATGTGGGGCTCGATTCGGGGTCTCCAGGGTCATGACCTGAACCGAAGGCAGTTGTTTAACCAACTGAGCCACCCAGGCACCCCAAAGTTTGTGCTTTTTACCATATTTTAATACTTTCCAACTTATGAATTTTTATACTTATTGTTTTTTTCTGATTAATAACTCTTTGGCTAGTTTGTAAATATTTGTTGTTTAAGAGCTGGTAATCAGTACCAACAATAAATCTATACAAAGGAAAAAACGTAATTCAAATGAAATTAAGCAATTACTGACTAATGAACATGTAAAGATGAATTTTTTAGCTTAATAATCAGTCACTTTAAATCATGTCAATATTGGGGGATGAAATAACAGGCTTGTTTTTCCCTTTCTTATGTAACTAATTTCAGAAATATTAGCTTACCTGCAATGACAGGCTTTATCCTTTCTACATGCCACCAAAAAATTAAAAAAAAAATAGCCCTTTAAAAGATTGTAGAGGACACAACTTGCAAATAGAATGGTGTGAACAATTTCAAGGTAGGAATTAAGAGACAAAGAGAAAGGGTAGATGGGTTTGTGACTAAAATTTTGCAGATGTACATATATATTGGAAAAAAATTAATATAACTTACTCCCAGTTTTCATCTGTGGACATTTCTGGTAAATACTGAAGTTCAAGCAATTATCTTTTGGTGTACGGTGGTTCCTTCTTTGCATGTTGAATGTTCTTGAACACCAGACTGAAACAACACTCTTCATCATTCTCCCCTTGCCCAATAAAGCTAGTGTTTTGTCATAAGAATAGATTTAAAAGTTTTGGTCAATTCTATTTTTTTCTTCTGGTGTTTGTCAATCAAAGAAAGCATGTACTGCAACACCTACAGTTGATTTGGAAATATTAGGCACAACTCAAAAAAAAAAAAAGCAAAACACAAAAAACAAAAAACTTGAAAGTAAGGATTCCTTTGAGTAAGGATTTGGGTTTATGTGGGAGAAAAAAAGTATTTTTGTGATTTGTGTGAGAGCCCTTGGAAGTTGAAACATGCTGTTAGGGATTTTTTGAGGATAAGCATTGGGCATAAAATGAGGGTCCTATACAGAAAAAATGTGAGAAGATATATTCTTTCAGTTTTTGCCAGTCTTGGAAACTCCTTGTCTCTCCATCCATTAATCCCCTCCAGTTCTATCCATGTTGATGCAAATGTCATTTTTCAAAGTGTTGGAATAAACAATACTAAAATTTGTATGGAACCAAGAAAAGACCCTGAATCACCAAGGAGATGTTGAAAAAGAAAAACAAACCTGGGGACATAATGTTGCCTGATTTCCAGCTATATTACAAAGCTGTGATCACCAAGACAGTATGGTACTGGCAGAAAAACAGACACATAGATGAATGGAGCAGAATAGAGAGCACCAGATATGGACCTGCAACTCTATGGTCAAATAATCTTCAAAAAAGCAGGAAAAAATATCCAAGACAAAAAGACATCTCTTCAATAAATGATGCTGGGAAAATTGGACAGCTATATGCAGAAGAATGAAACTTGACCATTTGCTTACACCCTACACAAATATAAACTCTAAATGGATGAAAGGCCTCAACACGAGACAGGAATACATCAAAATCCTAGAGGAAAACATAGGCAGTAACATTTTCAACATCAGCCACAGTAACTTCTTTCAAAACATGTCTCCAAAGGCAAAGGAAACAAAAGCAAAAATGAACTTTTGGGAATTCATCAAGATAAAAAGCTTCTGCCCAGGAAAGGAAACAGTCAACCAAAGAAAGAGACAACCTGTGGAATGGGAAAAGATATTTGCAAATGACACTACAGATAAAGGACTGGTATCGAAGATCTATAAAGAACTTCTCAAACTCAACACCCAAAAACCAAATAATCAAGTCAAAAAATGGGCAGGAGACATGAACAGACACTTCTCCAAAGAAGACATACAAATGGCTAAGAGACACATGAAAAAATGTTCAGAATAATTAACATCAGTAAAATTAAAATCAAAACCACATTGAGATACCTCCTTATACCAGTTAGAATGGCAAGAATTGATAAGACAAGAAACAACAAATGTTGGAGGCTTTGTGGAGAAAGGGGAACCCTCTTACACTGTTTGTGGGAATGCAAGTTGGTATAGCCACTTTGGAAAGCAGTGTGCATGTTCCTCAAAAACCTAAAAATAGAACTACCCTATGACCCAGGAATTGCACTATAGGGTATTTACCCCAAAGATACAGATATAGTGAAAAGAAGGGACACATGATCACCAATGTTCATAATAACAATGTCCACAATAGCCAGACTGTGGTAAGAGCTGAGATGCCCTTCAACAGATAACTGGATAAAGAAGATGTGGTCCATCTATATAATGGAATATTACGTAGCCATCAGAAAGGATGAATACCTAAGATTTGCATCAACATGAATGGAACTGGAGGAGATTATGCTAAGTGAAATAAGTCAAACAGAGAAAGACAATTATCATATAGTTTCACTTATTTGTGGAACATAAGGAATAACATGGGGAGGACATTAGGGGAAGGAAGGGGAAAAATGAGGTGGGGGAATTCAGAGGGGGAGAGGAACCATGAGAGGCTATGGACTCCGGGAATCAAACTGAGGGTTTTAGAGGGGAGGAGGATGGGGGATGGGGGCATGGGTTGCATGAGAACACTGGATGTTATACACAAACAATGAATCATGGAACACTACATCAAAAACTAATGATGACTAACATAATATAATAATAAAAAATTATTTAAAAAAAGATTTTTTAAAATGAAATGTTTTAACTACCCTGGTTTTAATGGCACAGAAATCCTCAACTACCTGGTTGCTTTCTCTCAATCTCATGGGAATAGACCCAGGAGAAGCAAATGCCTCTGGGAATAAATGCAACCTTTCTAGAACTTGGTATCTGTCTCTTGAGACAGTTCCCTCTTTCTCTGGATTATTTTGCTTGTGTTCCTCATTTTTTGTCTGTTTTTAATCTGTAATTAATTCCCCAAAGATTTGGGAGATTCAGTTTATGTTTATCTTGAGGGGTTAATCTGAATTTATTTCTGTAAAAGAGGATATTTATTTTTTTTTTCTAAGCCTTCAGGTTAAAGTTAAATGACCCCTTCACAGGAAGAATCTAAGTATCAGAGTGGTTACTGAAGGCTCTAAGTTTCTTTATCTGTTTTCATACTTCATCTTCCTGGAAGAGTCTTAAATGAGGTAGATCATGAGGGTCTCCCCACTTTAAATGTGACTTTTAAAGACCCAAACTTGAGTTGCACAATTCATATTACCAGCTACCTTTCTAACTACTTCCTAATGTAGGGTGTCATCAAAAGTCTATGAAATTAAGCAGATCCTCTTTAAATTCCTTATTGTGGTATGCAGATAATAATGCAGACACAATAGGATATGCATTTTTATGATATTTGGATTGTGGAAAGAGTTAAGCAGTGGGTCACTGAAGGAGACCAAGGAGAACAGAAATTTCACTGGGATGCTGAGAAATAAAAGAGAAGAAAGAAATGAAAATGTAATAGTACTTAAAAAAGTGAGTTCTTGATTATTTTATGGGAGATGAATTCTAAATGAATCCTTGAAGACCTCCAGTCAGCATTCACTTTCACCTCACAAAGAAGAGCAAAGGTCCCAGAACATGTTGGAGCAGAGATAATTTGAGAAGTGGAGGTAAGCACTGCTGGTTTATGATGTAAGGCATATTTGTAACAGTCCTCCTACAGCCTCCCCTCAGTTCTCTCCATGGGAAACTGTCTCTCTTAAGCATCTGCTCTTCCTTGGCATCACTTGGGAGATTGTGATATTGATCCACTTTTAAAACATGACACTGAGGGGCACCTGGGTGGCTCAGTTGGTTAAGCAACTGCCTTCGGCTCAGGTCATGATCCTAGAGACCCGGGATGGAGTCCCACATCGGGCTCCCTGCTCAGTGGGAAGCCTGCTTCTCCCTCTCAGTCCCTCTGCTTGTGTTCCTTCTCTAGCTGTGTTTCTCTCTTTCAAATAAATAAATAAGATCTTAAAACAAACAAACAAACAAAAAAACATGACACTGAGAAAATGGGGTGTCCACTTCTGTCTCTAATTCAAAGGACATCCCTGGAGTTGCTGTTGGTGATAGAGAATTTAGGTCCTAGCCATCTAACATCCACCACACCTACTGTTTCCAAGAGCCCCTATAACCACTGAGCTTGGTTCTATTCTTTTATACTTCTATACTTTTATTCTTTAAGGAGTTTGAGTCAAGACCTAACACAGGGATGGGTATGTGATGTCTATGAGCACACACACATGTGTTTTTAAGGACTTCGGTATGAACTAGATTGCTTTGGTTCTCCTACTAATTTGTTAGCTTCTTGAAGGCAGGAAGATTTTTTAAAATCCTCTATTCGTCGTCTTACTTAGCATGGTGCTTTGCATATTGAAGATGGTGAATACTGTGGAATGGATCATGTTTCTGTAAGTTGTAGAGTTTACAAATGGGGTTAAAGACCTTGTTTCTGGAGTCAGATAGTCTGGATAGATTGCTGGCTGTGCCATTCGATTGCTGTGCAACCTTATGCAAGTCGCCAAACTTCCCTGTGTCTGGGTTTCTTCATCTGGAAAATGAAGATAATGCCACCTATTTTAATGACTGTTCTGAGCATTAACTGGGTTAATATATGTGAAGTAAAACTATGCTTGACATGTGATAAGAGCTCAGAAAGCATGACCTCTGTTTTATTATTATTAACTATAGTTTACAGGGGGCTGTTCCAGTGACTCATTTGATTCTCCCAAGAATCCTGTGAAATATGAAGGACATAAATGTTTACTTCATTTTGCAATTGGAAGGACTAAATCTTACAGGTCACAAGTGGTACACACATAAACGTTGCCTCCAAAACCAGTAATCTCATCATCACATGTCTTGATCATTATGCAGTCTATCATCCATTACAAATGCTAAATATTTGAATATTAATTTATATTGTTACAAGCGAGAATCACAGAAGTAGGAGCATTGGCTCCTGAGATTACACTAGGAGCCCACACTGACTTAATTTTTACCATAGTCATGTGGGAATGGTGTGAAATATGGTCATGACCAGTGGGAATGGTGTGAAATATGTAAGAGAGCACCTACATCTCTACAAATGGACAGATATCGTTCTGGTTCCCTCAGAGATGCAACTATTCTCAGCAATGATGAAAACCAATTTGGCCCTTAAAGGCAACTCATTCTTGGGATACTAGGCAGAATTAAGGCCAATATTTCTGTACAGTTTTTGTCTCTGAAGTTGTTTTACCAAAGTATTTTCTTTCTGTCTCTGTCATGTCTTCCTTTCTCTGCTCAAAGCCTGACTTGGGGCTTTGCATTATAGTAGGTGTTCACTAAATAATAGCTGAGAAAATAAAGAGATGACTAACTAGTATATGAGTATGAAAATAACAAAAAATGTGAAATTAGAAATTTACTTTGCAATTTTACATAGTCCTTGACAAAAAAAGTGGAGGAAAAATTAGGCATAATCACTAAAATAAACCTATGGAATGATCAGTGGATTTAATGGATGTCTCCTATCCTGCTTTACCATTAAGTTAACATAAAAATAATCTATTTAAAGACCTAAATGTAAATGAAAAAAAAATAAAATAAAGACCTAACTATGAGATCTGAAACTATGAAAATCCTAAAGGAGAGCATAGGGAATAATTTCTCTGACATTTTTATAGATATGTCTCCTAAGGCAAGGGAAATAAAAGCAAAAATAAAGTATTAGGACAATACCCAAAAAAACCCTTCTGCACAATGAAGGAAATAATCAACAAAATTAAAAGGCAATTTATTGAATGGGAGAATATATTTGTAAATGATATACCCAATAAAAAAGTTAGTATCCAAAACATATAAAGAACTGCTACAGCTCAATACCTCCCCCAAAAGTAGTCCAATTTAAAAATGGGCAGAACAGGGGTACCTGGGTGGCTCAGTCAGTTAAGCATCTGACTTGATTTTGGCTTAGGTTCTGAGCCTGAATCCCATGTTGGGTTCCATGCTCAGTGTGAAGTCTGCTTGAGATTCTATCCCCTCCCTCTCCATCCCTCTCTGTTCCTCTGTTTGTGCTCTCTCTCTCTCTTTCTCTCTCTAAAATAAAATAAATAATAAAATAAAATCTTTTAAAAATGAGCAGAATACATGAACAGACATTTCTCCAGAGAAGACAAATAGATGGCCAACAGACAAATGAAAAGATGTGCAACATCACTCATCACCAGGGAAATGCAAGTCAAAGCTACAGTGAGATATCACCTCATACCTGTCAGAAAGGCTAAAATAAACACACACACACACACACACACACACACACACACGAAACAACAAGTGTTGACAAGGATATGGAGAAATAAGAACCCTCATGCACTGTTGGTGGGACTGGGAACTGGAGCAGCCAATGTGGAAAACAGTATGGAGGATTCCTCAAAAAGTTTAAAACAGACTTACTCTACAATACAGTAATAGCACTTCTGTATATTTACCTTCAAAATACAAAAACATGAGTTCAAAGTGATACATGTACCCCTATGTTTATTGCAATATTATTTATATTAGCCAAGATATAGAAGCAGTCCACATGTCCATTGATTGATGAATGGATGATGAAGATGTGGTACATCTACAAAAGAATATTACTCAGTCATCAAAAAGAATGAAATCTTCTCATTTGCAACAACATGGATGTAGCTAGAGTATATTATATTACATGAAAAAAGTCAATCAGAAAAAGAAAGATACCATAAGAATTCACCCATATGTGGAATTTAAGAAACAAAATAGAGAGAGAGAGAGAGAGAGAGAGAGAGAGAGAGAGAGAGAGAGAGAGAAACCAAGAATCAGACTCTTAACTGTAGAGAAAAATTGATGGTTACCAGAGGGGAGGTAGGTGGGGGATGGTTGAAACAGGTAATGGGAATTAAAAAGTATACTTATCATGATGAGCATTGAGTAATATATATAATTATTGAATCACTATACTATATATCTGAAATGAATAGAGCACTATATTTTAAAGATAGTGGAGTTAAAATAAAAATAGAAAAATCTATTCAGCTTTTTTAAAATAAAAATATTTAACCAATATAATATTCCAAGCTGTACCACTCCCAGGAATCCCAGCCCCTCTCACCTAACTTACTTTCATTTTTGTAGCACTTCCTACCTCCTACTACAAAATACAATTAACTTATTATGTTCATTGATTACCTGACTCTCCACCCTTAGAAATTGCCCTCCACCTCCTGCAACTCAGAATCTTTGTCTGCTATATTCATTAATTGTCTCAGGATCCTAGAACAATTCTTGGAATATATTGGTATTCAGCATATTTTTTAAGATTTTATTTATTTATTGGACACAGAGAAACACAGCCAGAGAGGGAACACAAGCAGAGGGAGTGAGAGAGGGAGAAGCAGGCTTCCCGCCGAGGAGGGAGCCCGATGCGGAGCCTGGGACTCCGGGATCATGACCTGAGCCGAAGGCAGTTGCTTAACCAACTGAGCCACCCAGGCGCCCCTCTGTAAGTGTATTTTGAACAAACATTTAATGACTCCCTTGTATATGCAAGGCAATGCGAGTGATGTTGTAGATATAGATAATGAATGAAAGACAATTAATATGAATATATATGGATAGTTATAGATCCATTGATACAAAAGGCTTAGACATTTTTATATATATATATATATATATATATAAATATAAATATATTAAATTTAAAATATTAAATAGGCTACCTCGGTGGCTCAGTCAGTTAAACATCTGCCTTCAGCTCAGGTCAGGACCCTAAGATCCCAGGGTCTTAGGATGGAGTCCCACATTGGGCTCCTTGCTCAGCAGGGGTCTGCTTCTTCCTCAACCTCTGCCACTCCCCTCACTTGTGCTTGCTTTCTCTATCTCTGACAAATAAATAAATAAAATCTTTAAGAAACGCATAAAATAGTTATGTAATAAAAAAGAAATAAATAAAACATTAAAACATATAAGATTTTTTTATAGAACTCTGCTCATCTCACCTCTGCAGGACCTCACCCAGCCTGACATGTGCCTCTTCCTCCCCAATCATTCCCATGCTCTAGAGCACAGCTCACAAACCAGAAGTCTGAGAGTAGCATCTGGCATGCACATGTTTACTGCTGGGTTTGCCGGGGGTTTGAAAATTCTTTAAGTCAATTGCCAAGATTTAGAAATTGAGAGAATTCTCATAAATATCCAGATTTCCTACTTCTCTTGCAAAGCCTCAGAGTATCTGTCAACACTGGGCTAGCATTCCCACATGGCCTTGCTAGGCTGGGGCTGAGCATCAGCTGGCCTGTCAGATTGTGGAAGAGGAGTATATCCTCTTGGTTCCCTGAATCTTCATTGGGTTCACCTCACCTACCCACCTCCCTGCCTGGGCCTGGAAGGGTTGGGTTTACAGCCCCTATTTTGTTTGCTCCTCTGCCCCATCTCCTGTGGTAGGAATCTGACACCGCTGCAAACTGCTAGAAAGACAGAAATATATAATCATGTTCAATTCAACTGATTGGCTAGCTACATACTCTTTTTACATGTAGGGTCTGGCTTGTACATAAAGGAGAATTATCTTATGAATTTTATTATGTCTTCTGAAGTTTATTCTTCTACCTTAATTATTATGTAAAATAGCAAAACCCAAGATGATTAGGGCTCCATTTCTTCTCCTGCTTTGTACCCAAGTCTCCATCCTAGCCTATGAAAGGTGTTTTGTCTTTAGCTTGATAGATGGCTTCCTTCCAACTGGGAGATGGCAGCTGGGATTGAAACAAGGTGCACAATTCCTTCACTGCCCTTCAATACAATGTGCTCATTAGCTAAACAATCTCAAAAATACTGTTGTCTTTGAGAAAAAAAAGTGACATTAGGGAATAATAGCTCAGCATGTCATAAAACATATTCCTGATGATTTTCCTTCTTTGAAAGACAAGCCTGCCACTTGAGCTTGCCCAAGAGTGTCTATTAGGCAAGTATGTCTTTTGTTTAAAAATAATCTCCTATATGTGTCACTTTGGGCAAAGTAGCACTGTAGGCTTCTCCACCCTGTTACTACAGAAGGGTTGTTGTCTGATATATGAGAGCAACAAGATGTAGCCCAGCACACTTGTTTAGATCAAATAAAAACACATCAAAAAAAGGCAGACATCTGACATCAGTGGATTAAAGGATCCTGCTCCACCTTACCCTCTCCACTCTGAAAAGAGAACACATGATGTGAATAAATCTCCTTTGGTTATTTCTCCATTATTTTCTTTTTACTTCCTGCTGTTCCTGCTGACAAGAATGAAAGGGCTATAATGTGAGAGTTAATTCACATCAAGGGGTACTGAGCCATCCATAGAAAAGGGTGGGCAGAAAAGTAAATTTTCATTCTTTTGAAACATTGCTAAGTAAATTAATTAAAATCTTGTCACCCCCCTACTTCAGTTTAAATAACTCGTGCTCATGGGCACCTGGGTGGCTCAGTGCGTTAAAGCCTCTGCCTTTGGCTCAGGTCACGATCTCAAGGTCCTGGGATCTAGGCCTGCATCGGGCTCCCTGCTCGGTGGGAAGCCTGCTTCTTCCTTTATCTCTCTGCCTACTTGTGATCTCTCTCTGTGTCAAATAAATAAATAAAATCCAAATAAATAAATAAATAAATAAATAAATAAATAAATAAATAACTCATGCTTGGTAAAAGGTAATTAGTTTTAAGCAAAAGAAGAAAACAAATGGCTCAAAACATCTGAACATGTAAATACGCAGTAAGCCAGATGTTGAGGTCACCGCAGTTGGATAGTGGGAAGAAGAGCCCCTGGGACCAAGGTACACCAAAGGTGGGAGAAACCATTCTAGGTTTTATTGCTGTTGAAAGTGACCCAAATCAAGTGTCAACAATGCCTGGTGATTTCAGCACCCAGGGGGAGTTTGATCTGGTTGGTGGGTTGTTGTGTTTGAAATTTCCAGGAAACGATTTTGGGCAGATGGGCACAGTAGCCAAGGGGTGAGGATCCAATTTAGAATCCTGGAGAAAGGGGCCACTGGAAGAGCTAGTTGAGTATTGGGCCTTCTCTGAGGAGTTTCAATGGAACAGTGTTCCCAAGGGTGGATGGAGAACAAAAACCCAAATCAGGAAACTGAAGCAGTCCAGCTGCACAGTTCTATGGATTGTATAAACTCAGTGGGGCTTGGGAAGACTTTAACTCCATATACTCCACAGGAGCCCAAGGCTCATCTCGAGTTCCAGATCCTACCAGCTGGTGGGATCTGTGTCTACTGTTACATTACCAATATTGGCCTCAGAGGAGTCAGTAAAAGACTGGACAGGATTGAGAAGCTAGAAGCTTATGGGCACCAACATTGTCAAGGACATTTGAAAACAAACACACACACCCTGCCATCTAATAAGATAGACAGGAATACCTTGGAGATACTGTGGGTTTATTGCCCATTCCTAGCACATGGTACAATTGCTCCTATAATCACCAGTGAGCAAGAAGAAATTAGAGAAATCAGTAACTGACTGGACCATTTCAACAAATGGTGCTAGAATAAATGTCTAATTTTATGAAAAAGTCTATTGATACCATCTCATAAAATAATCAAAAATCAATTTTATATGGATCATAGGATTAAACAAAAAGTTAAATATTAAAAAAAACTTCTAAAAACATGAGGATATCTTCACAAAACTGGGGTATAAATTCCTTACTAAGGAATACCTTTATAAGATACAAATTCCTTAAGTAGGACAGAGAAAGCACTAATTATAAAGAAAAATGAAAATCTGAAGATCAAAATAGAAAACTTTTGAATCCACTAAGAAAATGAAAAAGCAATCCATGGACCCCAAAAACACATTTACAAAATGCATATTCAAGAATATCTAAATATAAAGAACTCTTACAAATCAATAACAAAAAGTCAAACAACTCATGAAAAATGGATGAAACTTATACACTTTACAAAAGAAGATACAAATGACCAATATGCAGAAGAATAGGTGCTCAACATTGTCTTTGGGGAAAAGAATTTTAAAGCCACAATGAGATACCACAGATAACATTCCACACCAAATAGAATGGCCAAAATTAGAAAGATTGACATTAAATATCCACCATGATATAAAGCATTGAGAACTACTCTATATTCCTGACAGAACTGTAAAATGGAATAACCATTTCAGAAAACTGGAAATTTTTTATGAAGTTATACTTACATACACTTATGCTATGAGTCAGCAATTCCACTCTTAGGTACTTACCAAAAAAGAAATGAAAATATTTGCTCACAAAAAGACTTGTATAAAGATGTCCAGAGTATTTTTATTCATAATACCCATATATCCTAAATTTTTATTAATAAGAAAATGAATAAACAAATTGTGGTGTATTTATACAATGGAACACTAACAGGGTAAGTAGGAATGAGCACTGTTGGTGAAGATGTGGGGAATTGGAAACTTGTATGTTGCTGATATGAATGTAGAATGATGCAGTCTCTGTGGAAAGCAGTTTAGTAATTCCTCAAAAAGATAAACATAGAATTACCATAGCAATTACATGCCTATATATTTCCCAACAGAACTGAATATAGCTACTTAAATACTTGTACATGAATGTTCATATCAGTACTCATCACAATAACCAAAAGGTAGAAACAGTGTCCATCAACCACTGAATGGATAAACAAAATGTGGTATATGCATACAATGGAATATTAATCAATCATAAAAGAAGGAAGTACTGATATATGCTACAATGCAGATGAATTTGGAAAACATTATGCTCAGAGAAAAAGGTAGACATAAAAAGTCATATGTTATATGATTCCATTCATATGAGATGTTTAGAATAAGGAAATCCATACAGACAGAAGCAGACTGGTGATTGCCAGGGGATGGAGGAAGAAGAAAATAGGATTTAATGTTTAATGGATATGGAGCTTTCTTTTGGGGAAATAAAATTTATTTTGAAACTACATGGAAGTGGTAGTGGCATAACAATGTAGATGCGATGACTGTCAGCTAATTGTACATTAAAAGGTAAAGGGAATGAATGACTTCTATGTGCACTAATGTGAATAGATCTCAAAAATATTATTTTGAGCATAAAAAATCATATACAAGAGCATGCACCATATAATTTAAGTCAAAACTGGTTGCTTATGGAATGTGGTGATTGGCTGAAAGGGAACATGACAAAAAATTTCTGACATGATAGAAATCTGTCAGAACAGGAATTTAAAACAGCTATGGTTAATATGCTAAATATGCTAATAATTAATATGCTAAGGTCTCTAGTGGATAGATAGCATGCAAGAACAGATGAGCAATGTAGTAGACCATTTTAAGAAACAACCCTCTAAATTTCTAGAGATAAAAACAAAACAAAGCAAAGCAAAATACTGTAACAGAAATGAAGAGTGCCTTTGATGAGCTTAGTAGGTTGAACAATATCTGGACTAGACAATAGATTAATAAAATCCACAAAACCCAAAAAGCAAAGAGAATAAAAACTAGAAAAAAACAAAACAAAACAAAACAAAAACTAGATCAGGATATCCAAGGATGATGGAAAAACTACAAAAGGTATAACATACATGCAATGGCAATACCAGTAGAAGAGACAAAAGAGCAAAAGAAATATTCCAAACAATAGTGAGTGAAAAATCCCTAAGTTAATGCCGGACATCAAACCACAGATCTAAGAGAACACCAAGCAGGATAAATGCCAAAAAACTACACATAGGCATCTCATTTTCAAACCATAGAAAATCAAAGATTAAAAAGAAAAACCTGAAAGAAGGTTTGTGGTGCTTGTGTGTGTGAATGTGTAGAGAGGTCAGCATTTTTGCTGACCCAGATGATTGGTATAGCCGGTTGAGAACTACAGGACTCAAAAACAGAGATCTCAGGATAGAAAGGAAAGTGTAAGAATTCATCAATTTTCAAGATCTTTTTTTTTTTTTTTAAGATTTTATTTATTCATTCGACAGAGAAATCACAAGTAGGCAGAGAGGCAGGAGGAAGCAGGCTCTCCGCTGAGCAGAGAGCCCGATGCGGGCCTCCATCCCAGGACCCTGAGATCATGACCTGAACTGAAGACAGAGGCTTTAACCCACTGAGCCACCCAGGTGCCCATCAATTTTCAAGATATTATCTTGCTACATAAAACATCAAAATCTCTATCCTATGCTGGTGCTTAGTTCCAGTTAGTTTCCTATGTTACTGCATCAGGTATGGAAAGAAAGATGGAAGTTTCATCTTTACTCTGGTGGTCATGCAAACTTTTGTTTTGGGGAGAACGGAATTCCTTTAGCATTAGGTGCTTCTTTAAGCATTTTTAATTAAGTATTCCCACCCACTCCTTTTCAGTGAGGTCAGTAATTGGGAATACCCCAAAGAGATTTCTCTATCCTCCCTGATTTTACTGGTAATGGCACGACCACTTTAAAAAAATAGGTGTGTGAGTGAGGGAAGGAAGGAGAAATGAAAGATAGTGACTAAGTTAAATTGTCACCCTACCATTTGTCCGCATGCAGGTTTGGCTTATATATTCCCGATTTCCAGGTCAAAATGTTCTTTTTAGGTTTTTATCTGTAGGGCAGGGAAATCTCAGGATTTTTTAGTGGGACAGTTTTGATGATGTGATGTTGCTTATTTTTAATAAAGTCAGTAAGGACTCACTTCAGCTAGCAAGGAATGGTATTTTGGACAAAAAAGCATTAAATTGATATCATAGGCAATGGAAAAACTTTTTTTTTCATTTTCAAATATAATATCTCTTCAACTCACACAATCAGAAGTTAATCTTTGTGAACCATCAGGAAACTTGCTGTGAGCTACCATGAGGGTTGGTTTGGTTGCTAATGGAGAAAAGGAAGACAATAATGTGACTGGTGAAATGAGAGGCTTCTTTTTGCATGCCTCGTCAGCAGCTATAGTCTTATCCTAGTCACTGCCAGGAGCTATCAGTTAACTTTCTTCTAACCTTCTATCTTCATCCATCTTCAGAACTGTTGGAGGGAGGTCTATGTGAGTGCACAGAGGTGGAATGGATTATCATCTCACATTGCTTGGATCTATTTGGAACTAAAATATGGCTTAGATCTAAAATATGGCCCATCATTTAAAAGAAGCACCAGTGTTGAGAATCTGCCTTGCATTCTGTAACTTATTTTCAGTCTGCAGACTATCTGTTAGCATATATATCTGTTCCCAGTTTGTGTCCCTTCCATTTCTTCTCTCTAGTTGGAGAAATTGTCTCATTCTGCTTATACACTTCCTATTTTTTCCATGAAGTTTCCCTAGATCATTTTAGCTGTCATAGCTTCTGCAGTCTTCTAAAGCTTTATGCACCACAAAATTTAAAACGAATTCTGTTTATAGTGGTTGTTACTACTTCATATACATATGTCTTGTCCTTCTAATGAAACTTTAAGCTTCATTAAACTTTAAGGGACTTAAGGAAAGCAATATTGTATACTTCTGAATCTCCTCTAGCATCTAGCATAATATTGAGCATATTTTAGGTGAAGACTAGGTAATAATGAACTAAGCTTGAGCTATAGAGATTTTGCATAATAAATGATCCTGGTTTGAGTGTGTTTTTTTCTGTTGGGATCTTGACTAATACAAAATGATATATTTTGGGTGTAAAATGGGATGCAGTCATTTTTAAAATGCTGTGACTTTTTCTTTTGTGAAGCCACTAATCCTTTTGTAATGTGGAGACTCACTTTTTAATTTATCATTTATGTAACATCTATAATTTTTTAGTTTTTTACCATGACAATTCTACATAGAACTAAGAAAAAATTAAAAAATAGCAAAATCATGGAAAGGGATGACATTTTGGAGACAATTTTCTGATGCAATCTGAACATAGAGTTAGATGTGTCTGGCTTGGGTGGTGCGGGGTAGGGGTTGTTAAGTCCTGAGTTTCCCGCCCTCATTTCAATCTCACCCTGGGAGTCTGTCTTTCTTCTTCCCTTGGCTTCGACTTCTCCCCAAGGACAGGGTTGCAATTTGAGCTCTGAGGAGATATTGTGGATATCAGACACTGGAGCCCCTTTTGGTCTGAATGAGTCTTTACAGTTTCTACCCTCAGAGAATTAAAATCACTGGTGGTCTAGGCACTCTCCGTTTTATGACCTTATATGGTATTGCTCTGCATGATTCCTTAAATGATTCAAGTTCTCTGAAATGTTTTCTCTGAGTATTTCCCAACTCATCAAAACCTCAGAAAAGATTCTGGTTTGTAATTCTGAGTAACCATGTCTGCTTAGTCCTTAAAATAATAGAAAAATTGGTACTGTATGTGATTCAGCAATGTATGAAAATAGAAGATTATAAATTGTTCCAATGGTTATAAGTATTAGATGATTACCATGACTTGCTAATAAAATATCTGGAGTCCGTCTCAGGTTTTCTTTTTTCTTTTTCTTTAGGTAGGAGCCCAGTGGAGGCTTGAACTCACACCCTTGAGATCGAGACCTGAGCTCAGATCAAGAGTCAGCTGCTTAACTGACTGAGATACTTGAGTACCCCAGCGTTGGTGTCTGATCTGCAGCTGAATTTGACATTGGGGTGAACTCATGTAGAACCATGTGCCAATTTTAATGCTGTATATACTTTCTTAAAGTATACAAAGTATCCTAAAACTACATTTAGGGCTGTTGAGTTGGCACTTTTGTCCTTTGCAGGCATCTTCTAATGAATTCATGTAATGGGTGCAGGTCAAAAAATAAACTGTCTCCAAAGGGATCAAGACTACAGGTGAAGTAGACATTCCTTCATGGTGACTGAGACTGACTGAGCCAATGGCCAATGACACTAAGACTTGTCTTCAATTTGGGGATAGGGAAGGAACAAGGCAGAGATTTAGACATCAAGTGTCCTATCCTGAATATATAATCCAGCGATGTTTTTCAACACCGAGATCATCAGAGGCGAATACTGGACAGCGTTCCTGGTATGGGGGAACCTAAACATGTGCTTCCCTTACCCCAGAAGAAAGGGGTATGGAGTCCCAGGAGAGGACAAATTGCTGAAGACAAGGTAGCCCACTCCCATCTTTGAATGGCTCTAACTACTTGGAAATGTTCTTTTATACTTGGTATTTAGATTTATTGTATTTACGCTTTCCCTCTGTATGTGCGTTTGAAAACTTTGTCCAGTTTACGTGAAAACTTTGAGGACATACTGGTCTATATTTCATAAAATTATACCTAAATTTAGCCAATGGAACCTCTAGGGTAATCGGGAAAGATCTTGAGTATGATTTGGTAGTCTGGGAAAGCAGAAGGACTATGGCATTTTATTCATGGCCAACAATAGTATATTTTATTATGTAACAAACTTTACTTATTTTACCCTACCTCAATTTACAAATGATGTTACACCATACAGCTTATATTCCAAAGAGGAAAAATTAAAAGATAAAATATAAATAGAAATCCAGGACCAAGGAGACGGAAAATACATTTATGCCACCCATACAGGATAACAAAATTGCTGGGATGACTGTTGGTCAAAAAGTGAACAAAACTAATGAACAGTTTTCTTGCCCAGGAGAAAGTAAGATAGACTTTCAACAGATGCAAAGGTGCTGAGATTAAAACTCCTTATTTAGTGCTGAGATTAACACTCCTATTGAGGACTCTCTATAGTGAATGTTGCATCATGCGATAAACAATGTCCTCAATAACAGCTTTACAATAAACAGGAAATTTTTTTTTTTATGGTTACTTCTCAAGGCAACCTTTTGATGAAAGCTAGTACATTAACATTAGCACTTGGTGGAGTAAAGTCTGAAAGGAGCTAGAGTTCACCAATATTTAGTTAAATAATCTTTTGGAGGTACTGCTTGATTCAAAAATAACATTCGAGGCTTCTGAAATTGCTTAGTATTTTTAACATTTTGAAAATAATCCATATATACTAATGCATACGTAAATCAAGTGATACTGAAATATATGAGAAGTAGATCCCCCTCACCGAATCCTCTCTAGTTAATACTACTTTAAAAGTAGTCGTGTTGCTCTTTACTACTTTTGGAATTGACCAGCATAATTTTAAACTACACTTTAATTTCTTGATTTATGAAGTTAGACTATATAGATACATTAACCCAGTGATTTATAAGATGAGGAATTAAAAGAACTTTGACCAACTTCTATCTTTCCTTCTTTTGTTTCCTAAATGTATTAGTTATATTATTATTTTCCGTTTTTTTCTGGTAGTTGCCTTTAGGTCTAAAGTTTGATATATAAATTCTACACAGTTTCTATTAACTCCACACACAGATGAGTGTTTTAGCATACTTTACTTCCACCTCATTCCCTTGTCCCTGATTCTATTTATTATGTTGTTTTTATATATAGTTTCTAAATGTTGAGACTAATGAATGACATTTGAAAAATACATATACATATACCATATGTGTATAGTGATATGTATGTGTCAGTATGGAAGCAAGTCATGTGCTTAAACCCACAGAAAAGGAAATGTGTTTTTAAACAAATGGCTACCCTCCCAATTGAGTTCATTAAAGAAGATTACTTTAAGCATCAAGATGAAGTGGATTTTCTTGCTATCTTTGGTCTTCTCTGAGTTATACATAGATGCCACTCTTTTCTCTTTTCCACTTTTCTGTCCTTATTGTCAAGTGAAAGGCTTTGAGAAAATAGAAGACTTTCACTTCCACAGGCTCCCACTACCTCATCTCCTCACCCCTGCATTTCCCAAAGTAGCCCTTGCTGCTGCTCTCAGCTGAACTCTCCATGACTTGCAAGCCCAGCTTCTCTCTTTTGTCCTCCCATCCCATCTCCTTTTGCCTGTGCAAGGATATGGCTCTGGTTATTCCTTCCTTCATTCCTACTTCATCAAGTTTAAGTTCCTGATTGCTATTGAATTTTCCATTAACCTTCAGAGATGCTGTTATTTTTCATAACTTAACAAATTCTTTCTTGACCTCACTTTTCTCTCCAGCTACCTTTCACTTCTTTCTCCCGTTTATACTAACAAAAATCTAAAGGCTTTCCTATACTCACTTACTGTCTCCAATTTCTTCCCATGGTTCTATAGAAACCACTCATATCCAGGTCACTACACTCACGTTGCTAAATCCTGTGGTCATCTTGTGTGGCCCATCAGCAGTTTCGATTATTCTCTCCTCCTGAAGCACGTTTGTCCTTGGCTTCTAGGACATGATACTCCCATGATTTTCTACCTATTACTGCTTCTCAGCTTTCTTTGCTCTTTTCATCTCATCTCTCTAATTTCCAAACATAGTTACATTCCAGAACTCAATTTTAAAATCTCTTCCCTTTTCCCATCTTCATTCACTTCTCTGGAACCTTATCCAGTCTCTTATTTTTAATTATTATCTCTATCTTGATGATTCATATATGGGTGTATATATATGTTTATATATTTTTATATGTAAATATAAATACGTATTTCTCTATGTCTTATATATTCTTTTGAAACCAGATTTATTTATGCAACTTCCTTCTCCATAACTCTATGTGGTTATCTGATAGGTATTTCGGACTTAACATGCCCAAAATTGAAATCCTGATCTTCCTCATCACGTCTGCTTCTTTCAGCTTCTTCATCTTAGGAAATTGCAGTTTTATCTTCTAGTTCCTCAGGTCAAAAACATTAGACTCACATTGAAACCTGTTAGCTTTACTTGCAAAATGTACCTAGAGTATAAAACCTTCTTATCTCCTACTCAGCTACCATCTTGGTCTGAGTCTCTCATCTCTTGCATGAAATATTGTAATAACTTCCTACCCAGGTTCCCCTGAGACCCCCTTCAATTTATTCCCTAGTACATCAACTCAAGAGATGGATCATGTCATCTCTCTATTTGAAAATTTTCAGTAATTTCTTATCCCACTCTGAGTAAAAACTAATATTTACCAGTGGCCTAATAAGTCCCGTGTAATTTGTCTCCTATTACCTTTCCTCCTGGTTACTTTCTCTAGCCACAGTGGTGTCCTTGGTGTTCCTAGAACACAACAAACTCTCATTTGTCTCAAGACCTTTGCACATGATGAAACCTCCATCACCATCCCCACTTGGGGATTCTCTGCCCCATCTGAAGGCTAACCCCTTACTTCTTCCAGCTCTTGATTCAGATGTTACTTTCCTAGTGAGGCTGCTCTGATAACACTGTTTAAAATTACATCCTTGCAACATTCTCAATCTCCACTGGATTATTATGTAATAGTCTAAATATTGTACTTATTTGTCTTGTTTATCATCTATTTCCCTCTTCTAAAGTATGGGATCCATGTGGGAAAGTATTTTGTCATTTCTATTTATCATGTATCCCCAGTACCTAGAGTTGTGATTCATTCAGGAAAAAGTTTTAAAATGAATGAATTATGTTGTTTACTCTCATATATTTCTTTTTAATTTTGTTAAAATACATTCTCAACTTTTTTCTATACAAGATATATGGGTAGTGATGTCTGAAATGTCTATTTGTTCTGAAACATAGATTGATTTAGAGATTTTAGATATAAGTTAACTTTCCTTCAGGAAGGTAAAGATACTGCTTTATTGTTTGTGAGCATCCTTTCAAACTGCAGAAGATTTTGATTCTTTTAGATAATTTATATTTCTAGCAGCAAACTTTAGGATTTTCTTTATTTTCTTGGTTAATTGATTTTCTAGAGCATGTGTCTAGGTTTATGTCTTGACCTCTCCCCCACCCCACTTTACTATTGGTAGGTTCTTCATATGTGAAGACCTGTTTTTGTCTTTTTAAACCTATATAGTCCATGCTATCTCTTTCTCAACCATCTTCTAGACAGAGATTGAACGACCTAGATTACTTGCCATATCTTCTAACAATTATCTTATAGTCTTCATGGCTTTAAATTTCCTGTTTTGAGAGACTGTCTTATCTTTCAGCTCACTAACTTCAGCTGTGTATATTTTATCATGCAGTTTATTCACTTCCTTTTTGCAAATGTTTTTAATTAAATGAATCTTGTTCTTGTTCTCTGATTGCCGCCTTTTTTCATAGCAGTTTGTTATGATAAAAACTAGCATTCCTCAAATGTCTCTGAGGATGCTAATTTATATTTTTTTAAAAAGCTTGTTGCTTACCCCAAGGTTAGTTGTTTGTTTGTTTGTTTTTAAGTCTTTTTTTTTAAACAGTTTAATTTTAAACTCTCTTTTATGCTTTTAGTTTTCAATACTTTTTCTGGTAGTCCTTTGTGGTCTACTCATATTTGGCATTTCCTCTGAAATTCAGTTGATTAGGCCTTTAATAGCACAACACTGATTTTTATCTGGTTATAAATAAATGCATGTCCATTGTATAAAGTATATTAAAAACAGAAAAATGAAAGAGGACAAAAATCATGCATAAGGCCATCACCTAGAAATAACCACTGTTACCATTTTGGTGTATTTTCTTCCTCACATTTGCAAATGCACACTTACACATAGTGCCTCCCTTTTGCTCTTCCAAGATACACTAGCACACTTTGGGAAAGACAAGGTCTCTTCTGTCATAAAGATTACAGTCTAGTAGTAGGAAAAGATAGAACTAAAATAATCATGTAGATTAGGGCATAATTACAAATTGTTTTAAGTGTCATAAAGAAAAAAAGACATAGTTCTGTGCTCTCACATGCAAAATAACAAAAGAAAACTGAGCTGAGTAGGGGTGACAGGAATGTCTTCATTACAGATTGAGATTATATCCTGAGTAGAACTTAACTAGATGAAGAGAGGAGAAGATCATTTGAGACAGAAACAGCACATATAAAAAAAACCCTGTGGCAGGAGAGAAAAGGAGTTTTAAAGGAAGAGAAAGAAGTCAGAGTGCTGAAGTGTGGAAATTAAGGAGCATATGCGATAAAGGGACCTAGAAATGTAATTAGAAGTAAGATGGTATAGAGTCTACATGCTACATTTAGGATTTCTGTCTTTATCTTAAAAGCAATTGCAGGATTGTAGGCAGGGGGATTATCATATTTAGATTTAATGTTTGGAACGGTTACTCTGACTGTAATCAGAGGAACAGAGTGGGTGTCAGGACACAGGGTAGATTATTACAGTTATCCCAGGTGAGACACGATGATGGCTTAAAGTGGTGTAGTGACAAGGAAGTAGGCAGAAGTACTTGCAGAAAATGTCCATAATGCCTCTGATATTTCTGACTAATACAACTAAGTGGATGGGGGCGCTAAATACCAGCAGGGAATGGTACCAGGGGACCATGTTTGTGGGAGTTTTTAATCCTCATTGCACATTTTGGATCTGCAGAACCTTTGAGATAGTCAAGTGAAGCCAATTGATTATTCATATTTAAAGCTCAAAGAGATGTCTGAGCTGTATGGGTGATATATATTAGAGAATCATAGGCATAAATATGGGAACTGTAACTATAACATGGGGAGATGCTTAACATATAGAGCATCTTCTACAAAAGATGGTACTAGTTTGTAATTAATCAGTAATGCTAGAGTGCCTGTTTCTCAAACTTTGGACAATACTTTATATTATTGAAATATTTGATCTTTTCCAAATTGACAGGTAAGAAAAAGTATATCCCAGATATTTTGGCCTGATCTTTTAAGTAAGATTAAACATCTGTCTCTATGTTTATTAACCATTACGTTTTCCCTATAATTCTTTGTAAATTATAGAAGTATATTTTTCTGGGGAGAAAGTGCATAGTTCTCAAACTGATGCTTAAATGTTTGAGAGCCACTAATTTGAAGTTGTTATGAACAAGAAAGTTTAATTTTTCACATGTCAGCCTGCACATATTTAATCACTACTATCACTGTCCTCTAAAGTTGTCTTTTCTACAGGCTCTAAGTCCTCAGTCCACTAAGTTTTATAATTTCTGTCTTCTTTAGTTGAGCCCGTGTGCAGCAGTGATCACGGTGCCTCAGCTTTGAAATCACCATTGCAGACTGGGCACATCCAGCATATTCCACATTTCTCTCCTCTACTTTTTACATATCCAGAGCCTTCCTGCTTATAATACTTTCTTCCTCAAAGAACAAGGAAGATTTGGAGATGTCTTCATTTCACTGTGACTGAAACCCATTCCCTCGCATCTATTTGTTTCTAACTATTCATTTGCCAAATATTTCTTTCTAATCACCGAAAGCAATGCTGGCCAATGTGTCAAGCAGGAATAAAGGAAGTGAAGGTGCACCTTTGGGGCTGGCTCTTTCTCTTTGCTATCAATGAGGTATGCTTTAGGTCACCGGATGGCATTCCTGGGGCTGTCACTAGGGGGAGTGTAAGTCAAATTTTTCACTTTGAATAAATCAGAAAGGGGGGTTGGAATGCTGGTGCATAGAAAACACTAAAAACTTAGCAAGGAATTTGTGGAGCTGTGTCCTGACTTGTACACTGAGTGTGGGTCTGGACCTGCTGGAAGCACAGCCCATGGTGGAGGATCCACATGCAGCTAGAAACTCTAGGCAGGATTGATAGTCGAGGCCAGGGAGATGGAGGGAGGAGCAACGTTCTTCATTCTTCCAGAGACAGGCAGGGACGTAGGGTTGGTAGGATTCCTGCCTATGCTTTCTAAAGTACGTGCATGTCACTTTGCTCTTGCTTTGATATGTGCATGTACTGTCTGCTATAGCATATCATCTTCATGTGCCATGAGGCAGCTATGTTCAGTGAAAAGAAATACTTTAAGTTACAAGTTTGGGCATAATGGCATTGGATGGTAAATAAACCTTTAGTGAATCTTTCTTGGTACAAACAACCATTCTAAGACAATTGAAGGTAGATAGTAAAAGAAAAGAAAAAAAAAAGAAGAAAAAAAGTGTAATCCTTGGATTTGCAGTTTTAAATCTTGTTTGGAAATTTATTATATTTTTGTTTCTTCCTTTGCCTCATATCATTGATGTCTCCTTCTTTATCCTATATTTTTCATCTTTTTTCTCTGTGTCTGTATTTGAAAACAAACTCAAGTCTGTTTTCCAGTCAAAAGAGATTTTTCTTGGTCTGAGATTGCTCTCCTTTCCCCACGCTCAACCCTGCCCTAGTGCTCTCAGCTGCTCCACAGCCAGACTTCTTGAAAGTGGTCTTATATATCCATCACTACTCACCCATCCAGTCCTCAGCTGTGCCTTGGGTTCTGCCCACATCACTCCATGAAAGTCTTCGGGCAAAGGTCACAAAAGATTGCATTCCTCCCAACACTACATTCCAGCCACTTGGTTTCCTTCCACGTAGATAATCATGGTGAGGATTTTTTTTTTAATGTTATTCCAGAGATATTTTATACATACACAACAAAATATATTAATATGTTTTCCCTTTTTACATATAGATACCATGCTGTATCTTGGTAACCTTTCCATATAAGGAAGTTATTCATTCTTTTATTTATTTATTTATTGATTGATTGATTGATTGATTGATTTAATTTTTAAAGATTCTCTTTATTTGACAGAAAGAAACACAGCCAGAGAGGGAACACAAGCAGGGGGAGTGAGAGAGGGAGAAGCAGGCTTCCCTCCGAGCAGGGAGCCCGATGTGGGACTCGAGCCCGGGTCTCCGGGATCATGACCTGAGCCGAAGGCAATTGCTTAACCAACTGAGCCACCCAGGTGCCCAAGGAAGTTATTTATTCTTTTAAAGTGCAAAAAGTGTCCATAATGTGAAGCTAATAAAATGTAGCTAGCCAGTCTGCTTTTAATGGACATTTAATGATTTTTTATATTTTGTTATTACAAATAGTGTTGCAGTGAATGAAGTCCTACATATGTCACTTTACACGGATGTGAGAGTATTGCAGGATAGATTTTGAGAATTGGAATTGCTGGGTCAAAGGTATGTGCATCTGTAATTTTAATATGTGTTGTCAAGTTGTTATTACTTTTGCTAGAAATATGGGCAAATGCCTGTTTCTCTGCTCTCGGTAAACTTTTTGGTTTTTGCTAATCCAATAGGTAATAAGCAGTATCTCTAAATTTAATTGAGGATATTTTCTTATATTTAAAGGCCATTTAAGATTGACTTCTTTTTAAAATATAAATCAGATCATGTAACACTTCACTGGTATTTCTGACAGCTCCTCATCACTTATGAGACACAGCTCAAACCCCTGAGATGCTCTTTCCTCCCCTCAAGTCTCCTTTGTCACTGCACCCTTTCCCCCAGTCAGTACTCCAGGCTCCATGAACTGCTTTCTATTTCAAGAACACTATGTTATCTTTTGCCTCTTTTTGCAGTGTCTTTATTCCCAGGCCTCATGGGGTTAAAAACTATTGTCTGTTAGGACTTAGGTCCTTAGGTAAGTCCTCCATATGGTCTATACTTAGCTCTTAGGTCTTTGTGATTTTTCTATCTCTAGCATA
Source organism: Spilogale gracilis (assembly GCA_004023965.1). Classification (NCBI taxonomy): domain Eukaryota; kingdom Metazoa; phylum Chordata; class Mammalia; order Carnivora; family Mephitidae; genus Spilogale; species Spilogale gracilis. Next base: position 111,478 of record PITA01001433.1, read on the forward strand.
ATTCTTTTTTTTAAAGATTTTATTTATTTATTTGACACACAGAGAGATCACAGCTAGGCAGAGAAGCAGGCAGAGAAAGAGGGGGAAGCAGGCTCCCCACTGAGCAGAGAGCCCTATGTGGGACTCGATCTCAGGATCCTGAGATCATGACCTGAGCTGAAGAGAGACACTTAACCCTCTGAGCCACCCAGGCACCCTATCTCTAGCATAATTCTTGACAAGATGTTGGTCCTTAATAAATCTTTGCTGAATGGATGAAAGGCTGACTATCATTACAACTAAAAAGACTTTGTAATTGAAAACACACACACACACACACACACACACACACACACTTTCTAAGCAGGATTTTAGCTGCCAAATCAAAGTTTTCAGATACACTTCTCCTTATACTATTGCTATCCATAAATTTTTTCTCTTCCTCCTCTCCAGAACTAAAAACAACCATGGAAATAAATGACTCTAGAGTCCATGCATTTCAAAGTCATTTTGCTTTGAGATGTGATGGTTCAAGGGAAGTATGGTCTTTGTGGTAGCTTTTATTAAACAAAAGATCAAAATTTTGATACACTATATAGTTCTTTCTTTTAATGGGAATGGAGAATAGTTGGCTTGTTCATTATTAGGAGCCATTGATGCTGATCAGTGTGACCTGAACATTAGGGCTCAGAGCTTGATTCTCCTTTGTATAGACCTCTTTCCTTGTCCCAGTTGGGCTCCAAGCAAAACTGATTTCCACATCATGCTTTAGGGAGTGTCTATTCTGATACAGAGAAAGTTCCAGTCCTGGGCCTCAGCGAGCCTGGCTGCTGGTCCCAACTTGGTCAACAACAAGTCATAGGATTGGAGTTTCATCAGCAAAGCCAGAGCTTCACAATGGTTGGTTGCTAAGCTCCCCATTAGTTCTGATATTTGTTGACTTTAAATATTTCCCTATTAGAATCTACTAAAATATTTAACATCTTTGGGGGAGGGAACAGTTTTCCAAGAATTCAGTTTTATTAAGTGTGAGCATTCATTCATTCATTCACTCAGTCAGTCAGTCATTCATTTCCCAAGTGATTCCATACCTATCCTTGAGCAAAATAATATAATCTTAAACAATAAGACCAAATTTTACCAGCTAATGACAGCAATATTTTTATGTAGCAACTCCATTCCCTTGTAAATCATAACCATATATTTTACTGAGAGGTGTCTTCTGTGAGTCTATGATTCATGGGAATCATTACTATTCCCACTGCTACTCGAGGAATAGAGTGAGGCCAAGATTCTCCTTCATTGTTGTCCTCGTATCTAAAAAGCTGGGAATTCTTTTCCGTAAGTGCCTCTATTTCTCCTGAGCTGAAGCCTGAGGAGTCAATATGCAGTGGCTGTCACTGTAGGCCAGAGCAACACAGTGGCCATGGTCTCTCCTAGGCCTCCACAGTTTAGCTCCTTGATAGTCTTGTCAATCACGAATACCCTTACTCTTCCTGCAACTGAGGACTGAAAGCTTTATAAGATGAGGTGATATGCTTCATTAAAATTAGCCAAGGGAAAGTTGAATTAAGCCTGGTTATGTCACAATATTTGGTTTATTTATTTATTGAACACCTACCATGAGGCAGGCTTAATTCCATGCACTAGAACATGAACTAGAAGTAAGACATGGATTCCAATTCTGGACAGGGCTAGTGTGTTGTTTTTTGTTTTTTGTTTTTTGTTTTTTGTTTTTTTCAGGGACACTCTCAGTCTCTACTTAGATTAATGATTGTAGAATAGACAAAGGCATTTGGTTTGGGAATGGAGAGAGGTTCACTTAGCTTCCCTTGCCAGCTATATCAAATTTCATTTTGGGCCAGCCAAGACCTTTAGTAAAAACCCATTCAGAAAATGTCTTTAAAATATCTATTCATGCCAGGTACTGTTTTTAAAACACAACAAGGTAAACTAAGGTCTATAAAATATGGCTATTGCTCCCAACAACATATATTCACATAAATAAGTATATAAATAATCATGAAAAAGACTGGTAGGTATCACAACTAGGGAAATATTATTTACAGTACTTATGAAAAAAAAGGTGAATCAGCAGGGACCACCTAGGCAGTGAGTCAGGAAAGTGGGAAGAGTTGTGGAAATGGGGACCAGAGAATAGCTAGAGTCATTCTCAACAAACATGCTTGAATTAAGGCTGAAGTTCCGAAAGTGATGGATATGAAGGGAACCAGGGAACAGTCCATTTTGGCTAAAGCTCAGGTTATGTGCGAATGGGGTAAGAGATCAAAAAGGAATATATATGCCACCAGATCAGGTATATTTAATTATAGAGAATTTTGATTCCAGGTTATTAATTATGGTAATGTTATATTCAAAAATTGAGAAGGCAAGGAAAAGCACGATAGTACTTTGGATTTTATTTCATCAAATCAGTCATTTAAAAGCATTTGAGATTTAAAGTTATTTTTGTTTTTCTGGAACATTCACTTATATAGAACCCCTGAAAAATACTGACTATATATTGCGTTTTACTGTTGTACTATTTCTGAATCAAGCTGGGTTTTTTCCCTAGTGTATTTCCCCAAAATTCGCCCATGTGGTATTCACTATCCCCTTGGGACTGTAAACGAGAGTGCTGTAAGTGGGTAGTGGCATCTTGACCCATGCTGCGGGCAGAGGCCAGGAGAGGACAGGCATAATTGCGGTGGTCTGGGAGACACAGGCTGTCTCTTGTGGAAGGGCCATGGCCATCACTTAGAAATGGCATCTCTCCAGAGGTGCATCAACGCCACAGCTCGAAGTTGGACATTCTTCCAGAGCCTTTTGAGAGCATAAAGGGTTACTCTAACCCATTCCATAGATGCTATGTTTCATATGGAGATTTTATTCCTTTGGGGTTCCTGTAGTTGTTTGCTACAACCCTCCATGATATGGTTCTCCAAGGATTTTGCCCTAATAAAGGATTACCATTAAAGACTTTTTCTGTGCAGTCACTATTCTGTTCCAAAGGCGGTGCAGAGAGAATCTTCTGATTTCAAATTTATATTTTTATTTAAATAGGAATAATATGTTCATCAGGTATTTCTGATAGTGGCCTTTGAAGAATGAATAAGTTAAAATGTAACAAAAAGTTAGCATAAAAGTATATATGTGTGTGTGTGTGTTTGTGTGTATTTGTGTGTATGTATGTGCCCATATATATTTGATTTTATAAATTTTCATATGTAAAATCAAACTCAAGAGGACATAGCCTTTCATTCCAATTCCTGGACTCCAATAAAAAATGTGTTTTCTATGACTTACAAACTTGATATAAGAATCTTTTATATTTTGGTAGGAAGTAAACCAGAACTCCAAGAAAATTTTCCTGGAGCCTACCTTACTCACACACAGTAGGTCAGAAGCATATCAGATCCTGCAGAAGAAGGGTAGGTACTTTCCCAATCCCCTCAAAGCTGCCCCAATTGCTGTGAGTAATTTTAAACCTGTGTATGTGGACGCCATCAATATCAGTCAAAAGAAACATGTAGATGCTATTTCAGGGTGTTTCATTCCAAGAATGTGGTTTCTTTTGGTATATGGTTTCTTTTAAATGTACAAATCTTTACTGCCCAGGTTTGGGAGAAGGAAAAAAAAATGAAGATGGACATACATAATTAAAATAAAACTAGGGCCATAGGAGACTGTTTATAGAACAGTGAATTGTTTTTAGAAAAAAAAAAATCAGAAAATCTCAGCTTCCCCACCCCAAAAGAGAAGTTCTTTATTTTTCTTCTATATAACTTATGCAGTACAAAAACTGTGGGAACCCTGGTGGTGGGGCCTCCAGAGGCAGATGCAGGCCACACTGTCAATGTCAAGGCAGATGGCCAGTCTCTGCCAAGCTCATTTGCCAGAGATAGCTCTAATTCTCTTCCTGAACTTTGGTAAAAGGAATCATTCTTAGTTGAGGCTACTGATAGCTTGACCCAAGATCCTGAAAGTTGACTACTGCTCAGTGGTATGAAGCAGAGTCTACTGGTAAGAAGTGTGGGTCATAGTTTAACATACCAGGCAAGAACTAGCTACCACTATCCGCACCTGCATATCCCCTCACAATTTGATCAATTTAATCCTAGGTACTGATAAGGAATGAGAAAGAATTCGAAAGATGAACCATTTGCAACAAGAAGTGGAAGATAATGCCATGTTTAATCACTACAGCATCAGAGGGTCAATTTATTTCCCTCAAATGCTTTTAAAATCCAAGAGGCCAAGACAGCCAAAGTCTGTTTTTCTAGGCCATATTTGTTTCTATCATTAAGCTAATTTACTAGGGGTTATTTTTGCAGGGGCTTAGGAAGGCCACGCAAGTTACTTTCCAGTTATTTCTTAAAATGTCTGGATATTATTCCTTTCCTCATCTTCCTCCTGACTGCCCACTCTACATTATCCAGAACTTTATCCCTATTTCCTCTTTCAAGAGTAAATCATTACTTCCTCCCAAGAATGACAGAGTTTGCGGATCTTAGGGACTACTGGTGCATCATATAAAACATGATTGGAGTACCATTGGTGCTGCATGTCAAGCTACCTCCATCACCAAAGTGGAGCCCAGAACTGGGGCCACCACAATGGAGCTTTAGCAAACTTGGGTGAGGCTCTGATAATAGTGGACATTTGCAGATACTCAGAAAGTTCTATCTTGACCCCAACATGTTCCCCCAATAAGAATGTTTTCCTTTAAACTCGACAGATGAGTCAGAGATAGCAAGAGTGAGAGCTGGAAAAAATGATTCTCCCAGGAGACCTGGCAGTGAAAGTCTGCCTTCAAAGCAAGTTCTTCATGGAAAATGTCCTTTTTCAAGAGTACCAAATCTACTAATTATGCAAGGAAACTTTGGATTGGCTATTGCTACCCAAATGTGTTAGTGTCTGTCAGTCTGCCAGTGTGTGAATTTTGGAAATAACATTTGCACAGTCTGTTTTTCTCATAGGGCTTATTGACACACACTACAGCAACTCTGTGGCCTTCCCAACTATGGCATGTTAAATATCAGTTAAATGTAACATTATGTCTTGACCACATTCCTATGAGTCTGGCCCTACATTGCCAAAGGAGAATGCAAACTTGGCCTACTGTACCCTTCCTTTTTACAAATGCTGTCACCCCTCAGATTCTTCTATCCAAACCAAATGCTAACCATTACACAGAGCAGGATAGTTGACTTGGCTACCCAGAAAGGCAAAAACATTTCCACATATCATGCAGTTTTAAGTAAGGTGCAAAATCACATTCACTTGAAGAATCCTTGAATCCTGGAAGATGAGGTTGTGTTCAGTTTTGCTATTAAGCATATCATTTGCATTCCCATTCTTTAAACTTTGATGATCCAGGTGTGACATATACAATTACTTTTTATTGACAAAGTATTTTATAAACTTTGATTGGATATTACCTTTTATAGCATTAGGGGAAGTTTTGTTTTAGAAATTGTCAGTCCTTAGAGTATTATGTGGGGTTTGATTTTAGTCTGGAGGAAAACATAGTTCTCTTTTTTTTTTTAAAAGATTTTATTTATTTATTTTAGAGAAGAGATAGATAGATAGATAGATAGATGATAGATAAATAGATAGATAGATAGATAGATAGATAGATAGATAGATAGATAGATAGGAGGAACAGAGAGAGAGGGACAAGCAGACCTCACATGGTTTCAGTCCCATGACCCTGAGATCAGGACCTGAGCTGAAATAAGAGCCTGACGCTCAACTAGCTAAGTCACCCAGGCACCCCTCTTTTATTTTCTTTAAGAGAAATTTAATTAATAAATCAGATAATTAGGTTTTTTATTGTCTAAAAATAGACTTTTTAAATGTATATGGGTTAGAAAAGAAAAAGTGATATAGAGGTGTGTGTCTTTGTCTTTGAGCATCTCAAACTCAATATGGTCCAAACTGAACCTCCCTCCCCCAAACCTGTTTTTCTTTCTGTGGTCACTCTCTATGACTGGCTCTACAGCAGGTCTGAAATGTCTCACTGGTTACCAAAATCCCACCAATTTCACTCCTAAAACCTCTCTGCTCCATCTCCTTGACTATGGCTTTAATTCAGTTCATTTCTCTGCCTCTCGCACTTCTTCTCCAGCTCATATCCTCCCTCTACTCTGCAGCCACAATCATTTTCCTTGAAATGCCAGTTGTGCCTATCATTTAAATGCTCAGTCTTTCAGTGGTTTTTTTATTGCTCTTAAAAAAGGCCTTCCCCGTTAGGGTGATCCAGGAAGCCCTTTGTGAACCAATTATCTCCTTCTGTTTCACCTCTTGCCTCGTAGGCAAGTACTACTTTGCTTACTACTTTGTTTCAGAAATACTTAACTTGTTGTGATTTCCCAAATCTGTCATTTTGTTTCTTGCTTCCATGCCTTTAAATGTTTGGAATATTTCTCCATTTTTTGTGTTAAAAAACTCCTCCTATTTATCCTTCAAAATTTCAATGTATCACTGTCAGTTTAAACCTTCTTTGTATGTTGAATCTTTTGCTTTATTGTATGTATTATTTATTCTGAATTATAAATAAATGTTTATATACAATGGAATATTACTCAGCCATCAGAAAGGATGAATGCCCACAACTTGCATCAACATGGATGGAACTGGAGGAGATTATGCTAAGTGAAATAAGTTAATCAGAGAAAGACAATTATCATATGGTTTCACTCATATGTGGAACATGAGGAATAGCACAGAACACCATATGGGAAAGGAGGGAAAACTAAAGGGGAAGAAATCAGAGAAGGGGACAAACTGAGAGACTCTGGACTCTGGGAAACAAACTGAAGGTTTCAGAGGACAGGGGATGGGGTAACTGGGTGATAGGTATTAAGGAGGGCATGAGTTGTGATAAGCACAGGGTATTATACACAACTAATGAATCATTGAAGACTACATCAAAAACTAATGATATACTATATGTTGGTTAACTGAACATAATAAAAATAAATAAACAAATAAATAAATAAATATTAGTTAATTTTTGCCTTTCTTCAGATTTAAAAACTAAGGGTTAAATTCATGTCAAACATGGTGGAGAATGTTTATGAAATTGCTATTGTAGAAAAAGTAACTGAGAACTTAATTCAAACTTGACATTATTTGACTTGGAAGCCAAACGTAGCCTCCAGTTTATGGGTAAATTACATCTTGAATCTTTTTTTTTTTTTGACTAAATTTATTTTATTTTATTTTTTCAGTGTTCAAGATTCATCTTGAATCTTATAAAGCAATTTACTAGGAATGAGTGAGAAATATTTGTAACTTTTATACAAGGCACACATAGGTTCATTAGTAGTACAAAACTAACACTTCATGTGTAATAGTCAATATGCTAACTGCTTAATGACTTCTCTTATTTTTCTTGAAACTCAAATAGTCTCTGTATGTAGACATTTGGCTCATTGGCACATCCCCATTTACAGTAACATTATTATTGTTTCAATCTATTGCTTTTGACTCCAGTCCGTTACACAGTTACATTTGCTGTTTCTTACTTTTAAAGTCTTTTAAAGTTGTGTCTTCTTATGTCTTTATTGTGTTAAATATTCCCTCATTCCTACCTGTGGATAGTTATCAGAGCCACAACTTTACAGCTGGATGGAATTGTTAAAACATCATCTTATTCTTTGTTTTTTAATAACAGAGCAAACTGAGAAGCAGAGAACTGTTTTATGTGATTTTGTGCAGCTGGTTGGTGGCTAAGCCAGGATCAGCTGGTCTTCAGACTTATTTCCAAACCTGGTACACTTTCCATTGCCCACATGACCTCCTTCTATTAGCTCATCTTCACTGATCTCTTCCTCCCTCCGAACCTTGTCAGAGAAATCAATTCACTTCACCAGATAGTATCTATTCTTCCTGTTTCCTCTATGCTCCTGGGTATTGGGGTAGAAAATGTTAGTCCTAATTGAATTTTCTATTTCCTATGCTAGATTCCATCTTTCATATTACTTCTATAAAAATTGAAATGCTGTTTTTATTTTTAAAATTTTTGTGCCTGGGATAAGTTTTCTGCTTCCCTTATTTGATTTTGTGGTTTTTCTATAGTCTTACTGATCCTATTTCATTTACTTATACCATCTATTTTTTTATACAGTTAAAATATGTGATCCCTCTCATTTTTCTTTCCTTCCCATTTTATTTAATAGAAGATAATCCTAAATTTTGGTTAGCACATTCCATTTCCTTAGAATATATTATGGGTTACTTTGGGTATTAATATTTTTAGTTAAAAGAATAACTTCTTTCATAGGCTACTTGAATATCAAAGTCAGAAGACTCATGATCCAAGCTAATTTCCAATGCTGTCATTCCCTTTAAACCACCATCTTCTTTGTGTTAGACATTTGCTTGAAGACATCCAAAGGTAGGGAATTCAGTATTTCTATGAAATTCTAACTGGCTCTGGACACACTACCTTTTAGAATCTTCTTTTCATCTAGTTGAATCAATATCTCTTAGTAATATAATTCTGACTTCAGAGCCATAAAAAACAACTCTAGTTCTACTTTCAGCCAGCTGATCGTGTATTTGAAAGCAGCTTTCATTTCCCCCATGCCTGTTCTTCCTCAGGCTAGACATTCCCATTTCCTCCAAACCATGGTCCAAAAATTTGGCTTTAAGTAATCTCATCATCTTGATTGCTTGTTAAAGAATCCAGAATCAACCTCAGTTCTGTAGGTGACACTAAACAGAGAGGCAGAACTCTTTTCTTCCTGATCTTTGCAGTTGTGCTTTTCATGTCCATCACATTGCTATTCATTCACACAGAGTGGCATGTGATGGGTTGAATTGTGTCCCCCTACAAAAGATATGTCAAAGTCCTAACTCCCAATATCTCAGAATGTGACCTTGTTTGGAATCAGGATTTTACAGAGGTAATTAAATAAAATGAGGTCATTAGGGAAGGCCCTAATCCAATGTGACTGGTGTCCTTATAAAAAGGGGAAATTAGGACACGGAGACAGACACGCACAGAAGGAAGATGATGTGAAGCCACAGGGAGAAGATGGTCATGTGACTGGGGAATGATACATGAACAAGCCAAGGAATGCCAGTGATTTTTTTGGCAAGCACTAGAAGCTAGAAGAGGCAAGGAAGATTTCTTCCCTAGAGACATCAGAGCTTGGCCCTGCTGAAAACCTTGATTTGAGACCTCTGGCTTCCAGAACTGTGAAACATATTTCTGTTGTTTCAAGTCACCTGGTTTTGGTACTTTGTTATGGCAGTCCTAGGAAGTTTACAACACTGTCTTTTTACCACAGCTCTCTGCTTTTTATTCCCTACTCCATCTCTCTTGTTACCTTCTTTCATAATAATGTTCTGGTCCTTCAAATCCATATGAAAGCTATTTCTTTCTTCTAAGTTTCATTTTTGTTTGATTTGGATTGTTACTTAAGCCAAATGAGCTCTTTTATGTCCTGTTTCTGTCATGTGGGTAATTGCTATCTGTCCCAGTGTAGGTACTCTGACAGCAGCTAAAAATTCTTAGTCAAATCACTGCTAAAAGCACTGAATGAGATACAAAAGACCCTCTTGGAATTTCCTTTAGGTCACCACTGATTTTTTTTTACTACAGGTGTTCAACCCCATTTTAAACCTAACTAGCTTCTTTAATCCAGTTTATAGTTCTTTGTTTTGAACACAAGAAAAACATTATAAAAGGCATTGTCTAACATCTTGCTGCAATCATGTTATGCCACGTTTATATCATTCCTTCTTTCCAATTTAGTAACTCTACCAATAATTAGTTTAATCTGGGATGATTTATTCTTCATTATCTCCACTTTTTTTTCACGTATTACAAACCCAATTTTTAATGATTCTGTCAAGAATTTTGCCCAAAACACATATCAAATCTTTTGGTTTGTGTTTTGTCAAATCTGTCTCTCCTCTTTGGAAATGTGAACCACGATGGCTCAACTTCTGTTTTCCCTGGTTCCTCAAAGATTCAATTCAGAGAATTTGTTTACATCTCCCAGTCTTACATCCCTCCCCCCTGAAATATCCATTTGCCTTTTTGTCCATACCTTGAGACTTAAGTTCTTTTATAATTATACACTTATAGTCTCTACATTTATCTTGGTTTTAGTTCCCTCTTATTGTTTCTTCTGACCCTTTCAAGCTGAAGATTGCTCTTCTTAACAGAGAAGATGAAACCATCTTTAAACGAAAGTCTTATGCATATATAAACATCTGATAATAATTACATCTTAAAATTCTTACGTTGTGAAATAACAAAAGCATCTTGATATATATGCCATTCTGTAGATCGGCAGCTGCTGTTATCACATATTTTCTTGCTACTGTTATCACATATTTTCTCTAAATTTTTACTTGACACAAGGATTACAGTTTCTCTTGCCAAGAAAGAAAGACTTGTGTCTACTTGATAAAATTTCAGAATGTTCTGAAATAGTCTAGTACATTTGGAAGGTACCTGCAAGAGACATTGGACCTAGGAGTTGATTGTCCTTGTCAAATTTTGGAAATTATTGGCTAGGCCTGACTGTTTCCTAAAGTAGGATGTGACAACCAGATGATTAAAACCTGACATTAGGCCTTCTACACTGGATGACAGCCTCATTGGCAGCAGAGCTGCAGTCGGCCAAGCAAGGAACATCAGAGAGGGCAGGTAGGAAGTGGTAGTCCTCAGGCACACTTCAAACAAAAACTGGCATTGGACTCAGGAAACCCCGAGCAGGTCATGCTTCAATTCAGTTTTGACAGATATTTACATGGTAGCTGTTACATGCCAGACAAAATTGTGCTAAGTGTTGGTAATCCAGGTAGGCAGTAAACAATCAAATACTTGGGTGGTATTGAGGGTAAGATTTGTATTCCCTGAGAAACCAATGTTGGAAAGATAAAGACAGGACCACAGTCCTGTCAGGGAAGCTAGAACCCCAAGAAGGTATCAGAATAAATACTGAAGTGGTCATATGGAGAGATCTTAAGATGGGGATCTCAGGGCAGAGAGTCATCAGAATGAGATCTCTGTTGGGTGTGCTGAGATGTGGCTAAAGCAGCCAAGGAGGCACTTAGGGGTCAGCCTTTTGTTACCATAGCCTAGGTTCAACTGTGATTAGAGTGCTGGGCAAGGCATCTATATTTTAAGTCAGAATGGCCAGAATGGATGAAAGTGTGGTGTGGTATGAGATACAAGATGATGGGGAATGCCAAGTTGTTTCTATATTCCTTAATCTGGGAACTGGAGTAGAATTGCACTTGTTGATATTTTCTAAGTCACTATTGATCAACTGCATGATTTCCCTTGTATTTGTTAGCATAAATTGTGGACTAGATGTCAGGACCTACCATTAAAGTGGTATATTCTATAGGCATTTCCAGGGATATTCTAGGGTTACAGGATGAGTCAAAAGAAATAACATGTCCCTCAGAAAATTTTGCAAGATGTTAACCATGGGAAATGCAATGACTCAGGGAAACCGTGAAGTCCTTCCATGATCTTACTGATCCTATGATCATAGTTACTCCCTACACTCCTTTTCTATTACCAAGACACCTTCTGGCCTGGATAAGGCTTTAATTAACTTTTAAGTAACTTTTGACTACTTTTAAATTTCTCTTTTATTGTCATGAACTTGGCACAAAAACATTTGTAAAAACTTACTCACTGAACTGTCCCCTTATCTATCGTTTGAGTAACTAACACCATTTTTCTTTGAAGAATTATCTGAAAACATATTTGATAGGCAGGAACACATTTTATCCAGTATTTGAGATTACTCTAGTAGATAACAGATATTACTCAAAGATCTGGTGAGATAGGTTTATTTTTTAACATGTCCTTGGTAACGATAGTAAATTGTGCCATTTTTCTTATCATTTTCACTAACAGACATCTTGATTAATCTATTACTGTCAGAAACAGACTTCACATTCTCTTTAGAATGAAACTTTATGGGCATTTTATTGACTGCCTTATATGACTTTTCTCTAGTTAATATACATTCAACATGCTTTTAGCTTCTTCTAAACTGAGTGAGAGAATGTAAAATAGTCCTCAGCACATTATTTTGTACTCTGAATGTATAGTTATTCCTTTTGACAAAGGAGATCATTCTTTCAAATAACATGAAGAACAACATGACCATTCGTTCTAATCAAAAGCTCTAAAAGCCCTACTACTCTTCCTTACTTTCTCCTCCCTTCTTCTCTCACCTCTCCTCTCTTCTCTTTTTTATGCTTCAGCAACTATTTTTTGAGGGCTGACTCTGACTGGGTTAGCACTGTACCCTGCCCTCATGGGGCTTACACGTCAGTGAGAGAGATTGCTAAACAATTAATTATGAATCTTGGAACACTGAAAAAATAAAATAAATTTAAAGTCAAAAAATTAATTTTTGAGAAATTCTAGCTCTTCTTATTACCAACTGGTTTTCTCTGCTTAGTAATCTGAAGCCCCTTATTCTGTGACCTTTGCATGTACTCATCTAACAATTCTCTGAGCTGTTCATGAAGGAAGTCACAAAACACATTAACTGAACCTCCTACAATTCACAAAGTCCTTTGTTATCACCTAGGGCCCTTAAGGCTAATAACTCTGTATTATAAATCTTAAACGTATTTCCACGGTAGCTCCTAATCAGTCCTGTTCTTAATTATTAAACCTCAACTCTGTGCAATTTCTTATTCTCTTCTTTCATGGGAGGCCAAGGCCAACATAATTCTTTAGCTCTGTATCTAGCTCAAGATTTATGTTCCAAAGATCTGCTGATTTTTACATTAAAATATTTCATTTTTTTCTTAGAAATCACTTTTCTTTTCTGAGGACTTACTCTATCTCATGTTTTCTGATCTTTGGACATTTATTTGTTTTGAAAGTCATCTTTTCTCTCATCTACCTCTGCTTGTAAACATCTTTTAATTGTCCTTTCTCCACCGCCTATACAGGGTCTCCAATATCCTTCACACTTAAAAAACAAAAAGCAAAAGCAAACAATAATAACACCAACCACCACTAACACAACCCCCTACTAATGTCTTGTGATATTCATTAGTTTATCTCACTATTTCCTTTCTGAGTATTTCAGTCTGCGTTTTTTGCTTCTCATTCCTTACCATTCACTTTTTACCCTCCACCCTGACTTTGTAATTAGCAATATTTCTTTTGAAGGTGATATTGAATGACTACTACCTATTACTTCATTCACTCACCGAAGAAACAATTACTTGGTTATTCTTATGTGTCAGGCATTACGGTAGATGTGTAGTAAGTCCCCCAGTCCATGCCTTTGGGGAATATTTGCACTGCAGTATAACTATTAGAATTGATGTGGTATGTATAAGATATGGTGATTCCCAAATATCATAGCCTTTTTATTCATATCTACAGAAACAGACAGTTTTTAATACTTTGTTCTTGAAACACTGCCTTATAGATTCCATGGCATTGCACTATCTAGGATTGTTCTTACCTTCTGGGGGCATTCCTTCTCTGCCTCTTTCATTGGCTATTGAGGCTCATCATTAGTTATTGCCTGTAATATTATAGACACAGTCTGTATTTCTGCTAAGTAATCCTTTGGGACATTGCCAGCCATGGCTTTGTTAACTGCAGCAGGAAGGTGAAGACTGGGAAGAGTTGAGACCTTGAGGTATACATTCTCACTGAACACCAGACTCAGAGGGATAGATGTAGCAGTAAATCATGCAGTCTAGCCAGGCAGGGTAGCATTGTATACAAAGAGAGGGCAGATGCTCAGTCCATGCATAGCATCAAGATACATTACACATGTAGGACATAAAGATCTTGAAAATTAAGATCCCTGATAGCTCTCCAGAACTATCTTAGTTGCCTTTTATTTACCTTGTCTCCATCTTCTATACACTATTTCCAGATATGTCTTGGTGAACCATGTCTTTTTAAACACTTTAGATAACTCCTACCATTAAAAAGTCCCTGTGATCCTCATTTCTCCACTTCTTCCCACTTAAGTACTAAGGTACTATATTTAGGTACTATGTTTTAACTAAACTGTTCTACTTGATAGCTCTAGGTACTATGTTTTAACCAAACTGTTCTACTTGATAGCTCATGAATACATTCCATGGTGTTTTCCTCTTTGTCTTTGATTTTCCAGGGCTCTTTTCCTCTGATTATACCCCTCACCTTTTTATCTCTACACCTATTTTATCCTTTAAAAACATAGCCAAGTACCTGTCCCTTCAATATGCTCTTGATCTTATTGTCCAGAAAAGATTGCATCATTCTCCAAATTCCCAATGATAATGTTTAATTTTTTGACATTTGAAACAATAAAAAACACAGTAAAATATTTGTGTATACATTTCTCTTATTAGATAGTGAATTCCCTGAAGAAGACATGTCAAAAATCTTTGTTTATTTATTCAATTCCCAAGATAGTGCTTCGCAATTGAAAGTACTCAATGAATGTTGTTGAATAATCCCTTAAAATATTCTTCAAAGGAAAGTTGTTATTATTATTTTGTTCTTTGATTCATATAAATTTATTCTCCTACCTGGAAATAAATTATCTAAATTCTATGTTTTGAACCTATATTAAGAATATGATCCACTGAATGACAAGCTTCTCTGGGAATTATTAAACTGAGAATGTTATGTTCTATCTTTTCAATCAAATATAAATTTCCCATTAAAATGAAAAGAATCATACTTTTAGAAGGTTGAGTAGGATGGCATTTTTGAAAAAGCTTCTGACTGCAAAAGTATAGATCAATTCAAGGAAATTCTCTAAATCTGAGCCCACACCCTTTTCATTTAGTGTCAGCTGGGGCATTTTCATTTACTCTAAGCTTTTCTTTCAACAGTCTTATGATCTCTAAAAACTAATTTTAGGGGAGAGGGTTCACCTAGATTAAGGCTATTGAGAAGGACTGCAGAGTAGAGGGCAGTGTGTGCAGGTGGTGGCACATCAATAGTCTTAGAGGAAGAGTAACTCAGTAATGAGACCTAGGTTAGTACCAGCTATAGTTGATGAAGGAAAAGTAGAAGATCAATGGCAACCGACAAAAATTAGATTTATTGATTCAGGGATATCCAGCTGACCATCAAGGGTGTGTTATTATTACTGGACCGTACAAATATAAGGGATGGAGATGCAGTGGAAAACCAAGGTAAATAGTTCTTGGTTAATTAGTCACTAAAAATTAGTGTCTGTCATGCTTTCATCTTTAATTGGCATTAAATAGAAACAAAGATCACTGAACTAAAGAGAAGACAATTTTAAAGTCATTTCAAGTACTTGCACAGTCTCCAGCTTAAAGTAAATGAAAACATCCTTTGCTATCTTACCATCTTAATGGTCTCAATTTGAATGAACTCTCTCCTCTACATTTAGCTTTTAGAGATCACAAGAGTCCTAAATGCCATTTACTTTCCAAAGTTTTGTCCCTATGCTCTCCTTAATGTATATTCTCTGTTCTTCTGGAGCAACATCAACTCTGTCAGGGTGGTCCTTCTCATAGCTCTGGGTTACTTTCCTTCTTTTTTTGTCTTACATGGGAAAGCTTCAACCAGGAAACTTCAGCAACTATTTGGGAAACCTACAGTGTATAATATCAACTGGTTTCATCCATTACAAATTCATATCCTTTTGCTTCCATTTTGCTCTAATTTACTGTTACTCTAATCAAAAATCCAAACAAGCTCTTTCAAAACTTCAGTTCTGTACACTTACAACCTAGGGAATATACTATTTCATAAAAAAGATAATCTACTGCAAATTCACAAACATTATTTATTCTTTAATTATTATTTTGACTTGCTAAATTGTACTAGGTATTTCCTTTTCAAGTCAGCTCTACCTTCTACTTATAGTTATTTAAAGCTTACTGTTTCCTAAAAAATTCAGGCAAGGAGGTCATTTCCTTTTCCAAAAGTTTAATTTTTAATCTGCACTGAGTGCTATTCTTTTACACACACACATAACACACACATAACACGCACACACACACACACACACACACACACACACACACACTTCTGACATCTCCAGTCTCATTAAACTTCACTCTCACCTTCCTATCCATCATGATGACTATAGAATCTAAGCCAAAAAGCTGGACATGCCTGACAAATGGTTCGTCATCACAGCAGGAGTAAATTTTATATCTAAAATGGAGGAATTTCTAGTCTTTTTAAAGTTATATCCATAGCCATTCAGGATATCTGAAATTTAGCTTAGTCTGAAAAACCTCATGTGTGAAATAATCACATTTATAGTCCTTTGTTTTTGCTATAATATATAATTTAGCCCTCGATTATATTCTGTCTTATAATTTATTGTGTAAAAATTTGGTCTTTGGGAACAAAGTAGAGGTCACGCTTTATACTGGTGTTCATTAAATTTTTTTTCTAGATGCATAATGTCAGTCTTGGGTATGCCTCCACTATCAAAAAATTACATGAAGGCAGTGTATCATGTATAACCTAAAATCTTGTTTGCCAAATATTTGTACAGTAAATGATTCTTTTCTCAATTGTGTCATCCTTTTAACTTTAAGAATTTATACTAGCTTTCTATTGGGTCTGTAATAAATTACAAACTCACAGGCTTAAAACAACAAAATTTTTTTATCTTATACTTCTGTGGCCCAGATGTACCACAGGAATTTCACAAATCTAAACTCAAGGTTTTAACAGAGATGCACTCATTTCTGGAGGTTTAATGGGAGAATTTTCTTGCCTTCCCCAGCTTCTAGGAGTTCCTCATCTTCCTTGGATGGTTGTTCCCTCTAAAGCCAGCAATGTTGCTGATCTTTCTTCTCTCTGATCCTTGTTTTCTAAGTCACATTCCTTCTTGATAACCATAGACATGAGTTTCTTCACCTTTAAGAACTCATGTGATTAGATGGGGCTCACTTGAATAGTCCAAGATAATCCCTCTACCTCAAAGTCCAGCCACTTGAATGAATCAACTGCAAATTATTTACATCTGAAAAGTTGTTATCTAATAACTTTTTGTTACCTAATGTAACATATTCACAGATAACCACCATTTTTTTTTTTTTTTTTTTTTTGCCTACCACAGCATCTTTACATCTACCAAACTCTTAGCAATTTCATTAGAATCCATAGTGATCTTTAAAGGTCAGCTCTTCTTTGATAAAGCAGGAAAGAACATCCAATGAAAAAAAGGCAGTTTCTTCAACAAATGGTGTTGGGAAAACTGGACAGAAGCATGCAAAAGAAAGAAACTGGACTACCTTCTTACACCATAGATAAAATAAATTCAAAAGTGATGTAAGAACTAAATATGAGATAGGGAACCATCACAATCCTAGAGGAGAACACAAGAGCAACCTCTTTGACCTGGGCCATAGGAACTTCTTACTAAACATGTCTCCCGAGATAAGGGAGTCAAAAGCAAAATTAAACTATTGGACGTCATTAAGATAAAAAGCTTCTGCACAGTGAAGGAAAAAACAACAAAACTAAAAGTCAACCTATGGAATGGGAGAAAATATTTGTAAATGTTTTATTAGATAAAGGGTTAGTATCCAAAATCTATAAATAATTTATCAAACTCAAAACCCAAAGAAATAATAATCCAGTTAAGAAATGGGCAGAAGACATGAATAGACATTTTTTTGAAGAAGATATACAGATGGTTAACAGACACATGAAAAGATGCTCAACATAACTCATCATCAGGGAAATACAAATAAAAACCATAATGAAATGCCACCTCACACATGTTAGAATGGCTAAAATTAACAACACAGGAAACAAATGTTGGCAAGGATGCAGAGAAAGGGGAATCCTCTTACAGTGGTGGTGGGAATGCCAATTGGTGCAACCACTCTGGAAAATAGTATGGAGATTCCTTGAAAAGTTAAAAATAGAACTACCTTATGACCCAGCAATTGCATTACTATGTATTTACCCAAAGGATGCAAAAATACTGATTTGAAAGGATATATGCACCCCAATGTTTATAGCAGCAATATTAGTAGTAGCCAAATCATGGAAAGAGCCCAAATGCCCACTGAATGAATAATGGATAAAGAATATGCCATATATATATAAATATGTATATTTATATATATATATATGATTTAATCTTCAAGTTGGAAATTATCTTAAAAATTTAGTCCATGGAGTACAAATTGACAGTTTAAGTATAGAATTTAGCTCTCACGTTTTTTTATTATGTTATATTAGTCACCATACAGTACATCATTTTTTTGATGTAGTGTTCCAAGATTCATTGTTTGCATATAACACCCAGTGCTCTATGCAATACATGCCCTTCTTAATACCCACCATGGGGCCAACCCATCTCCTCACCGCCCTTCCCTCTAAACCCTCAGTTTATTTCTTGGAGTCCATAGTCTCTCATGGTTCATCTCCCCCTCTGATTTTCCCCCTTCATTTTTCTCTTCCTTCTCCTAATGTCCTCCATGCTGTTCCTATGTTCCTATTTGACATTCATCATGCTATAAAAATGTATAAGTTCACATACATTCAGGTAGGCACATGTTCTTTAGTCTCCTGTCAGTCTCCACCATCTTCTGTCTGATACTCAACTTACTTCATTTGTGCAGACTAATTGCTGCCTTGTTTCTAAAGACATCTGAGTTTGTGATATCTAATCTAGTTAATTTATTAAGCCATAACGTTATTATGTAAACAATACCTGAAGTTTCATTAACATAATTTTTGTCTGAGTATTTCCAGGCACAGACATCTTATTATGTTGCACTACTGGGCATTTACCCCAAAGATACAGATGTAGTGAAAAGAAGGGCCATAGGTACCCTGATGTTCACTGTAGCAATGGCCACAATCGCCAAACTATGGAAAGAGCCAAAGTGCCCTTCAACAGATGAATGGATAAAGAAGATGTGGTACATATATACAATGGAATACTACACCTCCATCAGAAAGGATGAATGGACTGGATTGGAAGAGATGATGCTGAGTGAAATAAGCCAAGTAGAAAAAGTCAAGTATCAAATGGTTTCACTTCTTGTGGTGCATAGGGGTAATATAGAGGACAGTAGGAGAAGGAAAGGAAATGGGAAGTAGGGTAATTCAGGGAGAGAAACGAAACACGAGAGACTTTGGACACAGAAACAAACTGAGGGACTTGGAGGGAGGGGGTGGGGGGATGGGACAGCCTGGTGGTGGGTACTGAGGGCACCTATTGCATGGAGCACTGGGTGTGGGGCATGGGCAATGAATCCTGGAACACTGAAAAAATAAAATAAATTTAAAGTAAAAAAAAACAGATTATTCCATTTAGGATCAACTATTTGCAAATTATTTTCCTACATTGATTCTTCCTGATTCTATCTGCTTGATACAGGGTAAGTCTAATTTTCTGTTTTTCATGGACCTGCTGAATAATTATAGTGATCAAACCTTTTAATTCCTCTTCTTTCCATCATAAATATTCTCTATTCAGTTAACTTTTCTCATGTGATATAGTTTCCATATATTTCAAGTTTTTCAATATCCCTCATAATAATGTGGTGACAAGAAACAGTAATAATGCTACAGATGTTGTCTGACTAGTGTCAGGTACCATACAACTATTCTTTTTTTTGCACATATATACCATATTTCTATTGACACAATTAACATCAACTTTACTCTTTGACAGCTTCTAATATACTTCTGACAGCTTCTAAATACTTCCTGCATTTAACTAAAACTTCAAGGTCTCTTTTGTTCAAGATCTTTTGCTACATAAATGTCTGATACTCTAATTTTCCTCAAGCCTATAGGTTCATTCATCAGGCAGCAAACACTTATTGAGTATTGGCTACATGAATGACACTATGCTTAGTGCTAGAGGGTAGAAAGAAGAATACAATACAATAGAGGAGCTCATAGTTTCACGAAGAAGAAAGAGAGAGAGAGAGAGAGAGAGAGAGAGAGAGAGAGAGAGAGAGAGATATTTTGGTCCAGAGTAAGAAATGTGACAAGAGGTTTTTATAAGGGAGCCTTCTACCCAACTAAAATGAGTAAGTATTTACCAATGTGTGCCAACAACTTTTAAGTAGAGATGTCAGTCATTAGATATTTAGGTTTGAAGCTGATGAGAGAGGTCTGGGCTAAAGAAAAAGATTAGGAGTATAGGAGATGTGTCATTTTGCATCCACTTATTCATTGTTTCTTATTTTGCTCTGGGGGTGTGAACATTTCGCCTTTGGGCACAGCCAGGTTTAGACTGACAACCACCATGTTTTATTCTTGTCTTCCTTACCTGTGTAACCCAAGTTGCTGTGTGTTCCAGCCCGACAAATACAATGTTCCCTCTCAAGAATTTCAGTCTTGACCCCGTTGCTGAAACAACTGACAGCCAATTCAAGTGGCTGGGACCTGAGGAAACTGCCCCACACTTCTTACCACCCTAGTGCTGCAATCCATCCAGGTATTTCTTCTTAAACTAAATTATCCATCCTTCCTTCCAATTATGCAAATTACTTCTTATCCTTACCACAAATTCCTTTCCACTTTAAGTTGTTGAAGTGTTTCCACTGCTTGCAACCACACAATTCCATTACACAACTTACATATACAGGGTTGTATCAGCTTAATTTAGTAGTTAATGCTATAATAGAAGTGGATAGGAAAATCTTAAGACTACAAACTCTGGAATCAGTTTTTTGGATTTAAAAACTTGCCCTGTCACTATTTACCTTAATAAACTTAAACAAAGTACTTTATTTCTTTGAGCTCAGTTTTCATATCTGTAGAATGGCATTTCTAATAATCCCACCTACCTAATGCAGGATTTTAAACATAAAGGGAGAAAACACATGTAAAACACTTCGCAAAGTGTCTGGCACATAGAAAGTGATCAATAAATGTTAGAACTGGGGGGGTGTTAAATGCTGCAAAAGCTAGTGCAAATATCAGTATGGAAAGATCAGAGTAGAGATAGAAAAGATAGGAAAGAGTGAAGTTATATAGTCAAAGGGAGGGATCATTCTACTTATAATTCAGGCAAATGCTATAGAGAGATCAAATAAGAAAAGGGATAAAATGATAATTTTCAGCAACAAAAAAACCTGAACAATACAATTCAAAAATGGGTAAAGGACTTAAATAGATAGTTCTCCAAAGAAGATTTACAAATTGCCAATAAGCACAAGAAGGGATGTTCCACACCACTCATCATTAGGGAAATGCAAATCAAAACAGCAGATAATACTTCATATATATTAGTATGGTTACTATCCCAACCCCCTCCATCCACAAAACTCCTCCAAATAATAAATGTTGGTAAGGATGTGGACAAATTGGAAGTTGTATGCATTGGTGGTCAGAACTAATATAGTGCAGCTGCTGTGAAAAACAGTTTGGTAGTTCCCAAAAAGTCAAACACAGAATTATTATCTTATGATCCAGCAATTGTTACACTTCTGCATATGTACACAAAACAACTGAAAGCAGAACAGATACTTGTATGTCAATGTCCATAACAGTATTGTTCACAATAGCCAAAAGTTGGAAACAACTCAAATGTCTTTCAATTGATGGGTGGATAAACAAAATGCGGCATGTACATATAATGGAATAATCCAGCCTTGAAAAGGAATGACATTCTAGCAATGTGCTACAACACGGATCTACCTTAAAAACATGCAGTGAAATAAGCCAGACATAAGAGGACAAATATTGTATGATTCTACTTACATGAGGTATCTAGAATAGGCAAATTCCTGATGACATAAGGTAGAAGAAGGAGCTGAGAGTAGAGGAGAATGGGTTATTGTATAATGCATCCAGAATTTCTGTTTGTGATGATGAAAACTTCTGGAAATGGATAGTGGTGATGCTTTGCATGATATTGTGAATGTACTTAATGCCATAGAACTTGTACACTTAAACATGATTAAAATGAAAAAATTTATGCTATATATATATATATATACATATATATATTTGCCATAATAAAAAATAGACATAAAAATGATAATTGTGCATGAAGAAATTATAGGCGACCTTTATAGTAATTTTCAGAATTAAGGGCAAGAATCACCAGTTTACAATGTGCTATGGGAAAAATGGGAAGCAAGGAATTAGAGTCACCAAGAATAGCCTCCTCCATAGCAGCTGGGTTCTGAAGAAAAGGAATGGTAGGGTGACAGCTATAGGGATAATGCAGAGTCAAGATAGGGTTTATTGAAGATATATTGACATATTTGGACATATTTATGTGCTGAAGAGTAGTCAGCAAAGAGGGAGAGGTTAATTGTATAGCAGAAAGGGAGTTGATAGAACCTGGCCCTGAAGACATAGCAGGTGAGGCTGCTAGTGGGAGTGAGGCATGTGAAACAAAGGAGAGAGCGGGTATTTGGAACAGCTGCTGAGAGTGGGAGAGGGACCTGACCAACAATAAGTAAAAGGAATGCTGTTTGTGTTGAGTATACAGGAATTAAGAATCATAATTTTTATGTGAATTTACAATGTTTCTCCATTTATTACCAGCAGCTTTAGGGAGTACAGAACAGGAAGATTATTGGGTTCACTTTGTGTACTTTTTTTTGGGCAGGGGCAATAGGACACATAGATGGAGAAACTGATACCCAGTTTTGGGTGGGAGAATAGTTTAAGTGATTGGGGTCCATGCTGTTTAAAGAAATAAATCAAGTGAGGAGGAAAACAGACTAATCATAGGTAGTTCTTACTGAGTAGGCCAGTAGATTTGTTTCTCCTCATGAAACATATATGGAAAGATCATTGACCAGGTATGTCACATTGAACAAGTCATTTCACATCACTGGACTTCAGTTTCCTTGATGGTGAAATGGGACTGGGGTCAGATTATATCTGAATCTCCTACTTTTAATATTCTGGGACCATAAGGTCAGACAACTCGCCTGATTAGTAATTTTCACCAGACTGTGGAGTAGGAAACCCTTTTATATAGACTTTTTCTTAACACTGGAATAGACATTTCTTTTCCGAACAACTTGGTCCTTCACACACTGTCAGGGGAAGATGTAATCCATATGTCAGTCAATAATAAGAGATCATGAGAGTTCATGTGTCCAAGAGTCCAAGACATTTACCCCACTTCCGCTCATCAGTGTTGGCATTCCTATTGTATGAGTCATCTCAGGAAAGTTTAGCTGCTTTCATCAGGGCACAGCTCTGAACCCTGCTCTTCTTTTTCCTTGCTTTTTTTTTTTGTCTCACTACTTTGTTAGTCTTCTATAGCATATAATTGAATAAATCAGAAGATATTTATCAAGGGCTCCATAAGGGCCCTGCTCCATGCTAGGACATTGGAAATTCAGGATAGTTGTGTCACAGCTATTGAATTTGTATTCTGGGTGGGGAGCTAAAACCCAAGCCCATCAAATCTTAATGAATAACATAAGACAATATATAATTAAGTGCTAACATACAAATTTAAAATATACTGGGGTTTCAGCAGTAACATGTCTTCACTGATTGTTGGGGCAAATGGGATTTGAACTAGGTCTTAAACGCTGGTTAAAATTTGGCAAGGAGTCTCTCTTAACCATAAATTGACCGAATCAGGCTTAGTAGTGAGAAGGACCTTGCTGTGGTTTTGTCAGTTATTTTCTGTCTCTCCCTCTCACCTGCAGTTTGTTGACAGTTCCTTTTTTCAGTTCTCTGTATCCAAATTCCCCTCATCTATCCATAACTCTTGATATTTTATACAGATACCTGGATGGATTTTTCAGTTTAAAAATAAGCTGAAGCTTCTCTTTAGGGTTGGGGTATGAGGTTGTGGAGTCAGCTGCTCTTATTGCCAAGCCACCTGCATTATTGGCTTTGGCAGGTACTCTCAGGAATTTGCTATGTTAAAGCAGCTCCTACAGCATTTATAGTACACCTGTTATGTATTGATAAGCATGCATTCCAAAATAGCACTTCTTTTGCCCACACCTTTCCCATATTACATATAAAAGCATACTGAAACAAGTAAAATTTTATCTGTACAAAAGGTATGGGAATGCTTTCTTTTTGATGGCAATGTGGAGTTGGGTCTGAGTGGGATTATAGTTCTTGTAAGAGGCAAAATTCTCACTGCAAAGTGACTTGCAGATGAATCTAAGATTATAGAGGACATAAGGCATTTAATTTAAACACTAACTGAAAGTTCTCAGAATTGATTAGCTTAACTCCATGCTTTGACCTTGGGAGCTATAAAGCTCAGAACCTTGGTGTGTGGAGATGATTGTTCCTTGACTTTTTATGTCCTCACTGAAATATGATTCCCTTAAAATGTAGCATGTTTCAGAAGGAGAGTGAATTTGCCTTCACAAAACTCTGCAGCAGAATAGAAAAGAATTTGAGACAGTTCCCATTTTTATGAAATTGATGGAGGCTAACAGTACACAAATGGAGAAATGACAAAGTAAAACTTATGAAGAAGTCTATAAACTAGAACAATATAATAATAATAATAATAATAATAATAGCAGCAAAAAGTGCATGTTGAGCAGTTACTATGTGTCAGGCTCTATCTTAAGTTTACAAAAGCCAAGGGATAGGGTATGGGATTAACAGAGGAACATGAATTTGTGAGGCTGGGGCCTTTACAGTGCTACACTCTAATATTCTTTCTGTCCCCCCTCTCCCTTCAGATCTATTCATCCCTTCAGGTGCAAAAATAATGAATTTCATTCTTTCAGAGAAAACTTCCTCAATATCTAGAACTACATTTCCAAAATAGATGCCACTAGATGGTATTTAGATTTAAATCAATTAAAATTAAATAAATTGAGAGATCTAATTTCTCACTTGTTCTAGACATGTTTCATATATTTATTAGTCATGTGTAGCTAGTGGCTATCATATTGGACTCTACAAATATAGGATATTTTACAGATATAAAATGTGCTATTGGATAGTCTGAGCTAAAGTATAGATAACCATAACACATAGCTTCTTTATAATAATCAATGTACTGAACTACATGTACAACTTCTGTCTTCTCTTCTGGATTATATACCCTATGGAGTACAGACTTTCTATCCTCCTAAATGTGGTACATTCATTATTCAGCACAGCATCTGGCATGTCTGATGTCTGATGCACATACTTTTGACTGTTCACCAATGCATAAGAAAACATTAATAACTGCCTGGTTGGGTCAGATAATGTCTCCCAGAAGATACAACATTTGGATTGAATTTTGAAAGATGAATATGAGCTTGCCAGACTGAAAAGGGGACAGTAAAAGGGAATAACTTGATGTGTCTAAAGGAAATACAGTGGATTAGAAAATTGGCAATATAGTTGTGGAACCCAGAAGAGAGATGAATGTTACAGATACAAATTGAGGAGTAGAGTTGTCAACTTTTAGATCTGGTGGAAGCCATGGGAGCCATATAAGAGGACTTGTAGTATAAGAAAAAATGGGGGGGGGGCCCTGGGTGGCTCAGTTGGTTAAGCGACTGCCTTCAGCTCAGGGCATGATCCTGGAGACCCGGGATCAAGTCCCACATCGGGCTCCCTGCTCGGCGGGAAGCCTGCTTCTCCCTCTCTCACTCCCCCTGTTTGTATTCCCTCTCTGGCTGTGTTTCTCTCTGTCAAATAAATAAAATCTTAAAAAAAAAAAGAAAAAATGGGGACAAAATTCATATACTGGAGAATAAAACTTTTACAGTATCCAAACAACAGAAAAACCTAATGAAACCAGTTGAGAAGGAGCAATCACGGAGGCAAAGGAAAAGGAAATTTTAAGAAGTAGAAAGTGATCAGTAGAAGTCATGGAAGATTCAGAGTTGCTCATTAGCACTTAGGGGTAGGCTAATAACAAATCCTATTCTTTTCACATTCTGTAGCACAGTCAACACAGATGCTAAATCAACAAAGTCTAGCCATGATAAACATTTTCAGCACGCATCTTTTTTTTTTTTTTTTTTTTGTCAGAAGCTACTCTCCTATTCTCTCCTGTCAAAAGGAAAGGCATTATGACTCACTGTCAGGAAGATATATCTGACTGATAGTAGCTTCACATTGAGTTTCTCCCAGGGGCATAAGGATCATTACTTTGCACGGATGGGTGTCTAAAATTGAACTTACCTTGTGACTCTTTAGAAGATAGAACCAAAAAAAAAACCAAGGGCTAGATGCTAAAGGGAGGCTGATTGTAGTTCTAATGCTGGACCATCAATTTCCTGAGTTGTAGGATGATTTATCATATCTGGGCAATGCCTGACATAGAGAGAAGACCTTTAATATCTGTCACACTGGTAAATTGAATGATTCAAATAATTAATTGGACTGTCCCTTGAGTTAATGAATTGTCCATCACTGAAAATATTTGAACAAAAGTTGTATATCCTCTAAGAGAGTGCAGTAGGTAGACTCCATGCATTGGAGAAGATTGAAATAGAGGACTTGGATGCCGTTCTATTCCACTATGCTGTGGTCACATGAAGTGAGACTTGTGATGGACAGAGATTTGAACTTCAAACACACTCTCTTGCTGAAAGTACAAAGGCATAAGAAAAAGGAAATGACAAGAAAATGATGAGTTTTCTGAGATCTGGCTTTCATATTCCTCCACTTGTCATCCAGGAATCCTTCACATAGAAACTCACCATAACATAATTGAGTGTAAGAAAATAATCTACAGAATATGCTCAGTCTCTTGACCAGCCCCTCCCCCCAAAGTCGCATCCTTTGGCTGAGTGCACCCTGTCTTGTCCCTGTGTCCCAAGCGACAGCAGGTTGGCTGGGTGAAGACATATCCCAGATCTCCAATATAGCTCAGAAAAACACTGGTGGGGTTGATTCATAAATGGGAATCTGTGTCCTGAGTGTTAATTTTGAAAAATGAACTGTAAACACCTGAGAAAAGTCAAATAGTTTTCCTGTTGCATTTCAGCAGAATTGAAATTTTCTATAAGGAACCTGGAAGTGTGATGATATTGGAAGGGAAATAATTCTTAAGATACACAGGACTTACCTGTCAGAGTGCTGAAAACTCTGGAATTCTATCTTTAGTGCCATTTCCAAGTTGTTACTTAAAGAGAAGAAAGACAAGAGTTCAAAATGAGTCTTACTCTTGACTCCAGAATATATATCCAGAATATTTACTGGAATACTAAAAAACGTTCTATTGCAATACTAGTTATTGTAGAACAAGAGACAAGATTTGAAAGCATGAATTCTGACAGTTGCCAGACTAGGCTTAACTGGGGCTCGGTTTTATGATTTTTGGCAAGTTGCTTACCCTCTCTCCAAAATACTATTTCTTCATCTGTAAAATAGGAATACATATCTCATGGTTGCTCTTAACAGCAAAATTAGCTATTAATTCTATACAAAGGGATTTATTTATAACTTGATTCTTGAAAAAAGACCATTTCAGAGCACTCAATATGTAATTTTCATGAGAATTGAAGGTTAAACATATAGAAAATGGGAAGAACCTAGATGTCCATCAACAGATAAATGAATAAAGAAGATGTGGTATATATTTACAATGGAATACTATGCAGCCATCAAAAAGAATGAAATCCTGCCATTTGCAATAATGTTGGTGGAACTGGAGGCTACTATGCTGAGCAAAGTAAGTCAATCAGAGAGACAATTATCATATGACCTCTGATATGAGGAATTTGAGAAGCAGGGTGGGGGGTCGTGGGGGGTAGGGAGGGAAAAAAATGAAACAAGATGGGACCGGGGAGGGAGACAAACCATAAGAGACTCTTAATCTCAGGAAACAAACTGAGGGTTGTTGAGGGGTGGAGGAGAGGGATAGGGTGACTGGGTTATGGATATTGGAGAGGGTATGTGCTATAGTGAATACTGTGAATTATGTAAGACTGATCATTTGATGATTTACACACCAGTACCCTGAAGCAAATAATACTTTATATGTTAATTTAAGAAAAAAGAAAATGGGTAAATATATTTTGCCATGCTTATGGGGGGGGGACTGAGAAATCCCCAACCAAATCTAAGAGCTTTCCAATGGGATAAGATTTTTTCCAGCTTTGCCCCCCTCTCCTGCTGCCTATTGAGTTGACTGGGAAAGCAGATAGCAAGTAAGTGCTACTCCTTTGGGACTAATGAGTCATAGGGAGACAGTAAAGAGCAATCTGCTAAGCCTCTGTGACCCTGAGTCCCCCCTCCTCCTGGGTTCTGACTGACTTTTGCCCAGTTTTGCATTATTTCACCATGGAGACAAATATTCTCTGGAGAGAAGCAGGATTTGTTTGACTTGTTTATTGCTGCAATAACATCTGACAGGTGTTACACAGCTGCCTTCTTTCCAGCTTCCCCCTTGTCTCCTTCTACTTTGAATAAGCCTAGTTAGTTGCCCCAAACCCCATTCCCACTGTGGATAGGACAGTTGCCTCACATCTTGGTCCTTGGTTGCCAAGGACAAAGCCATGACAATACTGCCACTTACCCAGTGTGACACTATTGTGCATTGTTCATAAACTGAGGTTTTCCATCAGACAAGCATGGTTTTCGTCTTAGCTCTTGGTACCTACCTACCTTCTCTTACCCTCAGCTTCTGTTCCTAAAACTAGGGCAATAGCATCCCATATTTGTAGAAATCAGAGAAGATGGTGGCTTTGAAATAAGCATTTGTTAGCTTTTAAGATTATTGTTATTAAAAATGCTCTCTGGGGCTTTGAATCTGCTTTTGGAACAACCCACTCAGGATTCCTGGTAAAAGTATGAACTCTGAAAGTTACTTGCTTAGGCCCTGGCTATGTTCATATTAATGTATGTGCCTCTTCCTGTAGGTAAGATGCCTGGCCAAACTACTGATTGAAAGAGTCTGTGTTCTCTTTTACTGCATTTATTATTGCTCATGAATCTATGGGATAGCAAGGTAGTTCTGGGCACTGCTTAACTGATCACTGCTTAGTTCTGCTAAGTTCACTAATGCATCTTCCATGTATTCTTGGTTAGGATTAGGTTAGTTAGTTGGTTAGTTAGGAATAGAATGTTTTAGCAGGATCTCACTCATGTGGTCAGCTGATAGTTCAGGTGATATGGTAGAAGACTGACTTATGTGTTTTTTCCTTATCCAGCAGGCCAACCCACTCT
Source organism: Spilogale gracilis (assembly GCA_004023965.1). Classification (NCBI taxonomy): domain Eukaryota; kingdom Metazoa; phylum Chordata; class Mammalia; order Carnivora; family Mephitidae; genus Spilogale; species Spilogale gracilis. The sequence continues at coordinate 140,513 of PITA01001433.1, forward strand.
TATCCTTCTGTTGGTAGCCAATTCCAGGAGGAAGAGGTAAAGCATTCAAGGTTTCTCATGGCCTATGCTTATAACTAGCATGCTATCACTTCTATGTCATTTTATTGGCCAAAGCAAGTCACAAAGTCAGCCCAGATTCAAGAGATGAAAAAACAGATCTTGCCTAATAAAAGGGAAAATGTGCAAAGGCATATTGCAAAGGGCATGGATAACAAGAAATTGTGAACATTTGGAGTCATCAGTCTATCACATCCTCATGCTAAATTAGTCTGGAGCCCTGGGCATCTGCATCCTTGTCTCAGTAACTGTTACATAAAGCTGAACTATTAATCCACTTTATTTCACCCAGGAGCTAAAATTATTAGCTTTTTACAGTATTTTAGCAGTCATTGTCCTGGCACCAGTGGAAAAGAAGATATACATAGTATTTTGAACAGCTCAGAGTGACTGATCTTTCCTTCATTTCTTCTTCTCCTTTTTTCTCACTCTTCTACCCCCTACTGAATGTTCCTTGACCTGGATAATCTACTCTGAAGAGTGTAAAAAGCAAATGTAGAAAGTAGTAGGGTGAAAACAGAGGAGTTTAACCCCAACTTCTAAAAGATTTCTGTTCTCTGTTGGCTCTTGGAATCACCTCATAGTTAAAATAATGCACAGTTGTCACTTGGTATTCAGTTTTGAGAAATAGTTTCTGTTTTTTCCTTCTTTCTGTATCTATTGCCAATATTTTTTTCTCACCATGGAGTGATTGTTGGAATTCTTTTTCCGTACTGAGTACATTTTTAGTCTTTCTAGATCTACCATAGCCAGCATCTCAGGGCTCACTTCCCAGAGGGCAATTCTGTACATGGTTTGTGGATGTCACTTATGTGTCTGGAAACAAAATATAGTCAGGAGGAGGGGAAATGGAGAGCAAAGCACCAAAGGAAATGTGTGACTGTCAATCATGGGGAGTGATGTTCAGGGACCAGTAAAAGAAAGGCAAGGCCCTTCAACAGATGAATGGATAAAGAAGATGTGATACATATATACAATGGAATATTACACGTCCATCAGAAAGGATGAATATCCAACTTTTGTAGCAACATGGACTGGCTTGGAAGAGATTATGCTGAGTGAAATAAGCCAAGTAGAGAAAGTGAAGTATTACATGGTTTCACTTACTTGCGGTGCATAAGGGGTAATATAGAGGACAGTAGGAGAAGGAAAGGAAATGGGAAGTAGGGTAATTCAGGGAGAGAAATGAAACATGAGAGACTTTGGACACAGAAACAAACTGAGGGTCTTGGAGGGAAGGAGGTGAGGGGATGGGACAGCCTGGTGGTGGGTACTGAGGGCACGTATTGCATGGAGCACTGGGTAAGGGGCATAAACAATGAATCTTGGAACACTGAAAAAATAAAATAAATTAAAAAAAGAAAGAAAGAAGAAGGAAAGAAAGAAAGAAAGAAAGAAAGAAAGAAAGAAAGAAAGAAAGAAAGAAAAGAAAGAAAGAAAGAAAGAAAGAAAGAAAGAAAGAAAGAAAGAAAGACAGGCAAAAGCACACAAAGACCTACCCTGGAAAGGTTGACTCCACCAAGTATGAGTCTCAGGGAATTAAGGTTACAAAGTGACATGAAAAGCCAGAAGCACAGTTCTACACCCACAGATTTTACAATTTGGTTATAAAGATGGCTCCTCATGAAATAACAGACAATGGCATAAGAAAGGAGATCATTAAGTGTACAATGGAGAGGAATGCAGTATAAAGAACGAAGAATTGTAAGGATGGCCTGGAGTGGGTCTAAGGAAGGCTGACAAACTCTGGTATGCTAAAAATACAACTTATTTTCTGAGATGATTTAGAATTCTTGGGTCTCAAACAGGGGGCAAAGGAATCAAGGAGGCTCCATGTTCTTCTTTAATTTTTTTAAATAATTTGCATATTCAGAGGCTAATTAAACTTCAGAGTTGGAGGAAACCTTAGATATCATCCAGAAAAAAAATGTTTTCTTGTCATCCAACGTTCGAAAATGTTGTAAGCCTTCTTCCACAAACCCTTCCCCCAACCCTTAACTAGACTGGCAATATTCCAAACCTTATTGTATGGAAAATTGACTGTCTGTTTGTGTCTCTGCTGACACACCCTGAAATAAGGGAAACTTAAGGCTTCTTGGAAGGAGACAGTTCATTTCCTTAGCCAGCACAGACCCATCACCTCTGCTTCAAAGCTTTCATTTAACATCTGAATCAAAGGTTGGCCTAACCATGGAACACAGCCCTTCCTTTCCTTTTTTTTCCCCCCCTGTCAAAGTGAAAAATGGCTGGGTGGGAGCTCCAATTATGTGGAATATGTTGGCACTGTTTTCATGCCCAAGAAAATTGGTGTAACCACTGTCCTTGAAGAGATGAGGTGATGCTGTGGTGACCAGAGAGAAGGGTTGGTTGGCTCAGCAGTAGCAACAAAACCTAAAGCATTTGCACAGTGTTTTATCATTTTAAGGAAGCATATAGTATCTTATTTATATCTTGTTCAATTTAGTATTCTAGACCTAATAACTATTATTATCTGCTCTCATTTCTCACACTAATAACCAAAATTAGGGAAGCTAAGTTGACTTAAGTAGGTTAGTAATCAAGATCTAGAATCAAGGTTCCCCCGCAACTCTTAGTTTAGTGTTATCTTTAGCATAATCATAATTATACTATACTAAATATACTACATACTATAGTATATACTACACTGTACTATAATACTATAATTATATTTATTAGTTCATCCTATGATTTTAAAAATTTATTTGGTAGGTTACTCTCTGAAAAAAAGTTTCCAAAATAAATAAACGTCATCAGTCTTTGTCCTTTTCATAAGGAAACTGAAAAGATTCCAATGATTTGTCCCACATAGCCAACTATAACTCTGCCTTTGAGGCCCTTTGCCTCACAAAATGTGCCCTGTGATCTATTTTGGAATTTTAAAATGTACAAAATAAACCTATGGGAGAGAAAGTATTTCAAAATTTAAGCAATTTTGTTCCTATTCTAAAAATATGGGTCTATTGCTTATTAATGCTGACAACATCTCAGTGAGGTAAGGAGGTCAGGAACACTATTATCTCTGTTTTTAAAAGCGAGTACACAGAGAGGAAATAACTTGCCCAAGGACATGGTGACTCAGTCAGCAGAGGAGCCAGGATGAAAACAGCTTTCATTTTTTACTTTCAATACTCACCAAGACCATGATCTACATGGGTTACAGAATTATAGCCCTTCACAAATAAGTTCATATTTGTCAGACATGGAAATAATTATGTCCTTTTTACATTTCAAACAGAAAGTGAACTCTCAAAGATATTGGCAAAAGGAACGCCAAAGATTCCTAAAGACTTTTTTTTTTTCTTTTATTTCTAAGTCACAGCTGGTTAGTCTGAAAATGGGAAAAAACCCTTTGCCTGTCTTTTCTCTCAGGCCTGGCCTCATATAACACCTACTACCACACCCCTGTGGAGAGAAGGATTACACTTTCCACTATTCCCTAGGGTAGATTTTGTTCTTTTAAAATAAACAAACACTTGAAAACTTTTTTTTCTTCTAATATTAGCTTTGGTTTTGAACCAGAATTGATTGGCATTGAGTAAACTAGAAAGGATGAATAGTATTTTCAATGAGTAGTAGAGGAGATTCTCTTTTGACAGAGAATCATCATCCAGTATGATGAATGATAAGTGAAACTAATTTTGATGGAGAGAAATAACAACAGGAGGTAGCTGCTCATCACCCTCCTTGGCTGTGGTCATATAATGATGCCAATGGAGGCAGCTGCCTACATTCCAATTTCTCTAGACTATGCGCCATGGGTTTAGTTGTGTAATAATAAATTAACTTTTTTTAAAAAAAACTCACAGAATGGCTACCTTTTTCAATTCACACAAATAATATGCACAGTATCTAATAGAGGCCCTAAATCTACCCTTCCTAGTACTTCAATTTCTCTGCTCCCAAATTAAGTCTCTTTCTCATATACTGCTAGCAGTTTGGATTAACTGGTAAATGAGTTACTTGCTGAAATGCGTCTTTGTTATTTGATCCTCTTCCTGTAACATGTATATTTTTTTCTTAGAGGCATTGTGTCATCAAGACTGTATTTATAGTATAAACATGTAGGATTATATCTAGTGTGATGATGGAGACCTCTTAATCTAGTGATCCAGGAAACACAGTTATTAAGAGAAAATATGAATGGGCAGTGGAGCTGTGGATTGCCCTCTAAGGTCTTCTAAGACTGCCATATCAAAATACCATAAACTGGGTGGTTTAAATAACAGAAATTTATTTCTCACAGTTCTGGAAACTAGGAATTCTAAGATCAAGGTGCTAGCAAGGTAGGTTTCATTCTGAACCTCCCTTTCATGTGCTGTAAGTGGTCACCATCTCACTGCACACTCACATGACCTCTTCTTGTATACACACAGGAGAGAACAAGCAAGCTCTCTGGTTTTATAAGGCCACTAATCTTATCATATTGGGGCTTCACACTTATGACCTCATTTAACCTTACTTCTTTAGAGACCCCTTTTCCAATTATAGCTATACTCTGGGTCAAGGCTTCAACATAGGAATTTTAGAGGACACAAACATTCAGTACATAACAAGCCCAGAAGGGCCATAACAAATTCCTAAAGCATGAGTATACTTTATTCCATTTTATTCCTGAAGAACAGACAAAAGTTTTTCCCTATAATGTCATGAAAGAGTTTACTTCAGAACTATGCTTGTAGACACAATGTGTATTGATACATCAAAGACTAATTGGCAAAGAAATACTTTTTAGTATTCAAAATATAATTGTTTCCTTAAAATGTATCAGGAAGTTAAGTGGGAATATTCTATAGTCCATAGTCTGGCTTGAGACTCCAAGCAAAAGTCAACAGTGTCAAACATCCATGCGTTCTAAAGACTGATGCTAGACTATGCATGCAGGACTTGCTAGAGCTGGTGAGAGTGGTTCTGTGACCTATCATTCACCTCCAGTTTAATAAGAAAAGTGGTGAGATGGAAATAATAGACTAGGGGTGGATTTCTTAGAAGAAAGCTATAGGCCTGGTAGGAAGGTCTGTGCTTATCAGCCCCACTCAAGTCAAACAGTTGATGCTTCAGGAGCACCATGTATGGAGATTATCTATAGGAAAGGAGCTAACAGCTCATCATTTAGATTAAATTACATCTAGGCAAGCCCCTTCCTGGGCTTAAGGAAAAGTGGGAACAGAATGCTGTTGTAAAGTTTTGGGAGGACATAATCTTATATCCTAGAATTTGGGATGTCTGTTATTTGTCACTTGTCTGCAGTAGCCTACCATCCAGGGGCTGGCTGTAGCTTTCCCTAATGGCAAAGCAAGGAAGAAAGGCTACATTGGAGATGGTATGTTACCCCAGAAGTTGAATGTTCCCAAGAGCTAGATAGATCTTCTGAAAGTTGGTTGGACTAAAGCCATCCCAAAAGGACAATTTCCTAGGGCACTGCCAGATGAGGGAAGCAAACCCAGCTATAGGAGTTTACACTGTTTAGGGCATAAGTGAGGGAGAGTCAAATAAGCCAGACTGAAAGTACACTTGTGATCTGGAAGAATATAGTGTCAGAGGTCTCTGAAGGATCTCATGACAGGAAGAGCTAGCATCTGGATATCCGTTGAAACAACAGCACCAGTCACCTCAGACTTTATCTTTCTTTCCCTTTTCCCATCCAAGAGTTGCTGGAGGCAGCTAGTGGTTGAGAGGTCAAGAGGTTGGAGTGGTTTTCTTCATATAAGAAAATGGGATTGTAAGTGACTGGAAGAGCTATGAGATCTGCTTGAGATACCACCCATGGGTATAGATGGGAGGTCCAAAAGAGATGGTTTGGAAAGCCATGTGGAAGAAAAGTTGTTTTCTGTCAGAGCTCCACCAAGTCAAGACTATTCCATAAACTGGTAATACTTAAATTTGTTTGCATCATAGGATATTTTCCTAGAAAGATTTTGTAAGTAAAATTATATGAGAAACTTAGCAATTTTTAAAATTCTCTTAGAAGAATTTATAACTGAGTCCTCTTCATCTGAATACTTTTATTTGAAAACAAAGTTTTGGATAAAAGTTCCTCTTTGGAAACTTAAAAAAAAAAAAGCCCTTTTCTCATTAAGAAGTGGTTCCACATAACAATGCCCAAGGTTTTATTTTTGTATTACTTATTATACAGTCCAAGAACCTAATTCCAAATGGAACAAATAACTTTTCTCTCTATATAAATGTGTATATAAAAATACATATTGTATATGTCATATAAATATGTAAAAATGTGTGTTGACATGTCAAGTTTAGGCTATAGTCCTCAGCTATTTAACTAAACACTAATCTAGGTGTTGGTCTAAAGGAAGTTTGCAGATATAATTGATATCTATGATCAGTGGACTTTAACTCAGAGAGATTATGCTGGACAGTCTGCTTGAAAGACCTTATAGTAGGGCTAAGGATTCCCTGAGAAAAAGAATTCTGCTGTGGACAGCTGCTTCAGCTTGAGCCTGTGAGTTCCAGACTTTGTGATCAGCCTTTCCTGATGGCCAGTCCTACATATTTTAAAATTATTCAGCCAAGTACCCCAATCACACAAGTGAATTCTTTGTAATAAATCTGTGTGCATGTTTGTGTGTGTTTCCACTTCTCTGATTGAATATATATAAGAATATATATAAATATATATACCCTCCCCCAGAGGATTATATGAGTAACAAACCTACTCTAAAATAGCCTTACTTTAGTCAGGTCTACCCAGTTAAGAGTACTATAAAGTGAAAAACAAAACAAAACCAAAAATCAGTGAAGATAAACAAATAGAAAGCTTATACTGGTGGTGAATGAAAATCTATAATGCTGGTTTCAGTGAACAACTTCATCTAGGTGGCAGTAATATCTAAGATAAGTTCAAAAGGTTAGTTAAGGGCTCCTGGGTGGCTCAGAGGGTTAAGCCTCTGCTTTCAGCTCAGGTCCTGATCTCAGGTCCTGGCATCGAGGGCTGCATCCAGTTCTCTGCTCAGCAGGGAGCCTGCTTCCTCCTCTCTCTTTGTCTGCCTCTCTGCCTACTTGTGATCTCTCTCTCTGTCAAATAAATAAATAAAATCTTTAAAAAAATGTTAGTTAAAAGAAGAACTTCAGTTTTTGTAGGTTGGCTTACTGAAACACTTAAAAATTACAGATTTGTAAGTTAATATCCCAACTCTCCAGAGCCAGACTTTCTGGGTTCATATTTCACTTCCACTTTTTAGTAGTAAGGTGGCCCTAGGCAAGTTAGTTCTGTGCCCCTTCTATAAAATGGTGATAAACACTTATGCTTTATCCAGGGAGTAGCAGTGAGGATTAGGAGAGTTAATACATGCAAAGAACTTAGGACAAAGCATGGCACATGGGAAGAACAAAATATTAATTATTATTTTGTATTGTATTTGTTATCATAAATTACTTAGCTTGGGAGGCCACCTGAATCAAAATATGCTATTAGAGTTGAATATAATATTCTAGAGACCATAAAAATGAAAAAGAAAATAAGCTGTTCTACCTACATATTTTAAAATGTTGTTCTTTTTTTTTTTTTTTTTTTTTTCTTTAAGACTTTATTTATTTGACAGAGAGAAACACAGCCAGAGCGGGAACACAAGCAGGGGGAGCGAGAGAGGGAGAAGCAGGCTTCCCGCCGAGCAGGGAGCCCGATGTGGGACTCGATCCCGGGTCTCCGGGATCATGACCTGAGCGGAAGGCAGTCGCTTAACCAACTGAGCCACCCAGGCGCCCCGAAAATGTTGTTCTTTATTACTTTGGTGTGCATCCTGTTAACTTGAAGGGCTTTGGCCCCTTCCCTTAAGAAATAGTGTCAGGTACAGTTGCATCTTTTCTGCTTATTTTATTTTCTAAAATATCCAATAACCTTCAGGTATAGCGGGTAATGCCCAAATCTTTCTTCTCATGTTAATACAAATAGAAAAAGCAGTTTGTATGGTTATTTGTAGATCAACATTTCTGCATTCTGGACAGTTTTGTTTCCTTTTCAGAAAAAAACCCCAAATATGATACAACCTAAAACCATGAATGGAAGAGTGGAAGTATTGTCATTTCTGAGGCTTCAAATACCAAGGTTGCCTGGATCCCTGTGGTGCTCAAGCTGACTTCTGCCACTCTGCCTCAAAGAAAGACATCTACTGTAGTGACTGCATGAGGCTGTTATGGGTTAAATTGTGTCCCTGAGAAAGGGTTGAAGTCCAAATTACCAGGACCTGTGGATGTGACCTGAGGTGGAAATAGGTTCTTTGCCCATGATCAAATTAAGATGAAGTCATTAGTGTTCTTATAAAAAGGGGATATTTGGATTCAGAGATACACCCACACAAGGATTGTAAACATCACAGGTATGCTGCCATCAAGCCAGGGAACTACTAGAAGCTGGGAGAAAGGCCTGCAACCAATCTTCCTGAAAGCCTTCAGAAGGAGCATGGCCTGCTGATGACTTAATTTTGGACTTCTGGCCTCTAGAACTCCGAGAAAATAAATTTCTGTTGTCTAAACCAGTCAGTTTGTGGTACTTTGCTACAGCAGCCCGAGAAAAGTAGTACAGGTTTATAACTTAGGAATCTATGCTTTTCATAGTAAATTTTGTATTGAATCAATAATTCTGTATTGAAAATTCTATATTGGATGATTTTAAAATAAGTTATGAGGGACTGAAAATTGTCTCAGCCACATCCCTGGAAGAGTTTATTCCAGAAAGGGAAATTAAAGAGTCATTCAGACTAATAAATAACTGAGCCTTTAGCCTATGACATCTGTATTCAGTGTGTCTCATCTGTATTTGATGAGTCTAGCCTGTGACAGCCACCTATAACTTATGAGATGTAAAACCCTGTTGGGCTTAGATATGACAGAAAAGTGTCCATCATTCACTCATTTCTATTTCATTAGACCTTAGTACATTTAATGTGTCAACATTCAGAGTAATAAAGACAGAACCATGAGTAAAATTCTGCTGGGAAGTTGGTAATAAAGATACTTTTGTGGGTGATACAGCAATTTCATCCATTCAAATCCAGCTGTAAAATCCTCTTCACAGACATGAGATAACCCGAAGGCTGTGCAGTTTGACATACATATTTCCCCTCTGTCATAATTGTCCCACTGGTCAGTGTGTGAGAACTGTTTCTTTGCTTTGTTTGTCCCTCTGGGAACAAGTTTCCCTAAGAAAAGGGGAGAAAAGACAGCAAGGTTGTTGTTAGTGGAAATGCCATCATGAATAAAGAGAAAAAGAAAATTGCTCTGACTTCTGGTACAATGTGTAGCTGCAATTCTACACATAGATTAGTTTAACATAGCCAGGGCAGCTTGATTGAATTACACATATCAAAGTGAAGATGCCCTTGGCCACTGAGATTCAACATGGAAGGAATTGTATTACTGAGTTGAAGCAAATCTGAAAAGTGATGAGCTCTGACTCAACCCTATTTCACCATGCCATTAAAATCACTGCTTGGTGTTAATTTCTGAACCATGAGATATGAGTCATGATTTAAAATGTGAATAAATAAATCTTGAATAATATGGGCTTACAAAATAATGTGCATTGATTCCCTTTAATGGAAAAAGTTAGCTGATATATACTTAAGACTTATAAGTGAGATGTAAAGTCAAATACTACTAGTGAATATCTGCTAAGTATAAGGACTTTGCTGGGCCCTGGGAGTGACACATGGGAAGATAAGGAATCTGAATGTCTGCTCAACAAGTCAGGACACATACAGGTGAATATGTACCTAACAAAAGACTGCATAGTACATAATCTGAGCCAAAAGGATGATACAGCATACAATAAATGGTGTAGGCATTCAAAGGAAGTACAGATTGCATTAGTTCAACCATCTGTTCATTCATTGTTTCAGTAAGTCAGCAAATATTTACAAAGTGTGTACTATATGCCATGTTCTAGGCTGAGTGAGAAAATAATTGTATATAGTATGAACATAGCAGTCTAAATTTACAGATCACAGTAACATCCATGACCTCACCTTCTCATTTCAGTTTCACCTTAACCCCATTCTACAGGTAGGAAAATCAAGACCAAGAATACTCAAAAAGCCAAGATAACTAACCTAGATGAAGATAAGAGCTAGACCTAAGGGTTTGACGAGTGGGTTTCAGATATCAGATCTGGGGGTTTGAGAGACCTATGCACTGAATGTCAGATGAATGAGCACATGGTTAGGGAAGATGGGGGATTTTACTTTAAGTCTTTTGTGTTTGAAGCAAGGGTGGGATGTTCATGTGAAGCATCAACTGGGCCTTTGAAGATGTGGGGCTGCATCTTAATAGAAGAGTCAATGATAGCCAAAAATATGGGAATCATCTTTCTAGAAATGATCGTTCAGGTAGTACTAACAGTTGATAAGTTTCCCAGAGGAGAAAGTATTTGTTGAAAGAAGGGGCAAAGGTTGCAACCGTATATAAAGCTTGTGTATGGGGGGAAAGGATTGAAATGAGCAGTCATCAAAGAGACAAAGAGTGCAAAGCATAAAGGTAATGCTGCTTCGTCTCAAAGATTGATTACTTCAGGAAGAAATGTGTCAAAAGCCACAGAGAATACAAGGACAAGGAGGGCTGAAACAAGGGCCTTTGAGGATAGCAATGAGGAGCTGACTTACGGTTCTAAGAACACTGGTTCAGTGAAGCAGTGGGAGCTGAACCAGATTATGCTAAGAGCTGGGCAGGTGGTGAGAAATGGAAACAAAGAAATTTACGACACTTCTTTATTAATATATTTATAAATGTTTCTCCACTCCAAATTTCTGTGAATGTCTTTTTAAATTTTCTTCTAGTTATTTCATAGTTTCATCTCTTACACTTAAATATTGTCCACTTGGGGTGTTCAACTTGCTATATGCTGAGATCTAATTTATTTTGTTTCAATATGAACCTGAATCTCAACAGTATTTACTAAAAAATTACTCTTGGATGACTCAGTTGGTTAAGCATCCAACTCTTGATTTTGGCTCAGGTCATGATATCAGGGTTGTGGTACTGAGCCCTGCATTGGGCTCCCTACTTAGTGGGGAATCTGCTTAAGATTCTCCCTCTCCCTCTGCCTCTTCCTTCCACTCTCTCTAAAATAAACAAATAAATCTTAAAAAAAAGAAATCATCCTTTTCCAGTGACCAGAAATGGTATTTGATAATGTTCTGCTAGCCTTCAGTTGGTTAGGACTCCTTCCTCACCCTGTCCAGTATTTACAACCCAAATTGCATAACTTTCTTTTTACAGCCTTGTCTCTAATATTTTGCCCAAAGTTTGATAATAAGAAGTATTTCTTTCATTAAATGTTTTAAAAATAACATCCCACATGTTTTAATACTCTAGAATGTTTTAGAGAGCACGGAATAGATCTGTTCCTTGATACTTGGAAGACCGACTTATACAACTAGATTCTAGACCTTCCTTGAAATCTGAAAAACAGTGTCCATAGCTATGGACCTATTAAGACATTCTATTCCTATTGAGTTGTCTTCCTCATTTATATTTTATTATGAACTATTACAGAAAACATTTATCATTTTAATATTAAAAATATTTGTATAAAATTTGTATATCATATTTGCATAAAGTATTCTCATAATTTAAAATGTTCCCATGCTTACTAATTATATAGGCTTTATTTATTTATTTTTATTTTTATTTTATTTAAAATCAATTAGCCAACATACAGTACATCATTAGTTTCAGATATAGTGTTTAATAATTTATCAATTGCATATAACTCCCAGTGATCTTCATTTTACATGGTAAGGAAGGCACATATCTATAGGCTTTTAAAAATTTTTATTACTAAAGTGTAGTGTTCATGATGATAAATGTAGTTGCCACCTGTCACCATATGTTATTACAATATAATAGACTATATCTTCATGCTGTATTTTTATCTCCTTGAATTATTTATTTAAAACTGGAAGCTTGTGCCTCTTAATCTCTTTTACCAATTTCACTTATCTCCCAACCCACCTCCCCTCTGATAATAGTTTGTTCTATGTACTTCAGCATCTATTTTTTATCTCTTTCATTGTTTAGATTCCACATATAAGTAAATCATATGGCATTTGGCTTTTTCTGTCTGACTTACATCATTTATCATAATCTACTCTAGGCCCATCTATGTTGTTGCAACTATGCAACAAGATCTCTCTTTTTTTTTTTTTTTAAAGATTTTATTTATTTGACAGAGAGAAACACAGCCAGAGAGGGAACACAAGCAGGGGGAATGAGAGAGGGAGAGGCAGGCCTCTTGCCGAGCAGGGAGCCCGATGTGGGACTCGATCCCAGGTCTCCAGGATCATGACCTGAGCCGAAGGCAGCTGCTTAACCAACTGAGCCACCCAGGTGCCCTTTTTTTATGGCTGTTTCTATACACATATTCTTTATTCATTCATCTATTAATGGACACTTGGGTTGTTTCCATATCTTGGCTTTTGTAAATAATGCTGTAATAAACATAGGAGTGCATATAGCTTCTCAGATTAGTGTTTTCATTTTCTTTGGGTAAATATTCAGTATCCAGTGGAATCACTGGACCATATGGTATTTTTATTTTTAACTTTTGAGGAACTCCATACTGTTTTCTACAGTGGCTGTACCAACTTACGTTCCCACCAAAAATGGTTTCTTTTTCTCCACATCCTTACCAACACTTGTTACTTCTTCTCTTTTTGATATTAGCCATTCTGACTGGTGTGAAGTTATACCTTATTGCAGTTTTGATATACATTTTTCTGATGAACAGTGTTTTTCAGCATCTTTCCATGTGTCTGTTAGCCTCCTGTATGTTGTCTTTGGAAAAATGTCTATTCAAGTCTTTTGCCCATTTTAAAATTTGTTGTTGTTGTGGTGGTGGTGGTGTATGAGTTCTTTATATATTTTGTATATTAACCCCTAGTTAGATATATCATTTCAAACATTGTCTCCCATTCAGTAGTTGCTTTTCTGCTTTGTTGATGGCTTCCTTCACCATGCAAAAACTTTTTAGCTTGGCGTAGTCCCAATAGTTTATTTTTGCCTTTGTTTCCCTTGCCTGAGGAGCATCCATAAAGATGTTGCTAAGGTTGATTTCCAAGAGATTACTGCTTATGTTTTCCTTTAGTAGTTTTTAGATTGTAGGTCTCACATTTATGTCTTCAATCCATTTTGAGTTTATTTTTGTGTATGGTGAAAGTGGTCCAGTTTCATTCTTTTGCATACAGCTATCCAATTTTCCTATCACCATTTATTGAAAAGACTGTCTTTCCCCCCATTGTATATTCTTGTCTTCTTTGTTGTATATAGATTAGCCATCTAAGGGTGGGTTTACTTTTGGACTCTCTAGCCTGTTCTATTGCTCTATGTTTGTACCAGTACTATACTATTTTGATTACTATAGCTTTGTAGTATATCTTGAAATCTGGAATTGTGATATCTATCTCCAGCTTTGTTCTTCTTTTCAAGATTGTTTTTGCTACTTGAGGTCTTTGGTGGTTCTATACAAATTTAAAGATTATTTATTTGTTCTAGTTCTGAGAAAAATGCTATTGGGATTGCATTAAATCCATAGATTGCTTTGGGTAGAATGGACATTTTAGCAACATTAATTCTTCTAATACATGAGTATCATATATCTTTCCATGGGTTTGAGTTGCGTTCAATTTATTTTATCAATATCTTATAGTTTTTAGAGTTTAGGTCTTTGACTTTCTTGGCTAAAGTTATTCCTATGCATCTTATTCTTTTTGGTACAACTGTAAATAGAATGGTTATTTTTCTCTTTTTGCTATTTTGTTATTAGTGTATAGAAATGTAACAGTTTTCTGCACGTTGATATTGTATCCTGCAACTTTATTACATTTAGGAGTTCTAATGGTGTTTCAGCAGAGTCTTGAGGGTTTCCTAATATAGTATCATGTTGTCTGCAAATAATGACAGTTTTACTTCTTCCTTACCAATTTGGATGCTTTTTATTTCTTCTTCTTGTCTGACTGCTGCAACTAGGACTTTCAGTACTATGTTGAATAAAAGTGGTAAGAGCAGACATCCTTGTCTTGTTCCTGGTCTTAGAGGAAAAGTTCTCAGTTTTTCACATATGGCCTTTAACATTTTGAGGTGTGTTCACTCTAAACCTACTTCGCTGAGAGTTTTTATCATGAATAGATGCTGAACTTTGTTAAGTACATTTCTTTTTTTATTACATTGTTTTATTTTTTTCAGTGTTCCAGGATTCTTTATGCCCCACATCCAGTGCTCCATGCAACACATGCCCTCAATACCCACCACCAGGCTCGCCCATCCCCCCACCCCCTCCATTCCAAGACCCTCAGTTTGTTTCTGAGTCCAAAGTCACTCATGTTTCATCTCCCTCCCTGATTTATCCCAATTCACATTTCCTTTCCTTCTCCTACTGTCCTCCATATTACTCCTTATGCTCCACAAGTAAGTGAAACCGTATGATATTTGACTTTCTCTGCTTGGCTTATTTCACTCAGCATAATCTCCTCCAATCCCATCCACATTGCTAAATAAATTGGGTATTCATCCTTTCTGAGGGAGGCGTATTATCCATTGTATGTATGTACCATATCTTCTTTATCCATTCATATGTTGGAGGGCACCTTGGCTCTTTCCACAGTTTGGTGATTGTGGTCATTGCTGCAATGAACATTGGGGTACATATGGCCCTTATTTTCCTACATCTGTATCTTTGGGATAAATACCCAGTAGTGCAATTTCAGGGTCATAGAGTAGCTGTATTTTTAATTTTTTAAGGACTCTCCATGCTGTTTTCCAAAGCAGCTGCACCAATTTGCTTTCCACCAACAGTGTAAGAGGGTTTCCCTTTATCCACAGCCTCTCCAACACTTGTTGTTTCCTCTCCTGTTAATTTTGGTCATTCTGACTGGTATAGGGTGGTATCTTAAAGTGGTTTTGATTTGAATTTCCCTTATAGCTAACAATGTCAAATACATTTCTGCATCTAAAAATGATCATATGGTTTTTATCCTTTCTCTTGTTAATATGATGTATCACAATGATTGATTTATGAATATTGGACTACCCTTGCATCCATGGAATTATTCCCATTTCATCATGGTGAATGATCCTTTTAATGTATTGTTGAATTTAGTTTGCTAATATGTTGTTGAAGATTTTTGCATCTGTGTTCATCAGAGATATTGGTTTGTAGTTCTCTTTTTTGTTGTGTGTTTGGTTTTGGTATCAGGGTAATTCTGGCCTTACTAAATGAGTTTGGAGGCATTCCTTCTTCTATTTTTGTAACAGTTTGAGAAAAATAGGTATACATTCTTCTTTGAATATTTGATGGAATTCACCTGTGAAACCTTCTCATCCTGGACTTTTTGTTGGGAATTTTTTGATTACTGATTCAATTTCATTATTAGTAATTGTTCTATTCAAATTTTCTACTTCTTTCTGACTCAGTCTTGGAAGACTATATTTCTAGGAACTTATACATTTGTTCTAGATTGTCAAATTTGTAGGCATAATTTTTATAGTATTTTTTTAACTTTTTTTAGATTTATTTATTTATTTAAGGGAGAGAGAGAGAGAGAGAGAGAGAGAGAGAGAGAGCAGAGCGCGCAAGCAGGGTTGGGGAGAAAGGGAGAGGGAGAGCATCTCAAGCAGACCCTACGCCGAGCACAGGGCCCAAGGTAGGGTTCAATCTCACAACCCTGAGATCTTGACCTGAGCCAAAACCAGGAGTCAGACAGTTAACTGATTGCACCACCCAGGTACCCCAGCACAACACAACTTCTGATCAAGAAACTTTTTTATTGGGGCGCCTGGGTGGCTCAGTTGGTTAAGCGACTGCCTTCGGCTCAGGTCATGATCCCCGAGACCTGGGATCGAGCCCCACATAGGGCTCCCTGCTTGGCAGGAAGCCTGCTTTTCCCTCTCTCACTCCTCCTGCTTGTGTTCCCTCTCTGGCTGCGTTTCTCTCTGTCAAATAAATAAAATCTTTAAAAAAAATAAAATAAAATGGGGGTTTCTACTTTTATATTTTCGTAAGTGATATGTTTGATGTTTTCTGTTTTGTGTTGTATTGTTTTTGTTCTGTTGTTCCCTTATTTGCTTTTTTAATGTACCCATTCTCTTTTTCTATATATTTTACTATTTCAAACTATCTTTGTTATTATTATAAACTTCAAATTCAGAGATTTTAAAGATTTCCACTGTTTTACCTTTGATGAGTAGCTATACTTTTATTTATTCAAAAATATGACCCAAGTTTTCTTTTCTATTAATCAAATATCTAGGGTAACTGCATCTTTTGGGTCATTCTTTTCCTGTGTTAGGTGAAGAATTTAGCATGCTTTTAATCATCTCTTAATATACTTTATGCTTTATTCTATAATTATAATTTTGTTATTTTTTATAATATACATCTTTTATTTCAGGAGTTTTTTCTCTTACTGTGTTCAGTTTTACCTTATTTTTAATAATCATTTAAACTCAATTCTATTTTAAGTTAGTTTCATTATCCACTGTTAATCTTGTTTCTTCTTTTTTTTTTACCATGACTTCTTTATTCTTTATTTTTAAATCTAGATTTATCTCTTAATAGAAGCATATCTTCAAGTAATTTCTTTTTAAGATTGTGGATGATATATTTTTCTCAGTATGTCTGTATTTTATAATAACTTTCTATTTCCTTCATGCCTGAATGGCAAGTTGGCTTAGCATAACATCCTTAGCTCACCAATCTTTTTCCTTTAAAATTCTGTTTCTTTGTTTTTTTTTTAATTGCCTCCTGGCATTTCACATTGCAAAAGAATAGTCGGAAGACAGCCCAATTTCAATTTATTTGTTAGTAACATGTGCTTTCTGGAGGATTTCTTATTATATGGTTTTGTTTATTCTTATAAGTCCAATATTTTATTGCTCTTGGATTTCTTTTCAATAATACTCCAGGCCCACTTCAACCAAACAGTCATCTTTGACAGATGTGTCCACATTGACAGATGTGTCCACATTTATTTTATCACAAACTGCTGTTGATTTTTCACTCCTAATCATCTCTGGAGTCTTACTCACCCTCCTCTGCTACCCTTCAAGGTAAAACAAAAAAACAAACAACAACAACAACAACAAACCACTATCATCTCTTATGTGGACTCTCACAGTTAGAGCCTCTGACTTACTTCTTAAAAAAAAACTCTACACTGTAGCAAGATAAGTTATTTCTCCCCCAAATTCAAATCTGTTCACCTCACATATCTGCTTGAATGACCTTAAATGGCTTTTTGAAGAAACAGCAAAATCTCTAACATGATCAATTTGTTAAATCATAAGAGTTTGAAAAAACTATATCCATGAAATACACATATGTGAATGTATGTATAAACATATAAAACATAATGTACATAAATCTAAACAAAAGATTTTATCAACCGTTGCCTACTCTTACTATGAAAAAAATACTGTGATATGTCCTGTAATATTCTGTTCTACTGCATGTCTTTTTAATCTTACAAAGCTTCTGTTTTATTTTTTTATTTTTATTCTATTTTTTCAGTGTTCCAAGATTCATTGTTTATATCCCACACCCAGTGCTCCATGCAATACGTGGGACTTCATCAAAATAAAAACCTTCTGCACAGCAAAGGAAACAGTCAACAAAACAAAGAGGCAACCCATGGAATGGGAGGGGATATTTGCAAATGACACTACAGACAAAGGGCTGATATATAAAGAACTACTCAAATTCAACATCCAAAAAGAAGATGAACACATCAAAAAATGGGCAGGAGACATGAAAAGGCAGTTTTCCATAGAAGACATACAAATGGCTAACAGACACATGAAAAAATGTTCATCATCACTAGCTATCAGGGAAATTCAATTCATATATTTTTTAAGATATTTATTTATTTGTCAGACAGAAACACAGCCAGAGAGGGAACACCAAGCAGAGGGAGTGAGAGAGGGAGAAGCAGGCCTGAGCTGAAGGCAGAGGCTTAACCACTGAGCCACCCAGGTGCTCCATATTTCATATTTTTTAATTCTTTTATAAATTAGCCAATTGATTTCTATATATACATATACACATGGGTATTTGTGTACTGGGCTATGGTGTAAAAAGTATTTCTTACTGAAGGCCATGGTAAAAAAAAAAAAAAATGACTGAAATGTCTGATCTACAGTACCCTAGATGGTCTAGCCCCTACCTACTTTTCATTATCATCTTATACATGTTTCTTTACAAAATACTTCTCTTGAATCTCTTGGCCCCAGTCTCACTGGGATTCTTATGGTTATGCTGTTTTATGTTATGCTCTTTTACTAAAAGACTTTACATAGGTTATTTCTCTGCCTGGGATGCTCCAGTTCCCCGTTTAATTCCCACTGCCTCTCAGGGCTCATATGAAACTTAACTTCTTTAGAGAAATCTCTGGCCTCCTGACTAGGTAAAATCTCTCCATCACATACTCTTATACACCATCTACTCCTGACCTGGTTGTAATTTTATATTTATTTATATCATTATCTATCTTTCTCTCCAATTACCAACAAAGGCAAGAATGTATCACATGTCCCTTTTGTTTTATTTATCCTGAGTATTTTGTAGAATGGGACCTCAAATAATGTAAGTAATAAATGAATGTATATTCATACATTGTTTGTTTTAGTTTGGGAAGATTGTTTTTCACTGTAACTTTGGTGACTGTTCCTGACTTCTTACTCTTTCCTACCCTTATAACTTTCTTATGAACATCTAGACTTCATAAAATGGACACATTATTTTCTTTCCATATTGACTCAATATTTACTGTTCTCTCTTGCATTCTGAAATATATTCTCAAATGTATTCTTCTCATTGATTACTAGATTTAAACTGTGCAAAATTTTTTGTTGTTGTTGTATCTACTTTCTTTTTAAAAGATTTTATTTATTTATTTGACAAAGAGGAACACAGCTAGAGAGGGAACACAAGCAGGGGGAGTGAGAGAGGGAGAAGCAGGCTTCCTGAAGAGCAGGGAGTGCAATGCAGGGCTCGACCCTGGGACTCGGGGATCATGACTTGAGCTGAAGGCAGACAGTTAACGACTGAGCCACCCAGGTGCCCCACTGTATCTACTTTTTATTTATTGCATATTTAATTTTATTATTTGAACTTGTTATATCTCACTCCCTTATCTTTAAATATCAGTCTCTTTACTCCTTATTAATTTCTACTATTTCATCATATAAACCATGTCTTCGTTCACCTTATTAAGGAATCCAAGCATTTTTCTAAAAATTTCTTCTGTTTTTTGTCATAACTTAGTATCCAAAGTTTATTCTTTTAGGACTAAGGAGAATGAGATTTTATTTGTTTGAACTTCAAGGATTTTTTTTTCTTTTTCTCCTCTCTCTCTCTCTCTCTCTCTCTCTCTCTCTCTCTCTCGGCTACACAATGTGTGTGCTACTCACTAAACACTTGGGAGTTGCAGATTCTTAGATCTCTAGCTGTAGGACAATGTGACACACAAAATGCCTAGCCCAAAAGCAATTCTCTAATGAGGCTCTGTTGGCATGAGATGGAAACTCTTCTGTTTCACTGTTTCTCTGATGCACATTGTAATTGCTCAGTATTTTTACTGATATTTTGGCTGATTCAGAAATTTGGCTGAACATTGATAGAGAAGTCCTGCTCACTTACCAGGTTAATGGATAGTGTGCTCTCTGAGCTGGAAAACAGACAATGGGGTGTCAAAGTCTCTTTTATGTTTAATGCAGTAAAACACAGATAACTGAGTACTTGTTTTTGAAATCAGTTCATTGTTTTTGTAATTTGTCAAAACTTCTCGTATATGAAGACAACAGCTTAACTAGAAATCTTAGTTTTTATTGTATGTATTGTTTTCTCTTTTTTTGGCTTTCATCTATATTATAGAATGAAATTAAAATTGTGACAATGATTTCTCATAGATCAACTACTCTTCTGCAGGAAGTTTACAGATTGGATATTTTTAATTTGAGAAGATAAAGGAATTCATGTTTTGGTATCAAGCAGGAAGTTATACTCACAATCTCCTTAGTTTTTTAAATGAGCTTGGGAATGTTTCATTTATCCATTTTGGGTAGATGCTATCCAACTCTGTATCAAAAGATTTTTCTTGGGGATATTTCTTTCTTATGAGATTAATGATACATTGTAATTGTATATTCCCCATCCCCCCAACTGAGGGGGTTTTAGGAATCTATAAAATACAAAGAGTTTGTCTTGTACTATGAGACCATAGAAATGTTAACCATCCCCTTCATACCTTTATTTACCTGAATTCTCCAAGATAATAAAATTTTTGATGCTAAAAATTACCATGTTGGATAAGGAAACTTTTGGAGGTTATTGGTTATGTTATTACCTTGATTGTTGTAATAGTTTCACAGATGTATGAATATTTCAGACCCATCAAATTATACATATAAAATATGCATAGTTTTTTGTATTTTAATTATACCTCTATAAAGCTGTTAGAAAGAAATTAAATTGCCAAATTGGCATATATCTTTTAATAGACTTTGGAATATCTGAAATAATGAGAAATTTTTATTGTTATGTATTTGTTTTATATATATGAGCTATATAGGTTCATCACCTAGTTATTAATGACTGGGTATAAGAGGACACTTCTGTTTGGGTTTGCTTTTCGCTTGTCATGTTTTTCAGTCTGATTCTCGGGCTTTGATACCCCAGAGTTATCTAGTTTTCAATGGATATTTATACTTCTATCATTTCCTTCTCAAAAATATTACTATGAGTGACAATTTCTCCAAACATTTTTACTTATTGTTACTCATTTTTGAGTCTTCTGTTTAGATCTACTGTTTGGCAACAAATATGAATAATGGCTTTAGGCAAGAAACTCAAGGGAAAAGGGATATTATGTTTTCCCTACAGGTAGTGTTAAATCAAGACATAGGATAAGCCAATTATATTTCCTCAGAATAGATGTGGTGAACAGTGATTTCAGCTTATCTTCTATCTCTGTATTTAAAAGAAGCATTCTCCCCCTACTGAAAAAGATGCTATCAATTTTGTTATTATTCATCCTTAGTGGTAGTGATAGAAATTATTATTCCATACTTGTTAACTTATATCTGTTATGCTATTCACTCTAATAAATATGTGATGACACAGTTTCAGCAGCACTGATGAAGTTCAGATTAAGTTTTAGAAGGACATCATTTCACATTTTAGCACTTCCAGGTGAGAATACAGCAATGACTTGATTTGGAATATTTAGTAATGCTGATCTCTTAAAAATATACGTGAAATTGCATTTAGTTTATCATAGATATTGCACTTGATATTGTAAAGTTATGAAATTATTGAGTATAACAACCTAAGTTTCTTTTTCATTTAAAACTGCAGGCAATGGCCTGGGGAGAGTATGTGTAGAATGATCTAATACATTTAATTTCCTATGAATGAAAAATTGAATTCACTGACACAGCTTATATTGCCTTCTAGCACTATGGTATTATCTAATGAATATTTGGCTAATATAATCTTCAGTTATCTATTAAATTGATTCCATACAAAAAGTAATTGTGTCTTGTCAGTCAGTACATACACATTGAGACTTGTCACATTAATGTTTTCTGGAATCTGAATTGAGAAATGTACAGTTGTCTTATATTAATAGCCCAAAAGATACTTCTGTGAGGTTAGCTAAAATTGGGTCTGCATCAAGTGATTATTTTTCTATTAGCTTGAGTTCTTTTTTTTTTTTTTTTAATTTTATTTATTTGACAGAGAGAAACACAGCCAGAGAGGGAACACAAGCAGGGGGAGTGAGAGAGGGAGAAGCAGGCTTCCTGCAGAGCAGGGAGCCCGATGTGGGCCTTGATCCCAGGTCTCCAGGATCATGACCTGAGCCAAAGGCCGTCACTTAACCAACTGAGCCACCCAGGCACCCTCTATTAGCTTGAGTTCTAAAGTAGCCTGAGAGATTGGACATGGTAGAATTGCTTTTCTGTACACTTCAGAGATTAACATATTTTCATTTACTTTCCCTCTTGCCATGAGAAATAATAGTTATTGAAAAATGTGATCATAAGTACAATCAGGCTCAACAAATGCACATTTATTTACTTCTTGGGGTTCAGATTATAAAGTCCTACAGCCATTGGATTATTGATCAGGATTTCCAGAAATATTTCCTTCCCTTCCTTCCTTCCTTCCTTCCTTCCTTCCTTCCTTCCTTCCTTCCTTCCTCCCTCCCTCCCTCCCTCCCTCCCTCCCTCCCTTCCTTCCTTCCTTCCTTCCTTTGCATTGCTTTTTTTAAAAAGTAGGCTCCATGCACAGTGTGGAGCTCAATGTGGGGTTTCAATTAATGAACCTGAGATCAAGTCTTGAGCACCAAGAGCCAGGTGCTTAACTGACTGAGCCACCCAGGTACCCCTCTATTTCTGGGATTTTCTTTATTTTTTTTTAAGATTTTATTTATTTATTTGACAGAGAGAAACACAGCGAGAGAGGGAACACAAGCAGGGGGAGTCAGAGAAGGAGAAGCAGGCCTCCCGCTGAGCAGGGAGCCCGATGCGGGGCTCGATCCCGGGTCTCCGGGAATCATGACCTGAGCCGAAGGCAGTCGCTTAACCAACTGAGCCACCCAGGCACCCCTATTTCTGGGATTTTCTAATTCCTGTTTATTTGGGTTGAGATATAGCATCATAGTGCAGTTATTTTATTGGGAGAATTGATGAGCTTCATATTTCATTGCATCTAAGCAACAGGAAGATTTGAGAAGGAGTGAGCTGAGGCCTCAACTGATTATGAGCTTTACTTGAGAAGAGAGATGTTTAATGAAAGTATATGTGAAGTAGAGAATGGCCAACCAAAAGAAACTCAAATAACATATAAAGGATTATTCTTGAAGTGCTGTCACATCTGAGTTCACAAATAGAGTAAAAAGATCCAATTATGCTCAGAGTGAAATTAGACTGGATAACATAATGTATAGAAACTTTACAGAACAATAATAATATGTCTCACACTACTTTTCTTATTTAGATCCTACATATTGTTCAATTTTGTAAGGTTTTTATTCAGGATTTTATGTATTTAAGAATTTATTTATGTATTTTGAGTTATTATTCTTCAAGAGACATAAAATGGATCTAAAATATACTTCTCTGTAATATTTTTTATAGAAAGATAGGCCCTAAAAATGATGATTTGCATTTTGGGAGAACTCGTAGTCTTTTGAATTATAACTATTTCTTGGTTCTCATAGCTAAGTGGTATAAGATTAGGTTAACTCCACAGACTTAGAGCAGCATTCATCCTAGACCATACTGAAGTTCTGGCCAGTTCTAGTCAATATTGTTTCATTTACAGGAGACCACATGGGAGAAAAGTGAGGAGTTTAGACAGTAAAAGATTTCTTCAGAGGTACTATTATGCTGAAAACTAGACAGGTTTTTTTTTTTTCCAGATATATTCCAAAAACTGACAATTGTGAAAAAGACTCTAGTAATAGAGACAAAGATTTTATGTTGCCTTATCCCAAGACTCATAGATTTAGAACCACTGTTTGTTTCCCTCTTTAAGATTGGATCTGTGGGGCACTTGGGTGGCTCAGTGGGTTAAAGCCTCTGCCTTCAGCTCAGGTCAAGATCTCAGGGTCCTGGGATCAAGGCCCACATAGGGCTCTCCGCTCGGCAGGGAACGTGTTTCCTCCTCTCTCTCTCTGTCTGCCTCTCTGCCTACTTGTGATCTCTCTCTCTTTGTCAAATAAGTAAATAAATAAATCTTTTTTTTTTTTTTTAAAGATTGAATCTGTGGAACCATAACCTTAGCCATGGCTTCCCATTCACTTCCTTCCTATTGAATGAGAAGGGCTTAGTGATGTAAAAAGGATTTGACTCACTGAAAAACAAATGAACTTGATATGTAGGTCAGAAAGAGTCAGAATACCAAGAAGATTGTGTAGATTATACCCTAAGGCAATCTGAGAAATTATATTTACCTCCTAAAAGGCATATAGGTTAGAGTTTCTGAATAAGTAGACTATTAGTGTTTGGAAGACATGTCACACAACCCATGGGCAGTAGGACATAGGTACACCAGTGGAGTTATTTTTTTTTCCCCCTTTATACAGAATGTACCTGAACTTTGAACTAATCCAGGGGATTTCTCATTTTACATCTTGAGAAAGCCAGAACCACATACCATGAACAGGTTCAGCTGCTATCAGTTAGTCTTTTGAAATTTCTATTTCCTTGCTTCTCAAATAATTTTGAGAAGTCCAGGGCCCTGAATATTTTAAATTTATTTTTTTTATTCCATAAAATTCACTTTGGCTGATTTTGACAAATATGCCATCATTACACTACTCACTTTGCTGAAAAAGGGTGAGAAGATTTAGAAACACTCACCAGGGTTAGATAAAGGAAAAATGCCCATAGTTTACTATTTACACAGTAGACACATTAATGACACCACACCACTCAGTCATACTTCAGAAGGGTAACTCTTCAAAATCCTTTACTGAATAGAATTTATCACCCAAATTTATTTTTTATTTATTTTTAAAGATTTTATTTATTTTGACAGAGGGAAACAGTGAGAGAGGGAACACAAGCAGGGGGAGTGAGAGAGGGAGAAGCAGGCTTCCCGCCGAGCAGGGAGCCTGATGTGGGACTTGATCCCAGGTCGCCGGGATCATGACCTGAGCCGAAGGCAGTCGCTTAACCAACTGAGCCACCCAGGCGTCCCATATCACCCAAATTTATCATCACCCTAGAAACTTCTCTCATGTCCCATTTCAATTAGTTAATGCCCTAGCCCATTCCTCAAAGGCAATAACTGTTATGATTTTTTCACTAAAAGATATTTTTGTCTGTTCTAGAATTCCATAAAATTGGAGTTGTATTATATGTACTCTTTTGTGTAAGCCTTCTGTATTAGTTTGCTAGGACTGCCATAAAAAATACCAGAGACTGAGGGTATAAACAACAGAAATGTGTTTTATCACAGTTCTGGAAGCTAGATGTCCAACATGCATGTGTTGACAGATTTATTTTTTTCTCTCTTTGACTTGCAAATTACCACATGCTTGTTGTGTTCTCTATGGTTGTCCTTCTGTCTCTGTGTTGTCTATGTGCTAAGTTCCTTTTTTTATAAGGACATCAGCATATTGTATTAGGGCCCACCCATATGACCTCATTTACCCAAATTACCACTTGAAAGGCCCATCTCCAAAGATGGTTACATATTGAGGAAGAACTAAGATTTAGGACTTCAGCATTTAAATTTGAGGAAATATAATTTAGCCTATAACAGATTTTTTAAATCACAAAAATGTTTCTGAGATTCATCCATGTTGTTTGTATCAGTAGTTTGATCTCTTTTTTATTTCTGAGTGGAATTTCATTATGTAAATATACTACAGTTTACTTATTTTTTAATGGACACCTAGGATGCTTCCGGTTTTTGGCTTTTATGAATGAAGCAACTTGAGCATTGTTGTATAAGCCTTTTTGCAAACTTATGTTTCCATTTATCGTGGCTCAATATCTAGGACTGAAATTGCTGGTCATAGGAGTGGATATAGGTTCAATTTCATTGGAAACTTCCAGAAAATTGGAAAATTCCAAACCAAAGAGGTTGCATGATTTTTACATTCTTATCATCAATTTATGAGAACTCCAGTTGCTCTAAATCCTTATTAACATTTGATGTTACCAGCTTTCTACTGTTTAGTCATTCAGGTGGATGTGTAATGTATTTCACTATGGCTTTAATTTTCATTTCCCCCCTCTATGTAGAATACTTTTGCCATGTGGTTTTTGGCTATAATTCACATTTAATAGAGAGTACCTAGAGAGTCTTAGGAAAAACTTATGTGGAACAAATGTTCTCATGTGTCCATGCTCTAAAAATTCAGTTCTGATATTGCACCTGATGTTTCTGACCAATCTGATCATCCCATTTGTGACGTGAATAAAAGCAGGTATAAATTATCTAATGGTATGGCATTGACCTTGAAGGAAAAGAACTGGGTACATGTATGAGTCTATATTTGTTTGTTTATTTATTTATTTATTATGTATGTGTGTATGTATGTATGTACTTATTTATTTATCTGACAGTGAAAAACACAGCTAGAGAGGGAACACAAGCAGGGAGAGTGAGAGAGGGAGAAGCAGGTTTCCTGAAGAGCAGAGAACCCGATGTGGGGCTCAGTTCTGGGACTCTAGGATCATGACCTAAGCTGAAGGCAGAAGCTTAATGACTGAGCTACCCAGGCACTCCTGACTCTATGTTTTTATGTTTCTTGGTGCTCCATGAAATAATAATAATGTGTGAAATGGAGAAAAAAAGAAAAATGTTCTTTTCTCTGTAATTAAAATTGCCCTAAATCACAATTGGACAGGCAGTTGGAAAACTATGATGTTAGATCTCTATATTAATACACTCACTAATATAAATTCCAGATGGAGAAAAAAAATCTATTTTAAGTCAAACACATACTCATTTTTAATAAAGTCAAGTGTTTCCTAAAAGTTAAAAATGGAAATATTAGTTTTTATTTCTCCTCTCTTCTACCCTCAAGTCCTCTTACCTACATGAACAAACCTTCAAGAATTTCAGTGATACCCTTTATTTCTTATTTTTTGATGGATTTTTTAAATTTTTACTGAGATAAAATTGACATATATCATTATATTCATGTAAAGTATACAACATGTTTTGATAGATGCATATGTCATGAAACAATTACCACAGTGAGTTTAGTTAATATACATCATCTGACTTATACACTTTTTTTTTGTAATAAGAAATTTTAAGATATACTTTTTTTTTTAAGATTTTATTTATTTGACAGAGAGAAACACAGCTAGAGAGGGAACACAAGCAGGGGGAGTGAGAGAGGGAGAAGCAGGCTTCCCGCGGAGCAGGGAGCCCGATGTGGGACTTGATCCATGGACTTCAGGATCATGACCTGAGCCGAAGGCAGTCGCTTAACCAACTGAGCCACCCAGGCACCCAAAGATCTACTTTCTTAGTAACTTTCAAATATAGAGTATAGTATTGTTATAGTCACCACACTGTACATTATACCCCCAGGACTTATTTATTTTATAACTGGAAGTTTGTAACTTTGACCACCTTCATCTATTTTGTCCTCCCCTTACCCTCTGCCTCTGGCAACCAGCAATCTGTTCTCTGTATGTATGAATTTTTGTTTGTTTGTTTGTTTTAAATCCTAGCTATAAGTGAGATCATTCAGTATCTGTCTTTCTTCATCTGATTTATTTCATTTAGCATAACACCCTCAAGGTCTATTCATGTTGTTGCAAACAAAAAAATTTCCTTCTTTTTTATAATGAACACTGTTACATATTATTACACACACACACACACACACACACACACACGCACACACACACACCCCAACCACATTCTCTTTATCCATTAATCTTTTGATAGACACTTGTGTTGTTTCCATACCTTCATTATTGTAAATAATGCTGCAATGAACCTGGGGGTACAGATATCTCTTTGATATAGTGATTTAATTTCCTCTGAATATATATCTAGAAATGGAATTGCTAAATCACGTGGCAGTTCTATATTTAATTTTTGAAGAAACTCCATATTCTTTTCCTGCATACATTTTAGTTGCTGCACCAAGTAACATCCTTACCAAAAGTGTACAAGGATACCCTTTTCTCCACATCCTCACCAACACTTATTATCTCTTGTCTTTTTTATGATAGCCATTCTAACAAGTATGAGGTAAAAATCTCTCTGTGGTTTTGGTTTATATTTCCCTAAAGATAATGATGTTGAACACCTTTTCATATACCCTTTGCCTATTTGTATGTGTTCTTTGGGAAAATGTCTATTCAGTACCTCTGCCCTTATTTTTTTTTAAATTGATTTGTTTGGGCTTTTGCTATTAGGTTATATGAGTTCTTTATATATTTTGGATATTAACTCATGTAATATATGATTTGCAAATATTTTCTGCCATTCCTTAGACTGTCTTTTCATCTTATTATGGTTTCCTTTGCTGTGCATAAGCTTCTTAGTTTTGCATAGTGCCACTTATTGATTTTTGCTTTTTTTTTTAACCTTTGCTCCTTTTTTTAACCTTTGGATTTACTTCAAATCCAAAAAGTCACCATGAAGACCGACATCAACGAACTTACCCCCTACATTTTCTCTAGGAGTTTTATGATTCTAGGTCTTATAACCAAGTCTTTAATCTATTTTGAGATTTTTTATGTGTGGTGTAACAATACATAAAATTTATATATGGGGTCCAGTTTCTGTCTGTGGCTATCATTCATTCATTTTCACTTCATTCAGTGTATGTGGCTTTACAGTTTTCCCAATATTATTATTGAAGAGACTGCCCCCTCTTGATTATAAATTCTTAGGCCTTTTGTCATAAATTAATTGACCATATATGCGCATGAGTTTATTTCTGGGATCTCTATTCTGTTCCATTGATCTGTGTTTGTTTTTATGCCAGTACCATACTGGTTTTGATTACTATGGTTTTGTAATATAGTTTGAAATTGGGAAGTATGATGCCTCCAGCTTTGTTCATTCTCAAGCTTGCCTTGGCTCTTCAGTGTCTTTTTTGGTTCCACAGACATTTTAGGATTTCTTCTTTTATTCTGTGGAAAATACAATTGGTATTTTGATAGGGATTACATTCAATCTGTAGATCACTTTGGATAATATGGACATTTTAACAATATTAATTCTTTCAATCCATGAGCACAGAGTATCTTTCCATTTCTTTTGGCTTCTTCAATTTATTTCATCACATCTTATAGTTTTCAGTGTACAGGTCTTTCACCCCCTTCCCTGGTTAAACTTATCCCTAGGCATTTTATTCTCTTTGATGCAATTGTAAATGGGATTCGTTTCACAATTTCTCCTTCTGATAGTTCATTATTAGCACATAGAAACACAACTGACTTTTGTATATTGATTTTGTATCCTGCATCTTTACAGAATTTATTAGTTTTAACAGTTTTTTTTTGGTGGAGTTTTTAGGGTTTTTCTATATATAATATCGTGTAATCTGCAAATAGACATAGTTTTTTTTTTTTCCTATTTTATTGCCCTTTATTTCTTTTTCTTGCCTAACTGCTCTGGCTAGGATTTACAATACTATGTTTAAGAAAAATGACAAGAGAAGGCATCTTTGTCTTGTTCCTGACCTTACAGGAAAAGCTTTCAGGTTTTTACTATTAAGTATGTCTTAAGGGCTAGTCAAATATGAACTTTATTATGTTGGAGGTATATTGTCCCCATGCTCACATTGAGTTTTTATCATGAATGTTTGCTGAATTTTGTCAAATGTTTTTTGGCATCAATTGAGATGAGCATATGATTTTCAAAAATTCTTTATTTAAATTCAATTTACTTTGTATTTACTGTATTAGTTTTAGGGGTAGAAATTAGTGATTCATCAGTTGCATATAACACCCATGCTCAATATATCAAGTGCCCTCCTTAAAGCCCATCACCCAATTATGCCTCCCCCCAACTTCGCCTCCTCTCCAGCAACCCTCAGTTTTTTTTTCCCTAGAGTTTGATTTCTCTGTAGTCTACCTCTCTCTCCAGAAGAGAGGGAGATGATCATATGATTTTTATCCTTCATTTTATTAATGTGGTATATTACATTAATAGATTGATGAATGTTGAACCCATTTTTTATCCCTGGAGTAGGTTCCATTCCAGTGGGAGAAGGAAAGTAAATGGGAACTAGGGTAATCTAGGGAGGGAAATGAAACAACAGAGACTTTGGACACAGAAACAAACTGAGGGACTTGGAGGGAGGGGGGTGGAGGGATGGGAAGCCTGGTGGTGGGTACTTGGGACACCTAAAGCGTGGAGCACGTGGGGAATGGGGAATAAATCTTGGAACACTGGAAAAAAAAATTTTAGTAACAATAAAAAAAAATAATAATAGTGAAGTCTCTGATCCCGGACTTTTGTTTCTTGGGAGGTTTTTCATTACTGAATCACTCTTTTTATTAGTAAGTAGTGTTCAGATTTTCTTTTTTTTTCATGATGCAGTCTGGGTAAATTTTATCACACTAGAAATTTATCTAGTAATTTAGGTTGTCTTATTTGTTGGTATATGTTTGCTTATAGTAGTCTCTTATGATTCTTTGTATTTGTTATTAAAAATTGTAATGACTTCTCTTTCATTTCTAATTGTATTTAGCTGAATACTCTTCTTTTTTTATTGTTAAGTCTAGAAAAATATTTGTCATTTTTGTTTATCTTTACATAAAACCAGTTCTTATTTTCATTGATCTTTTCTGTTGTCTTTCTCATTTCTTTCATTTATTTACTCCTTGATCTTTCTTATTTCCTTCCTTCTGTTAACTTTGAGCTTAGTTTGTTTTTCTTTTTCTAGTTCCTAGAGGTATAAAGTTAGGTTGTTTATGTGAGATTTTGTTTTTTAACGTAGGAGTATATCACCATGAACTTCCCTCTCAGAACAGCTTTTGCAGAATCCCTCAAGTTTTGATATGTTGAATTTCTGTTTTTATTTGTTTCAAGGTATTTTTTTACTTCTCTTTTAATTTCTTCTTTGATTCAATTAGTTGTTTGGTAATATGTTGTTTAATATCACATTTGTAAATTTTTGTGTTTTCTTCTTGTAATTGATTTCTAGTTTCACAGCATTTTGTTGGAAAAGATGCCTGCTTTGATTTTAATATTCTTTAATCTACTAAGATTTGTTTTGTGGTTTTACATATAATCTGTCCCAGATAATGTTCCTATGTGCACTTGAGAAAAATGAATATTCTGCTGCTGTTGGATGAACTATTCTATGAACATCTATTAAATTCATGTTTTCTTCTTAATTTTCTGTCTAAATATTTTATCCACTGTTGAGTGTGGGGACTGAAGTCCCTTAGTTTTACTGTATTGCAATCATTCCTTCACGTCTGGTAATATTTGCTTTATATGTTAAGAATGCCTCTTATTGGACTAACCCCTTTATCATTATACATTATATGGAATATCTTTTTACATCCCTTCTTATCTATGTGTGTCTTTAAAATCTGAAGTTAATCTCTTGTAGGCAGCATATAGTTGGGCATTGGTGGTGGTGTTGTTTTTTAATCCATTCAGCTACTCTTTTTGAGAACTTAGTCCATTTACATTTCAGGTAATTATGATGGGTATTGATATATATTGCCATTTTGTTAATAGTATTCTGGCTGTTTTGTAGTTACTTTATTCTTTTCTTCTGCTATTTGTGACATTGTGATGTGATGACTTTCTGTAGTGGCATGCTTAAATTCTTTTCTTTTGCATATCTACTGTAGATTTTAGCTTTGTGGTTACTGTGTTTACCTAAAACAGTTTATTTACCTAATACTTTATTTTAAGATGATAATAACCTAACCTTGCATGCACACTAAAGCACTATATTTTTACTCTCCCTGCCCACATTATGTTTGATGTGACAATTTATGCTATTTAACCTTATGTATACATTAACAAATTATTGTAGTTATAGTTATTTTTAATATTTTTATTTTTTAACCTTTTTACTAGATTTGTTTTTGTTGTTGTTGTTGTCGTTTTTTTAAAGATTTTATTTATTTGACAGAGAGAAACACAGCCAGAGAGGAAACACAAGCAAGGGGAGTGAGAGTGGGAGAAGCAGACTTCTCGCCGAGCAGGAAGCCCGATGTGGGACTCGATCCCGGGTCTCCGGGATCATGACCTGAGCCGAAGGCAGTTGCTTAACCAACTGAGCCACCCAGGCGCCCCCTTTTTACTAGATTTGTAAGTGATTCACCCACCATCTTTCCAATATTAGAGTATTTGGATTCCAATTATATATTTATCTTTATCGTGAAATTTATATTTTCATATGTTTTCCTGTTACTAAGTAGTATTCAATAATTTCAGCTGGAAGAAATCCCTTTATTATTTTTTTATAAGATGGTCTAGTGGTGATGAATTACTTCAGCTTTCACTTTTCTGAAAAACTCTTTATTTCTCCTTCAGTTCTGAGGTGGAATCTTGCTGGATAGAGTATAATTGGTTGGCAGTTTTTTCTTCTAGCACTTTAAATGTACCATGTGACTCCCTGACGGCCTGCAAAATTTATGCAGAAAAAAATTGCTGAAAATCTTATGGGTGTTCTCTTGTATATAGAAGTAGCTTTTCCTGCTTTTGGGTGTTGGGGTATGAATCTCTTTGGATTCATCTTGTTTGGCACTTTCTGGGCATCTTGGATCTGGATGTCTGTTTCTTTCTCTAGGTTAGGAAAGATTATAATCATTATTTTTTAAATTAAGATTTCTGCCCCTTTCTCTCTGTCTTCTATTTAAGGGTCCTCCTATAGTGACAATATTGATCTGCTTGATGGTGTCCTATAAATCTCAGATTATCTTTTTTTCCCCTTTTGCTCCCCTAATTGGTTGAATTCCACTGTCTTCAAGCTAGCTGACATTTTCTTCCACTTGATCTAGTATGCTGTTGAGCCTGCTATTGAATTTTTTTTTTCAGTACAATTATTATATATTTCTTCTCTGTGATTTTTGTTTGGTGATTTCTTATATTTTCTATCTTTTTGTTGAAATTCTAAATTTGTTCATGCATTGTTCTACTGACTTAGTATCTTTATGACCATTATTTTGCATGTTTTATCACATAAATCACTTATCTCCATTTCATTAAGCCCTTCTACTAGAGGTTTTTTTTTTTACTTGAAATATATTCATCTGGTTCTTCATTTCCTCAAATCTCTGTATTGTTTTCTACACATTAGATAAAACAGCCACTTGTTCCAGTCTTGACTGAGAGGTCTCATGTAAAAAGTGAATCTTGTAATAGACAGCTAGGTAAGAAGTGTTTCTTTCTGGCTATAGTCTGTAAAGCCTATAAATGTAGTGTCCCCCCGCCCCCCTCCCGGCCACTAGAGTCAGGTAACCAGTAGTTTTGTCCCCTGGGTGGCAGCTGCAAAAGCTGAGCTGTCAGGCATGTACTTAATCTCCTTCCTGAGAAATATCAGTGACTCAAAATGGGCCAGAGGGAAAACAGGGAGATGGTGCCTGGTGGCCTGCCCAATTTCTGTGGACA
The DNA here is from genome assembly GCA_004023965.1 of Spilogale gracilis. NCBI lineage: Eukaryota > Metazoa > Chordata > Mammalia > Carnivora > Mephitidae > Spilogale > Spilogale gracilis. The sequence goes on from PITA01001433.1 coordinate 173,664, forward strand.
ACCACAATAAGCCCCAAGGTGTGTGTAAAGTTAGAAGCTCGACCTTAAGGTGGCATCTTTTGAAGTATGCAAATAGGCCTCTTTTGGGGGAGAGCCTGGGAGACGGATGTTTCTCTCTGATCTATCTATACTGATCCCTGAGAGCATATGCACTGAATTCTTATGAGACCATTAATTACTGCTATTTGTTTGCTATAGTTTTGTGAGTCTTGTGGATGTAAGCCCCTCTGGGTTTCTTTCTTTTCTTTTCAATGTTTTTAAAACATAACTTTAATATAACTCTAAAATAAACACAAACATCCAGGATTTTTCTAACACACTAATGATGGAGCCAATAAGACATTAAAACCAATTCAAAGAAAAAGTCAAACATAATACATAAATAAACATATGTATACAGGTAGGCAATACATACTGTAGGTAATTTAGGCAAACTACAATGCTAACATGAATGTACAAATGGGTGAAAATGGGTCAATACTCAGAAGGCAAATTTCACTTGCTTTTTTAATGGATAAAGAATCATTTGCATTATTTTCAGTTTTCAGTACAGATTAATAAAAGAGTTCAAAGATAATGAAAGATGCAGATATTCAGAAGGGTATGCTAGATAGTACATCAGTAATCTTTATGGTCAATTTCAATGTCATTCATAAATTTTACTGATTTCATAAATTATTCCGATAAAAGTCTTCCTCTAGCCTTCACAAACCAGCCCAAACATTCATTCACTGTATATTTATTAATTATTAATAATTTGCTATGTGCCAGGTACTATGCTGAGTCTCAACCTCATAAAGTTAGAAACTGTGAAGGGTCTGTGATTTTTAAACTTCATATAAACTAACATGTTGTCCTGCCACAGTTTCATATGCATATACTGAGGACCACCATACACTCTGGGTCAGAAGCAGATAGTTGATTACTCACAGTAAAGAGCAATAACAAGAACAATACTTCAATTCTGGCTCCGAAATCCACTATCCCCACAGGACAGTGGGATGAAGGCCAGTGTTTCTCTGTGTATACAGGGGTTCTCCTTACAGGAAGAGAATCCCCAATTAGGAGGTTCTTAACTTTTACAAGCTGCTTATGTTCATGCCCATCCTCTGCCCCAGAGACATATTATTCATTAAACAAATCTCTGTAGGAGAGAGAAAAGGCATATCTAGAGAGGGAGATTTTATCTTTGGAAGGGTACAAAACCTAGCTTCCAAAGATGTCTGTTAATGCAAAATCCTTACAATGCCCTTTGCTAAGAAGCTCTGAACTATGCAGAAATATGGTGAAAGCCATAGAGAATTTCCATAACATAAGATACTAGAGAAACAGATCTTTACATTTCTACATATTATATTAAAATAATAAAAATTCAAGATACTTATTTATTTGTGATAAGACCATGGAAGCAAAGGAGAAAATAAATTGTAGTCTGTTACTGAAAATCAGAGAATGTTCCACAGAAGGAAACATATGAACTGAACTAGAAAGAACATTTAAGAAATATCTAAGTTAGCTGATATGAAGAGCATTTCAAATGTAAGTAATAATGCGTCCATTGCAAAGGAATTTGGAAAGAGCATCATTGGTGAATGAGAAGTACTTCCATATTCTCCTATTATAAAGTATAAGGAGACAGAAAGTGGTGGGAGAGGAGAATGAACATAGAAGCAGAAGCCATCCAGCAGAAGCCTGGATGTTATCTTTTTGGCAGTGTATAAACACTGAAAACTGCTGGTCGAGAAAAAAATCATGTTATCCAGTTAGAATGAATTCTCTGGCAAAAACTCTGAGGACTCAGGCTAGAAGCAGGGAAACTGGATGGGGGGATTCCTCTCTTTTGACCCATTTAAAATCTACAATAAATTGACTCTTAGATTTACTTAATATTGTTATTTACACAGATTATATTTAGGGTAATGCCAAAATCTATCTTTCTCTTTCTTTCTTCTTTCTTCCTTTCTTTCTTTCTTTCTTTCTTTCTTTCTTTCTTTCTTTCTTTCTTTCTTTCTTTCTTCCTTCCTTCCTTCCTTCCTTCCTTCCTTCCTTCCTTCCTTCCTTCCTTTCTTTCTTTCTCTTTCTTCTCTTTTCCTTTCTTTCTTTCTTTCTTTCTTTCTTTCTTTCTTTCTTTCTTTCTTTCTTCTTTCTTTCTCTCTTTCTTTCTCTCTTTCTTTTTCTTTCTTCTTTCTTTCCTTTCTTTTTTTTTCTTTTTTTCTCTCTCTCTCTTTTTTTTTAGCATTTCAGAGATTTACTCAGGCTCTTGAGGAAACACCACGTAGCTTCATTTTTTTAAAATCAACATATAATGTATTATTTTTTTCAGAGGTACAGTCTGTGATTCATTAGTCTTACACAATTCACAGCATTCACCATAGCGCATACCCTCCCCAATGTCCATAACCCAGCCACTTTATCCCTCCCTGCCTCAGCAACCCTCAGCTTGTTTTCTGAGATTAAGAGACTCTTATGGTTTGTCTCCCTCTCCCGTCCCATCTTGTTTCATTTTTTCCTCCCTTCCCTGCATGACCCCAAGCCCTGCCTCTCAAATTCCTCATATCAGAGAGATCACACAATTATCTGTCTCTCATTGACTTATTTTGCTTAGCATAATACCCTCTGGCTTCATCCATGACATTGCAAATGGCAAGATTTTGGTTTATTTGATGGTTGTATAGTATTCTATCATATATATATATACATATATATATATATATACACCCACACATACACACCCCATCTTCTTTATCCATTCATCTGTTGACATCTAGGCTCTTTCCATAACTTGGTTATTGTGGACATTGCTGCTATAAACATTTGGGTGCATGTGCCCCTTTGGATCACTACATTTTTATTTTATCTTTAGGGTAAATATCCAATAGTGTGATTGCTGGGTCATAGGGTAGCTCTATTTTCAAATTTTTGAGGAATCTCCATACTGTTTTCCAGAGTGGCAGCACCACCTTGCATTCCCATCCACAGTGTATAAGCTTTCTTCTTTCTCCACATCCTCGCCAGCATCTGTTGTTTCCTGACTTATTAATTTTAGCCATTTTGACTGGTGTGGTAGTATCTCAACATGGTTTTGATTTGTATTTCCCTGATGATGAGTGATTTTGAGGAGTTTTTCATGTGTCTGTGGCCATGTGGATGTCTTCTTTGCAGAACTGTCTTTTCATGTCTTCTTCCCATTTCTTGATTGGATTTTTTGTTCTTTGGTCTTTGAGTTTGATAAGTTCTTTATAGATTTTGGATACTAGCTCTTTATCTGTCATTTGCAAATATATTCTCCCATTCTTTTGGTTTTGTTGACTTAATCCTTTGCTGTGTAAAAGCTTTTTGTCTTGATGAAATCCCAATAGATCATTTTTGCTCTTGCTTTCCTTGCCTTTGGAGATGTTTCTTGGAAGAAGTTGCTGTGGCTGACGTCAAAGAGGTTGCTTCCTGGGTTCTCCTCAAGGGTTTTGATGGATTCTTATCTCACATTTAGGTCTTTCATCCATTTTGAGTCTATTTTTGTGTGTGGTGTAAGGAAACGGTTCAGTTTCATTCTTCTGCAGGTGGCTGTACAATTTCCCTACCACCATTTCTTGAAGAGACTGTCTTTTTTCCATTGGACATTCTTTCCTGCTTTGTTGAAGATTAGTTGACCATAGAGTTGAGGGTTTATTTCTTGGCTCTCTATTCTGTTCCATTGATCTATATGTCTGTTTTTGTGCCAGTACCATCCTGTCTTGATGATTACAGCTTTGTAATAGAGCTTAAAGTCTGGAATTGTGATGCCAGCTTTGGTTTTCTTTTTCAATATTCCTCTGGCTATTCGGGGTCTTTCCTGTTTCCATATACATTTTTGGATTATTTGTATCATTTCTTTGAAAAAAGTTGATGGTATTTTGATAGGATTGCATTAAATATGTAGACTGCTCTAGGTAGCATAGACATTTTCACAATATTTGTTCTTCCAACCCATAAGCATGGAAAGTTCTTTTCCAATTCTTTGTGTCTTCCTCAATTTTTTTCATGAATACTTTATAATTTTCTGAGTACAGATTCTTTGCCTCTTTGGTTAGGTTTATTCCTAGGTATCTTATGGGTTTGGGTGCAACTGTAAATGGGATCAACACTTTAATTTCTTTTTCTTCTGTCTTGCTGTTGATGTATAGAAATGCAACTGAATTCTGTGCATTGGTTTCATATCCTGACACTTTACTGAATTCCTGTATGAGTTCTAGCATTTTTGGAGTGGAGTCTTTTGGGTTTTCCACATAAAGTATCACATCATCTGTAAAGAGAGAGCATTTGATTTCTTCTTTGCTGAATAGGATGCCTTTTCTTTCTTTTTGTTTGATTGCTGAAGCTAGGAATTCTAGTACTCTGTTGAATAGCAGTGGTGATAGTGGACAGCACTGCCATGTTCCTGACATTAGGGGAAAAGTTCTCAATTTTTCCCCATTGAGAATGATATTTGCTGTGGGTTTTTCATAGATAGCTATTATGATATTGAGTTATGTGCATTCTATCCTACCCTGTGAAGAGTTTTGATCAAGAGAGGATGCTGTACTTTGTCAAACGCTTTTTCAGCATCTATTGAGAATATCATATGTTCTTGCTCTTTCTTTTATTAATGTATTGTATCACATTGGTTGACTTGTGGATGTTGAACCAAACTTGCAGCCCAGGAATAAGTCCCATTTGGTTGTTGTAAATAATCCTTTTAATGTACTGTTGGATCTTATTGGCTAGTATTTTGGTGAGAATCTTTGCATCCATGTTCATCAAGGATATTGGTCTATAATTTTCCTTTTTGATGGGGTCTTTGTCTGGTTTTGAGAGCAAAGGTAATGCTGGCCTCATAAAATGAGTTTGGAAGTTTTCCTTCCATTTCTATTTTTGGAACAGTTTTAGGAGAATAGGTATTAATTCTTCTCTAAATGTTTGGTAGAATTTCCCTAGAAAGCAGTCTGGCCCTGGGCTTTTGCTTGGTGGGAGATTTTTGATGCCTGCTTCAATCTCCTTACTGGTTATGGGTTTGTTCAGGTTCTCTATTTCTTCTTGGTTCAGTTTTGGTAGTTTATATGTCTCTAGGAATGCATCCATTTCTTCCAGATTGTCAAATTTGCTCGTGTATAGTTGCCCATAATATGTTCTTAGAATTGTTTTTATTTATTTGGTGTTGGTTGTGATCTCTCCTTTTTCACTCATGATATTATTAATTTGTGTGCTTTTTTCTTTTTGATGAGTATGGCCAGGTGCTTATCAATCTTATTAATTTTTTTGAAGAAATAGCTCCTAGTTTCATAGATCTGTTCTAGTGTACTTTTAATTTCTATTTCATTGATTTCTGCCCTGATCTTTATTATTACTCTTCTCCTGTTGGGTATAGGCTTCCTTTGCTGTTCTTTCTCCAGCTCCTTTAGGTGTAGGGTTAGGTTGTGCATTTTAAACCTTTATTATTTCTTGAGAAAGGCTTGTATTGTCATATACTTTCCTCTCAGGACATCTTTGCTGTATCCTGAAGATTTTGAACTGTTGTGTTTTCATTTTCATTTGTTTCCATGATTTTTTAAAATTGTTCTTTATGGGACGCCTGGGTGGCTCAGTTGGTTAAGCGACTGCTTTCGGCTCAGGTCATGATCCCGGAGACCCGGGATTGAGTCCCACATTGGGCTCCCTGCTCGGCAGGAAGCCTGCTTCTCCCTCTCTCACTCCCCCCTGCTTGTGTTCCCTCTCTCGCTGTGTTTCTCGCTGTCAAATAAATAAAAAATCCAAAAAAAAAAATTGTTCTTTAATTTCCCGGTTGACCCATTCATTCTTTAGTAGGATGCTCTTTAGCCTCCATGTACTTGAGTTCTTTCCAGCTTTCTTCCTGTGGTTGAGTTCTAGTTTCAAAGCATTGTGGTCTGAACATATGCAGGGAATGATCTCAATCTTTTGATACTGGTTGAGGCCTCATTTGTGCCCCAGGATGTGATTTATTATGAGGGATGTTCCATGTGCACTAGAGAAGAATGTGTATTCCATTGTTTTGGGATGGAATGTTCTAAATATCTCTGTGATGTCCATCTGGTTCAGTGTGTCATTTAAAGCTTTTATTTCTTTTTCATCTTTTGCTTAGATGATCTGTCCATTTAGTAAGGGGGGGTGTTAAAGTCTACTATTATTGTATTATTGTCAATGTGTTTCTTTGATTTTGTTATTAACTGGCTTATAATTATCTGCTCCCATGATAGGGGTATACTTAAAATTGTTAGATCTTCTTTTTTTTTTTTTAAGATTTTATTTATTTGACAGAGAGAAACACAGCCAGAGAGAGAACACAAGCAGGGGGAATGAGAGAGGGAGAAGCAGGCTTCCCGCCGAGCAGAGAGCCCGATGTGGGACTCGATCCTGGGTCTCCAGGATCATGACCTGAGCCAAAGGCAGTTGCTTAACCAACTGAGCCACCCAGGCGTCCCAAAATTGTTAGATCTTCTTGTTGGACAGACCCTTTAAGTATGATATAGTGTCCTTCCTCATCTCTTATTATAGTCTTTGGCTTAAAATATAATTTGTCTGATATATGGATTGACACCCCAGCTTTCTTTTGCTGTCCATTAGCATGAGAAATTATTTTCCTCCCTCTCACTTTAAATCTGGACATTTCCTTGGGTCTAAAATGAGTTTCTTGCAGACAGCATATCAATGGTCTTGTTTTTTGTTTTTGTTTTTTTTTTTAAATCCATTCTGATACCCTGTGTCTTTTGATTGGGGCATTTAGCCCATTTACATTTAGGGTAAGTATTGAAAGATATGAATTTGGTGCCATTGTATTGTCTGTAAGGTGGCTGTTACTATATACCCTCTCTGTTCCTTTCTGGTCCATTACTTTTAGGCTCTCTCTTTGCTTATAAGGCCTCTTTAATTTTGAATGACAGTCTAGCTGGATATAGTATTTTTGGCTGCATGTTTTTCTTGTTTAGTGCTCTGAATATATTATGCCAGTCCTTTTTGGCCTGCCAGGTCTCTGTGGATAGGTCTGCTGCCAATCTAATATGTCTGCCATTGTATATTACAGACCTCTTGTGCCAAGCTGCTTTCAGGATTTTCTCTTTGTCACTGAGACTTGTAAGTTTTACTATTAGATGATGGGGTGTTGACATACTTTTATCGATTTTCTCTGTTACGCCTGGATTTTGATGCTTATTCTCTTCCCCAAATTAGGGAAGTTCTCTGTTATAATTTGCTCCAATATACCTTCTGCTGCTCTCTCTCCTTCTTCTGTGATCCTAATTATTTTAATATTGTTTCATCTTATGGTATCAGTTATCTCTTGAATTTTCCTCTCGTGGTCCAGTTGTTTGCTCTCGTTTTCTCTTCTTTATTTTTCATCATTTGATCTTCTAGATCACTATTTGTCTCTTCTGTATTATTTATCTTAGCAGTAAGAGGCTTCATTTTTAATGGTACCTCATTAATAACTTTTTGATTTCAACTTGATTAGATTTTAGTTCCATTTCTCCAGAAAGGGATTTTATAGTATCTTCTATGCTTTTTTCAAGCCCAGCTAGCATCTTGATAATCATCATTCTGAACTCCAGTTCTGACATCTTACTAATGTCTGTATTTATTAAGTCCCTAGCCATTGGTCCTGCCTCTTGTTCTTTTTTTTTTTTTTTTGAGGTGTTTTTCTTCCTTGCCATTTTATCCAGATAAGAATAGGGTAATAAGAGAACAAAATACTAAAAGGACAGTAACAACCCCAGAAAAATATACACTAACCAAATCAGAAGAGAGTTGAAACTGGGGTGAGAAAAAAGAAAAAGAAAAAGAAAAAAACATATATGATTAGCCTGGTGAATAGAACAGAACCACACACTTGATTTTGGGTGTATTTTTGTCTTTTAGTGGTCTCCCACAATTTTAAAGAAAGAAAAACTTAGATATACAAAACTAAGGGTAAACATGATGAAAGGATGGAATACGACTGTAAAAATGAAAACTTACAAAGATTCTAAAAAAGGAATTGATAAGAAGTTGGTTGAAAAAAGAAAAAAAAGGAAAGAACATGGTCAGGTTGGAGACTAGAACAAAGTCATGTGTTAGATTTAGGGTATATTTTGATCTGTTAGAAGAAACTGTATCCCAAAATTTTAAAGTATATTTTATATGTATATAAAAATATGGTTAAATACAATGAAGAGATAGAACATGACTATAACACTGAAATTTAAGATTTCTAAAAAGGTATTGATAAGATAAATAGTTTAAAAAGGTTAAAATGAGGGGTTCCTGGGTGGCTCAGTTGGTTAAGCGACTGCCTTCGGCTCAGGTCATGATCCCGAAGACCTGGGATCGAGTCCCACATCGTGCTCCCTCCTCGGCGGGAAGCCTGCTTCTCCCTCTCTCACTCCCCCTGCTTGTGTTCCCTCTCTGGCTGTGTTTCTCTCTGTCAAATAAATAAATTTAAAAAAAGGTTAAAATGGGAAAGAGGAAAAATAAACAAAGATAGAATAAGAAGAAAATAAAATTTAAACACTTTAACTTTGAAAGACTAAAGAGTCATCGGAAAAAAGCCATGAATTCTATGTGCTGTATTCCCCTATCTCTGGAGTTCTGCAGTTCTCATTGATCAGTGAACTTGGTCTTGGCTGGATGTTCTTGCTGATCTTCCGTGGGGAGGGGCCTGTTGCAGTGATTCTCAAATGTCTTTGCCTGAGGCAGAATTGCACCGCCCTTGACAGAGTCAGGCTAAGTAATCTGCTCAGGTTCCCTCTCTGTAACTTTTGTTCTCTGAACACTTTCTGTATAGCTTTGGAGGAGGTGAATGAAATGGTGGCCTCCCAATCTCTGACTCTCAGGAGCTGAGAGTTCAGGGCCCCACTCTTCAGTGCACCCTCAGAGAAAAGCAGTCAATCACTCCTTTGTCCCTGGTCTCTGGCCACTCTCTGTGCTCACCTGGCCTGTGACCAAGTGTTTTTATCTCAGCGCATGGCCTTATTTGCTGAATCCAAACACAGCAGATTCCTGCAGCACACATCCACACAACTCCTCTCAGGGAAGGACAGAGGGGTTTCCCTGGATCTGCCACTTTGTAGGGTCCCTGCTTAAAGAGCAGTGGCCTGACTGTGCCTCAGATAATCATTTAAGGTAACCCCAAGCTGAGAGCCCACTCCTTGGCTCTGTCTCTGCAGCCAGCTTCCCCACTCTGATACCTGATAGCTCTGCCACACTCAGGCACCCCTGGTCTTTTTGTGACCTGGCGGGTCCTGAGACCGTACTGTCTTAGTGATGGCTCCATTCCCCGCTTAGCACCTGGAGCAATGTCCCTCAGTGGAGCAGACTTGTAAAAGTTCCAATTTTGAGCTCTGCTGCTCTACTGATTGCCTGGAGCTGCACCCCCATTCTATCTTCCCATATATCACCTTGGATTCACTCCTCTGCATGCCCTACCTTTCAAAAAGTGGTCACTTTTCTATTCCTATAATTATTGCTCTTCTCTTTGATCCACTGTTGAGTTTGTAGGCATGCAGAACTGTTTGATAACTATCTAGCTGAATTTCTGTGACCTAGCAATACTTAGGTCTCCTACTCCTCTACCATCTTGTTTAGACCATCCCTCTGGCTTTCTGAGCTAGGTGTTTGGGAGCTTGTCCCTCAAGTAAAAATATTAAAATTTGGGCACTAGATATTGAGTCAAAATCTTCACTTTTCAGGGAGGATCTTAGAGTTTTGAGTTCCTTCTTGATTATATGTTCCTATGTTTGAGGTGGGGTTTAAGGTGAGTGTGTCTCAGCCTTTCCTATCCATTTGATGTGGGCATTTTCTTCTTCACCCAATGTGTAGGAGTCACTTAGTATTTCTGGGTCTCTTTCAGAGGGAATTTCTCCAAATGTAGTTATAAATTTGGTGTGTCTTGGAAAGAGGTAAGTTCAGGAATCTTGTGTATCAATCAACCATGTGTATGTATAGATATTTCTTAGTTTATTGACATTAGAAATCATATGTTGACTTCATTCCATGACAGACAAGGATTATCATGTTCTAATGCCTCTCATTCCCCTCAGTACCATCTCCTGTCAACATAGCATTATCAGAATTTTGGTTGGATCAAATTAGTGTTTAAATGTTTATGACATTCAAGAGTCCAAGATGGTGGAGGAATAGGAGACCTTAGTTTCATCTGGTCTCAGGAATTTAGCTAGATAGTTTTCAAATCATTCTGAATACCTGCAAACTCAACCAGAGATGTGAGAAAAGTATAGCTGCACTCTATAAATAGAAAAGTGACCATGTTCAGCAAGGTGTGATGTTTGGAGAAATAAATCTGAGGTGATGTATGGGAAGATAAAACATGGGGGGAGGGAGCCTCCATAAGCTAACAACCAGAAAGTAATATGGCAGAGGAGCACAAAATCAGAACTTTTAGAAGTCTGCTCTGGTGAGGGATGTCCTTGCATGAAAGGTGCTCAGATGGTAAAGTGGATTGGAATCCTAGGTGGGAAACTGTGGTTTCAGGATCCTCAGGGTCACAGGAAGACAAAAAAAATTCCAACATATAATTGTGAAACATGCAATTCTCAGAAAAAAGAGAAAATCTGAAAGGAGCTCTGGACAAGAGGTCCATAAACCACAAGGGTAGAAACATTAGACTGGCAGAAGACCTATCCATAGAGACATGGCAGACCAGAAAGGACTGGCATGAAATATTCAGGTTGCTAAATGAGGAAAATATGCAGCAAGAATACTTTATTCAGCTAGGATGCCATGTAAAATAGAAGAAGAGATAAAAAGCTTTTGGGATAAAGAGAAACCAAAAGAATTTGTGATCACAAAACTAGCCCTACAAAAAATATTAAAGGGATCTTTTAAGTGAAAAGAGAGTCCAAAGTAAACAGAAAAGAACAAAGACAATATACAAAAACAGTGACTTTATAGGTAATTCAATAGCACTAAATTTTTATCTTTCCTAGTTACTTGAAATGTCCATTCAGAAGACATAGGGTATCAGATAGGATAAAAAAGCAAGACCCATTGATATACTGTCTGCAAGAGACTGATTTTAGACCCAAAGACACCTCCAGGTATAAAGTGAGGGGTGGAAAACCATGTATGATGCTAATGGACATCAAAAGAAAGCTGGGGTGGCAATCCTTAAATCAGACAAATTAGATTTTAAATTAAAGACTGTATAAAATATCAGGAAGGACACTATATCATAATTAAAGGTTCTATCTAACAAGAAGATCTAACAATTATAAATATTTATGCCCCTAACTTGAGAACAGTCAATTATATAAGACAGTAACAAAATTTAAGAAACACATTGCTAATAACACAATAATAGGAGACTTTAGTGTCCCACTTACAGCGATGCACAGGTCATCTAAGCAGAAGATCAATAAGGAAACAAGGAGTTTGAGTGACACACTGGACCAGATGGACTTTACAGATATACTCAGAGCACTTCATTCTAAAGTAACAGAATAAACATTCTTCTTGAATGCACATGGAACATTCTTTGGAATAGATCACATCCTCGGTCACAAATCATGTTTCAACCAATTCAAAAGATTAGGATCATTTTCTGCATATTTTCAGACTACAATGATTTGAAACTTAAATGCAAGGACAAGAGGAAATTTGGAAAGAACTCAAATACATGGAGGCTAAAGAGCATCCTACTAAAGAATGAATGAGTCAACCAGGAAATTAATGAAGAATTTTAAAAATTCATGGAAACATGAACATGAAAATGCAACTCTTCAAAACCTTTGGGATGCAGCAAAGGTGGTTCTAACAGGGAAGTATATAACAATACAAGCCCCTCTTAAGAAACAAGAAAAGTCTCAAATACACAACTTAATCTTCCATTTAAGGGAGCTGGAGAAAGAATAGCAAATAAAGCCTAAACCCAGCAAAAGAAGAGAATGAATAAAGATTAGAGCAGAAATCAATGAACTAGAAACCAAAAGAACAGTAGAATATAGCAAAGAAACTAGGAGATGATTCTTTGAAAGAATTAATAAGATTGATAAACCCCTGGCCAGACTTATCAAAAAGAAAAGAGAACGCACCCAAATAAATAAAATTATGAATGAAAGGAGAGATTACAGCACTGACTAAATGAAATCATGAATGAAAGAGAGATGGCCAGACTTATCAAAATGAAGAGAAAGGACCCAAATAAATAAAATCATGAATGAAAGAGGAGGGATCACAACAGTAAAGAAACACTAACAATTATAAGAATATATTATAAGCAACTATATGCCAACAGATTAGGCAATCTGGAAGAAATGGATGCATTACTAGAGAGGTATGAACTTCCAAAACTGAAACAGAAGGAAATAGAAAACCTGAACAAACCCATAACCAGCAAAGAAACTGAAGCAGTAATAAAAAATCTCTGAATAAACAGGAGTCAAGGGCCAGGGGCTTCCCCAGGGAATTCTACCGAACAGTTAAGGAAGAATAAATACTTATTCTTCTGAAGTTGTTTCAAAAAAACATAAATGGAAAGAAAGTTCCAACCTCTTTCTATAAGGCCAGCATTACCTTGATTCTAAAACCAGATAAAGACTTCACCAAAAAGGAGAATTACAGACCAATATCCCTGATGAACAAGGATGCAAAAATTCTCACCAAGATACTACCAATAGGATCCAACAGTACATTAAAAGATTATTCCCAATGACCAAGTGGGATTTATTCCTGGGCTGCAAGGGTGGTTCAACATCTGCAAATCAATTAATGTGATATACTACATAAATACAAGAAAGGAGAAGAATCATATAATCCTCTCAATAGATGCAGAAAAAAAAACATTTGACAAAGTAAAACATCCTTTCTTCATTGAAATATTCACAGTGTAGGAATAGGGGAACACACCTCAATATCATAAAAGCTATATATGAAATCCCACAGTGAATATCATTCTCAAAGGGCAAAAACTGAGAGCTTTTCCCCTAAGCTCAGGAAGATGGCAGGGACGTCGACTATCACTACTTCAACATAGTACTGGAAGTAGTCTCAGCAAATAGACAATAAAAAGAAATAAAAGGCACCCAAATAATCATGAAGAAGTGAAACTCTCCCTATTTGCAGATGACATGATACTATATGTGGAAAATCCAGAAGACTCTACCCAGAAAATTGCTAAAACTGATACAGGAATTTAGCAAAGTGGCAGGATATAAAATCAATGCACAGAATTCAGTTGGATTTCTATACACTCATAATGAGTCAGAAGAAAGGGAAATTAAGGATTCAATTCCACTTCCAATTGGACCCAAAGCCATAAGATACCTAGGAATAAACCTAAGCAGGGAGGCAAAGGATCTATACTCAGAAAACTATAAAACACTCATGAAAGAAACTGAGGAAGACACAAAGAAATGGGAAAATGTCCCATGCTCATGGATTGGAATAAAAAATATTGTTAAAATGTTTATGCTACCTAGAACAATCTACACATTCAATACAATCTCTATCAAAATACCATCAACTGTTTTCACAGAGTTGGAACAAATAATCCTAAAATTTGTATGGAACCAGAAAAAGACCTTTGTAAAGCCAAAGAAATGTTAAAGAAAACCAAAGCTGATGGCATCATACTTGCAGACTTCAAGCTCTATTACAAAGCTGTAACCATCAAGACAGTATGGTACTGGCACAAAAACAGACATATAGATCAATGGAACAGAATAGAGAACCCAGAAATGCACCCTCAATTTTTTGGTCAAATAATATTCAAAAAAGCAAGAAAAATATCCAATGGAAAAAAGATAGTCTCTTCAACAAACGGTGTTGGGAAAATTGGACAGCCACCTGCAGAAGAAAAAACTGGTCCATTTCCTTATACCACATACAAAAACAGACTCAAAATGGATGAAAGACCTAAATGTGAGACAGGAATCCATCAAAATCTTTAAGGAGAACACAGGCAACAACAGCTGTGACCTTGGATGCAGCAACTTCTTTCTAGACACATCTCCAATGGCAAGGGAAACAAAGGTAAAAATGCAGTACTGATACTTCAAGATAAACAACTTTTGCACAGCAACAGAAACAGTTGACAAAACCAAAAGACAACTGATAGAATGGGAGAATATACTTGCAAATGTCTTATCATATAAGCGGGTTGGAATCCAAAATCTATAAAAAACTTATCAAACTCAACACCCCAAAAAACAAATAACCCAGTCAAGAAATGGGCAGAAGAGATGAACAGACATTTCTCCGAAGAGGACATCCAAATGGCCAATAGACACTGCTCAACATCACGTAGCATCAGGGAAATACAAAACAAAATCACAATGAGATATCACCTCACACCAGTCAGAATGGCTAAAATTAATGAGTCAGGAAATGCCAGATGTTGGAGAGGATGTGGAGAAAGGGCAACCCTCTTACACTGTTGGTGGGAATGGAAGCTGGTGCAGCAACTCTGGAAAACAATATGGAAGTTACTCAAATAGTTAAAAATAGAGCTACCTTATGACCTGGAATTGCAGTACTGGGTATTTACCCCAAAGATACAAATGTGATCTGAAGAGTACTTGCAACCCAATGTTTATAGTATCCAAACTATGGAAATATCCAAACTATGGAAATATCCACAATATCCAAACTATGGAAAGCACTTAGATGTCCATAGACAGATGAAAGGGTAAAGAAGATTTGAGATACACAGACACAGACACAGACACACACACACACACACACACACACACACACAATGGACTACTACTCAGCCATCAAAAAAAATAAATCTTGCCATTTGTAAGGATGTAGATGGAACTAGAGGGTATTATGCTAAGTGAAATATGTCAATCAGAGAAAGACAATTATATGATCTCACTCATATGTGGAATTTAAGAAACAAAACAGAGGATCATAGGGAAAGGGAGAGAAAAAAATAAGACAAAATCAGAGAGGGAGAAAATCTGTAAGAGACTCTTAATCATAGGAATCAAACTGAGGGTTGTTGGAGGGGAGGTTGGGGGATAGGGTAACTGGGTGGTGGACATGAAGGAGGTCACATGATGTAATGAGCACTGGGTGTTATATAAGACTGATAGGGGGCACCTTCGTGGCTCAGTCAGTTAAGCATTTGCCTTCAGCTCAGGTCATGCATTGGGCTCCCTCTCCCTCTGCCTCTGCTGCTCCCCCTGCTTGTGTTCTTGCTCTTTTTCAAATAAATAAATAAAATATTTTTAAAAATTTAAAAAAGACTGATGAATCAGTTATGAATCATTGACCTTTACCTCTGAAGCTAATAATACATTATGTCAATAAATTGAATTTAAATAAAAATATACCTTAACAAAGAGGAAGAAAAAATAAAAATGAATAAATTTTTATAACATTCAAGTATTGTTTACTTTTCAGTCAGTGGATACATTACCTTAGTATGATACTTTTATTTATACTACCTCATTCAGTGAGTTAATGCCTCTGCATTAACATCCTCCTCTTTAGTTGCTTACTCCTCCGCTTGAAGTTCAATTAGGTTATCATTTAAAAGTATGAATTATCAGAATAGGGCATTTAATGAGTAAATGCCAAAGTGCTAAATAGGGAAAGAATGAGTGTAATGTAGAGCATACTGGTTTGTGGCATGGGCTTAGGTCTGACAGACTTAGGATGAAATTCTAGTATACTCATACTGGTCATATGGCCTTGGGAAAGTTATTTAACTTTCTACATATCTTTACATGTCTTAGTTTCTTCATCTGAAAAATGAGATGGTAGTAAATAAAATTCATGGACTATCTATCATATACCAGGCATAATATATATGTGATTTCATTTAGTTCTCATACTAAATGATTTAATTTTTGTTTTACAGATGTGAAAACTGAGAAAACTCAACTGACTTGATCAATGCTTCACAGATAAAAATGTTGAATGAGGCTGGGATTCAAACCAAGACAACCAAGACTATACTTGAGCTTATATCTTTTTACAGGGTTCAGTTATAATTTAAATAAGATGGTTCCTATAAAGTGCTTTTGGCTTTTGTAATGGCAACTGACCTATAGCAGGTGTCCCACTGATGATATCAGTTGTTATTGCTATTAATTATGCAATAATCTTCATCCTGTTATTAAGATAAGCATGACTTGAATTTCTTAACCCAATTTCACATCTGATCTATTTTCACTTATTTATCCAACAATAATTTTGGTCTCACAGTGTTGCTACATTCTAGAGATAAAATGATGTCCCAGACTTCATGGGACATACATACTTATAAGAACTAAAGAAATTTAAATATTATTTACAATTATAATTAATGTTTGGTATAAATATAGATGTTATGAAGGTGCATAGAATTACCCAACACAATCTTGGCAGAATTAGAAAAGGCTCAAAAGCAATTTCTATACTGAATCCTGAAGGAAAAGAATGCATTATATAGTTGAAAGGGTAGAGTTAGGGAGAACAAAAGAGAATGTTCCAGGCATGAAGTACACAAAGTAGACCAAGCAACACCTGGGAATTTAAAATAGTTTAATAAAGCTAGGTTGTGTGTGATTGCTTATTTTACTTCTCCTTGCTGTGTAGCAAACTATCCTACAAGTTCATGCCCTAAGTTTTCCTTATTAATCTTCAGACTTGGCAATACATCAGAACATTTATATTTGCTCCATTCACCACAGGTTTGGCTCAAAGCCTTCAAGTTGATGTAATCTGAAGGTGACTTACTCATATGTCTGGTGCCTAGATTGTTAATAAAAGATGTGGAGCTCAACAATAAAATAAAGTTTGGTAATCTCCAGCCTATAAGTCCTATAATTAATTAAATTAAAGGAATAGAAGTGGTTGTGGTCACTTAAAAAATGTTTGTGAAAAATAAAAAGAACAATTCTAAGAGAGGGCCCTAAGAAACATTACAATTTAAGGAAAATTATAGCCATTTGAACCCCAAACTCTACATACATGTTCTAAAAATGATACAAATAAAAAGAGTAAGTAAAATCACACAAATCCATGCCCATAACATAATTAGGAGATAAAGAATACCGTAAGTTAATTACAGAGAAGAAGGGAGATAGATAGATAGATAGATAGATAGATAGATAGATAGATAGATAGATAGATAAATGATAGTTAGATATTAAGATAGATGATATATATAGATAGATGATAGCTAGATAGATGACAGATGATAGATAGATGATAGATAGATAGATAGATGCAGATAGATAGCTAAACACAAAGGCAAATATGGAGCACACACCAAAGTAGAGTCAGGTAGAGACTTCATAAAAGAAAGAAGACAATGTTAGTCTAGTTGCAGCGGAATATTTTTTTTTCAAAAAATATAACCTTGTATATCAGAGCACTTAACTTCTGAAACTCAAAAAAAGTTGGCTCAAAGGTTTAGAAAATCTAAGATGGAAATCTAGATAGGGTCCCACTTGTGGGGAATTAAAAGGACTTGGTGAAGAATAAAATAAGGGAAAAAAAGTAGAAAATGAAGATACAAGTAAACAAAGAATTACTTACTAAAAAGACAAGCCAATCCTCTTCATAAATATCCCATTTATTAAAGAAAATACAATTCACGGGGCGCCTGGGTGGCTCAGTTGGTTGGGCGACTGCCTTTGGCTCAGGTCATGATTCTGGAGACCCAGGATCAAGCCCCGCATTGGGCTCCCTGCTCCGCGGGAAGCCTGCTTCTTCCTCTCTCACTCCTCCTGCTTGTGTTCCCTCTCTGGCTGTGTTTCCCTTTGTCAAATAAATAAAATCTTTAAAAAAACCAGAAAGTACAATTCACTATAACCACAGAAGAGAGTGCTCTTGAACTAGGAAAACTAGGAAGCCACCAAATGCCTCATACCTGTCTAGATAGAATTCTTTTTGTTAATCTAATCTAAGACATTTAAAATAAATAGAAAATAGCTGACAATAACCATAAAGAATATCATAAAAAGAAGACAGATAATAAGAACCAAAACATTTATGTTAATGAAAATCCTAAAAAAAAAGACCATAAAAAGTAGGAAAACTGAATTAAATACCACCAATTAAACATTTATGTATATTAAGAAACCCATCCTAATCCGAAATTCAGAAGGGGATGGGAAAAGGAATATGAGAATTAAGCAAACTCCAGAAAGAAACAGAAGAAAAAAACAAAATCATCTCAGGAATGAAGACTTAATAATTATAAGCTGACCAGGATAGAAAAGAATCAGTGGAAAATATAACACGGGGTGGTGGTGGTGGTGGGGTGTATTTAAATAGTTAAGAGCATTTAAAAAAAGTTGAAAAACAGAGAAAATGACAGCTATAAAAGATAGGCAAAGATGATCTCACATACATATAATTGGAGTCCTTGACTAAGGAAAAAATTGATGAAATAAAGATGTTATTTAAAGTTACAATTTAAAGAACTTCCCAGATGGTGAACTCAGAGAGATATCCTGGTAAAATTCTTTAAAATGTCCCTGGGATTTCAGGCAAAAAGATCAATTAACCTACAAGGAAACAAAATCAAGTTGAAATAAGAGTTTGTGGAAGCCAGATAAAAGGCAAGACAACTTTGGTAGAAAAATGCTTAAAAAGAAAGAGCAAAACATGTGAGTTGAAGACTATATCTAGACAAGTTGTTCTTCGAGTGCCACTGCTATATAAACACAGTTTGGAAATGTGAGAACTTAAGGAGTACTGTATTCAAAAATATAACTAGAGGGTGAGCTTTACCTAACAAAAAGAAGACTGAAGAAATCCAGGCACAAGGATTGATGGTATGTATTGGATATATTTTAATGTAGGGGATCAAACAAAGGGTAGAGGAAGATTATGTAAACATTAAATATTCTGACAAAATAAAAATAAACCAACCCTGTACAAAAATGATAGGGGACCAGGGAGAGAAGATAGAGATTAAAATAAACTCATTGCTATACAGACAATATATGCAGTCAAAATGTATCATTTAGAGTTGACAGACCAAACATAGAAGCCTTAGGGAAAAACTGACTGTTTTTGGCAAAAAGACATTGGAGAAGTTATAACCACTAGAAGAAAAGAAAAATCCTTCTAAATACCAAAGAAATAGCAAAAAGTGAAGAAATACCACATAGAGAAACACAGTAAATATAAATAATATATATAGTAAATATAACATAGAATATTACAGACCTTAACCAGGATATATTGTTAAGTGAAAAAAAGTAAATGCAAGAAATGTATATAATATGATAGAATTTGTGAAGAAATATGGGTGAAAAAAGAATAAAGACACTTAATTTTTATAAAAAATTTGATAAAAATGAAGTACAAGATGGATGTACCAGGACTTAATAAAATGATTACCCACCAGGGGTGGGTGAGTCTGGGATGGAATGAGTAGGATAGGAATGAGGCTTCTTTCGTTCACCTTCCAATTTGAACCATGTGAAAGTTTGTTCATATACAAAGAGTAAAATAAATATTTTTTAAATGAAGAAAATAAACCATAAAATTACATACAAGTAGAAACTAATTAGCATTTTTGTCAAAGTGATAAAGTAACCATACACATATAATTGATTTGAGTAACTTTGAAACTAGTACTCTGACTATAAACTTGTAATTATATTCTAAAGACAAAATTATTTGCAAAGAAATATTGAACTTCACATGATAATTTTCTTTTTGGTGATGAGATTGTAGTAATCTAAAATAATTTTTATATATTATATGATAGAGCAAGTTATTAGGTATACTGCTATAATAGTTAGAAATCAGAGTTCTCTGTACAAATATACAATAGAGAAAGTCAAAGAACCTTGTGATATTGTATTAAATTGTAGAAGAATGTGAGGTCAATGAAGAAAAAAACAATTTTGAAAGGCTTGAATATATTGAATTCTGGTGGGAAAGAAACAATAAAAGGGAAGATTAAAATAGAAGAGAAAAGGAATAATGGATAAAGCAAGTTCCTGAGGGTGTGAGAATGGGATCCTACATTTAGGTAGAGACATCAGACTTAAATGAGAGAATGGATATCTCATCTACTAAGGCAGGAAGGAAGATAGAAAGGACAGGGACAAATACAAGTAAATGTATGTGTTTGGGATAGGAAACTCAAAAACTTGAATGGCTTCTGTTTTCTCTGTGAAGCAGGACAAGGTTCAGTGCTAAGAGAGAGGGGTGATAGAGGTAGTATAGGTGTTTCTAGGAGAGCAGAGATTTGTAATCCACTATGGAGAATGAGATAGAGCCTTGACTGAAATAGCATGGAAGGATTGCCAGGCAGCACTGTGGATCTTGTTGGGGATGAAGACCATTAAGTTGCGTTGGAAGTAATGGATGTGTTTTTATGATTTTCTTCAGCTGTGTTCTTCAGCCTTAAATATAGAGATGGTAGACATGTGAATTGGTTCAGATAGTGGTTTCACTAATCCAGAGCAATTGGAAAAACAGTGGGTTAATGTTATTGAGAATGTTGGCAAGAAAATTTTGATATAATAAGCTATGGATTCTTAGATGGATAGAGAAGGAAGTGAAGACAGAAAGGAGTACATAGGGGAAAAGTAGAGACATTGGGAGTTTGTTGTATTAAATAACATGTATTGAAGAATTTTTTAAAAAGATTTTATTTATTCATCTGACAGAGAGAAACACAACAGGAGAGGGAACACAAGCAGGGGGAGTGAGAGAGGGAGAATCAGACTTCCTGCAGAGCAGGGAGTCGAATGTGGGGCTTGATCCCAGGACTCCAGGATCATGACTTGAGCCAAAGGCAGATACTTAATGATGCTTAAGGACTGAGCCACCCACACTGCCCCCTACTAGGATAGGTTTAAACATAAATAGCACCACCCCTTCCTCCCATATTACCATGTCCATGTCAGACATTGCTAATCAATCACAGCACAATTTCTCACTAACCCTCCCTACCTTTTTTTTTCCTATCAAAACTCCCTCTTTTTTTTATTGTTACTAAAAATTTTTTTCCAGTGTTCCAAGATTCATTCCCCATTCCCCACACCCAGTGCTCCATGCTTTAGGCATCCCCAGTACCCACCAACAGGCTCTCCCATCCCTCCACCCCCATCCCTCCAACTCCCTCAGTTTGTTTCTGTGTCCACAGTCACTGTTGTTTCGTTTCCCTCCCTGGATTACCCTAGTTCCCATTTACTTTCCTTCTCCCACTGTCCTCCAGGTTACCCCTCATGCACTGCAGGTAAGTGAAACCATGCGATACTTGACTTTCTCTTCTTGGCTTATTTCACTCAGCATAATCTCCTCCAGTCCAGTCCATGCTGCTACAAAAGCTGGATATTCATCCTTTCTGATGGAGGCATAGTATTCCATTGTATATATGTACCACCTCTTCTTTATCCATTCATCTGTTGATGGGCACCTTGGCTCTTTCCACAGTTTGGTGATGTGGCCATTGCTGCGATGAACATTGGTGTACATATGGCCCTTATTTCACTACATCTGTATCTTTGGGGTAAATGCCCAGTAGTGCAATTGCAGGGTCATAGGGTAGCTCTATCTTTAATTTTTTAAGGAATCTCCACACTGTTTTCCAAAGCGGCTGCACCAGTTTACATTCCCACCAACAGTGTAAGAGGGTTCCCCCTTTCTCTGCAGCCTCTACAACACTTGTTGTTTTCTGTCTTGTTAATTTTGGCCATTCTGACTGGTGTAAGGTGGTATCTCAGTGTGGTTTTGATTTGAATTTCCCTGATAGCTAGTGATGATGAACATTTTTCATGTGTCTGTTAGCCGTTTGTAAATCTTCTATGGAGAAGTGCCTCTTCATGTCTCTTGCCCATTTTTTGATGTGTTCATCTTCTTTTTGGGTGTTGAGTTTGAGTAGTTCTTTATAGACCTTGGATACCAGCCCTTTGTCTGTAGTGTCATTTGCAAATATCTTCTCCCATTCTGTAGGTTGCCTCTTTGTTTTGTTGATTGTTTCCTTTGCTGTACAGAAGCTTTTTATTTTGATGAAGTCCCAGAAGTTCATTTTCACTTTTGTCTCCTTTGCCTTTGGAGACGTGTCTTGAAAGAAGTTGCTGTGGCCGATGTCAAAGAGGTTACTGCCTATGTTCTCTTCCAGGATTTTGATGGATTCCTGCCTCACATTGA
>PITA01001434.1:0-195717 GCA_004023965.1 Spilogale gracilis
TTTTTTTTTTTTTAAAGATTTTATTTATTTGACAGAGAGAAACACAGCCAGAGGGGGAACACAAGCAGGGGGAGTGAGAGAGGGAGAAGCAGGCTTCCTGCCGAGCAGGGAGCCCGATGTGGGACTCGATCCCGGGTCTCCGGGACCATGACCTGGGCCGAAGGCAGTGGCTTAACCAACAGAGCCACCCAGGCGCCCCATCCCATAATCACTCTTATTATGTTATTATAGGCTGGGGAATGTCCTTATCAGCCCTCTGCCCACTCATGCCAAGAAAGATAGCCGTTAAAAAAAAAAAAAAAAAAAAAAAAAAAGAAAGATAGCTGTATGCCCTCCCAGAGACCTAGGTATAAACAGTGATCAAAATCTGAAATATCCTGTATTTTAAATATCCTTAAATTGAAGTTACAAGGCATAAAATCATTCTGAGTAACATCAAATTAAGCAAAAAAACAAAAAACAAAAAAATATTTCCATTGATTTATTTGACAGAATTTCAAGTTATGACAGGGATTCTTTGACAGGTGAAACTAGTCATTGATTCATCTCCTTGCCTCAAGTCTCCTCTTCTCTCTACCCTGAACAAAGAGATATTGTTCTAAAGAAAACACTTAAAAATAGAATTATCATATGATCCTGTAATTCCACTACTGTATATTTACTCTAAGAAAATGAAAACCCTAATTTCTTTCTTTTCTTTTTTTTTTTTTAACTATATAATGTATTATTTGCATCTTGGGTACAGGTCTGTGAATCATCAGTCTTACACAATTCGCAGCACTCACCAGAGCACATACCCTCCCCAATGTCACAGAAAACACTAATTTCCAGAAGATATATGCACCCCTATGTTTATTGCAGCCTTATGTACAACACCCAAGGTATGGAAACAACACAAATGTCCATCAATACATAAAAAGTTAAAAAAGATCGGTGTGCGAATATTATTCAGCCATAAAAAAGAATATCTTGCCATTTGTAACATCATGGATGGCCCTAGAGGATATAATGGTAAGTGAAATAAGTCAGAGAAAGGCAAATGCTGCATGATTTCACACATATGTGGAATTTATAAAAAAAATGATGATGAACAAATAATGAAATAAAAAACAAGATAAACAAATAATAGAAAAAAAAAATGAAACAAAACACCTGACTCAAATATAGATAACTGATGGTTCTAGAGGGGAAGTGGGTGGAGAGATGGGTGAAATAGATAAAGGGGATTAGAAGTATACAAAGAAATGTAAAGAACTGAGAAATGTATAGAATTGAATCATACTGTACACCTGAAACTATATAATACTATATGTTAATTATACTTGAATAAAAG
This sequence comes from Spilogale gracilis, assembly GCA_004023965.1. Lineage (NCBI taxonomy): Eukaryota > Metazoa > Chordata > Mammalia > Carnivora > Mephitidae > Spilogale > Spilogale gracilis. The sequence goes on from PITA01001434.1 coordinate 1,334, forward strand.
CAAAAATACTTGCTTTAAAGAGACAGTCTCATTATCCTTACTGTTGGCTCTTAATTTCTTACATGGTTTGGAGATAAGTGCAATGCCCTGTGATAAAAAGAGTGAGAAGACAGAGTGTAGCAACAGCAATCAAGAAGAAAAGGAGAAGTCAGAGACTTATCATAAATATGCCTTTGTTCCAATCACTATGGAGGATAAAGGGGGTATAACAGCACAAAGTAAAGAACAATTGATTCTCCTAGCTTAGAAGAACAAATAGATGGTGATGTCAATATGGGAGACAGAAGGACAAGAGAAAGAGAAGATGGAAAGTAATACACTTTCTTTTGAGTGTGTTGAGAGTCTATTCTCAGAATAAAGTGCCAAGGCTGAAGATTAAGATTGAGGGTTACCGACTATATGTAGACATCAGAGTCAATGGAGTGGATAAAACTTCTTGGCAGAGTCCATCAATTCTCACTATAGAATCCTGTATGTTATACATTTTATGTTCATTTATTAAATGGGGTAATTATTCCAATCCTATCTTTTAGAGCCCATCCTGTTTGACTCACATAGAAAGGAAAAGAAAAAGAGAGGATCCCAACCATTGCATACTATCAACAACCAGAATATCAAAGCAAAGTTTACGGTAATTACCTGTTGTCAACTCCCACATACCATTCTTTCCTGGCCTTTTATGACTTCTCTTTTAATTAATGGTAAATTATCATCATGTTCCTTTGAACTTGGTTTTATCTATATACCAATTATAATTTTTAGAAAGTAATGAGACACAGATATAGTGTGCACTTCCCTGGTTTCAGAATCCCACAGGACTGGTCTGTACTCCAAACCCTGGGAAAGGAGGGTGTAGTACGGCTGAACTGATATTTCATTTATCCACAGTTTGACCTGTGCCACGGCTTCATCTCATTCTTACAGATGCACTACCCTGACTTTTTTCCTCCTGGCATATAATCAATACTAAGGGCATTATTCATGTTTTCCACACCTAGGTGAAGTCAAAAGTTCCTAAGTTTACCACAAATCTGGGAGGCCCTCCACTGACCAGATGTGAACCCTTGCATTAAGACAGTCCTCTGTTAGAATATTTAATGTAAAGTTGATTTCATAGTGAGGCTCTGGTCCTACAGTATCAAAATAAGTTTTCTAAGAAATGTGTGTGTGTGTGTGTGTGTGTGTGTGTGTGTGTGTTTAAGATTTTATTTATTTATTTGTCAGAGAAAGGGAGAGATCACAAGTAGTCAGAGAAGCAGGCAGAGAGAGAGGATGCAGGCTCCCCGCCGAGCAGACAGCCTGATGTGGGCCTCAATCCCAGGACCCTGAGATCATGACCTGAGCCGAAGGCAGAGGCCTTAACCCATTGAGCCACCCAGGCACCCAAGAAATGTGTTTTAAGTGAATTGCTTGAGAAATTTCTCCTTTTCTGTTATATAGGCAAAGTTGTTGTTAGTTCTTTAATCAATTTTGAAATAAGAAATAAGTGAGTAGGCTGTACAAAGCCATCCAATCACATTGTGAGGTTATCCTAATAAAAATAAAGAGCTTCAGTTTACAAATTCTATAATTAGACTGGCTCTGAGTTATAAATGCCAATTCTTATCCTACAAATGCGGACTCACTGAGGGAATATCAATGGAAAACAATTACCAGGTGGTTTTTTGTGCTCTGGTGCCACAAAATAAAATACATTTAGTGTTTTCAAATCAGTGCTGGAGGAAATGTCAAGACAGGGGTATATATTTACTCATTTTGCAGAAATGTCCAAAGCTATTAACTTTCTGCACTTTAATTAGAAAAGCAATGCAAAACTATTCCATTGCTCAATTGTAGGAAATCCAAGGCATTTGGTATTGGGAAAGAGTCCTGAATTTGTGAAATCTTATAGATCCAAATACATTTTTAGTATAATGGAAACAGTTACTAAAAATGCATTTCTATTTTTATGGCTATAAGCTTTATTCTTTAAGAATAAACCCTAGGCATACAAAGATAATGGGTTTTGAAAGAGGAAGATAATTATAGGAAAAGTAGGATGGTTAGGCAGTTTTAAAAATGATACAATTTAAATTATCTCACACAATGTATGAAACCACTAGGTTTTCAAGTTAGTTTTAGGGTGGGAATTGCCATGGCTGCTAAAGTATTTCTTGAACATCATTATTAACAGATTGTGAATTTTCCTGTTTGTTTGAATTGCATTTTCTTTTCTTTCATATGCAATTATTTAAGAATGAAACATTGTTCTGATGTTCAGTCACACTGAGAGAATTAATACGCCATATGCCTTAAGCCTGAAACACTTTCCGTTCCTGTCAATGCTCAGATATGAATATAGGGAAAGGGAACTAGAGTATTTTATGCCTCATGGTAATCCTCATTCCTTTATTAAAATTTTTCTACCCATATTGAGACCCACAGATATGCAATGGAGATAAACGGAGAGCTAAAGGTAAGAGAGAAAAGCAAGCAGAAGAAATAATGCTCTGAGATATCTGACACCTTTGAAAGTTCCTATGGAGAATCTCTGGTGCCACAGGAGGATAGGAGGGCCACAGCTCCTTTCCACCAATTTCGAAAGTGGTTTTCTGGATGTTTATTAGGATTCCTTGTTTAACTGAGTGTTGCAAAACAGATTATTGATTGCTCTATTTCTTTTTTAAGGAAAAGTCCAATTCCTGACCTAAGACTGTGAGATAGAGCTAAGAGATCTCCAAATGCATGTGCAGGAGAACTGTGTGTCGCCTTGAAGATAAATAAAAATACTCTGTTTAATTCATTCAAGTTCAGTAGCTACTGAATTCTAGCTATAGGCCATAGATTGTGTGAGAATGGAAGTAAACATGACAGAGTTCCTGTCTTGTAGAAAAAAACCTATGCCAGGAATTCTGGTGGAATTGTAGGTTCTGATACAAGTTATGCAGTTAGTGGAGTCCAAGGCTGAATTTCTACGCCTACATTATTTGCTTACTTTTACTGTTTTAATACCTCAAGTTTAATGGGGACAGCATGGACTTTGGGGTTAGATGGTCCTGATCATTTTACCAAACTCTTCTTAGCATTGGTTTCCTCATCCATGAAATTGAATTATCATCTGTGGCACTCTCTGTAGGCTCTGCCTGGAATATTTACCATTCCTTTACTACAAAAGTCAACATGGTTACTACAAAAAAGTAAATGGTACACAATAAAAACATTATCATGCAAAGTTCTTCACTTTTGTCACCCACTAGGATCCTACTCTCTGGAGTTAACTTTGACAAACAAATTGGGGTGTACTGGCCATTATTTAAAAAACCAGTCTCTGGACAGGTAAGAAGTGAAAACTATATCAACCCTGAAGAACCTTTCATTTACTAGAATTAAGTAAAATTCTCTCAAAGTAGAAAAAATACTTTATCGATGGTCCTACTCTTGGAATGTAGCAAGAGCATTGCTACATACAAATATGTGCTTATTGTTTAAAATAGGATTTTACTTACATTACTTAAATATGCCTCTCCAAAGCAAGCTTCCATCCACCCCTGATGACGAATGGAGATAGATATATTTCAGTTTAATGTAGTTTTTATAATATCTGGCTCAGGAAACAAGTAGACAAGATTCAGATATGAACTCATCAACTTACTAAATATATGAATTTGGGAAAGTTTCCTAGGCTCTCTGTTTCTTAGTTCCTCATTAGGTAATGACTTAATCATAACACCCATTTCATAAAGTCGTTGTGAATATTAAATGATTTCATCCATGTAAAGCAACGGCCTAGGGGAAACACTCAATAAATGTTAGCAATTATTTTCCCTAATAAAATAGAATTGATAAAATTACAGTGGTTAAATAAAAAAATTATTAACAAAAGTTCCTTTTCTCCTCTCTGATGCCATTAAAAACCTCCAATTAAAAAATATTAATATAATAAAACATGTTTAAAATATGTGTACAAACTAACATTTAGGTATATTATTTCACATTCTGGAGAATTCACACAAACTTAGTAACAAGGCGGCAAATGGAATATTTTCCCTCTGGGCTCTTACTACAGCTTTTTGATACATCTACTTTCATTATTTAAATAAAGTTATAAATAAAGGTTTTTCTAATGCATGGGTAATGTATCTATTTAAGTGATTAAAGTACTTTAGGTTCCTTATATCTTTGTGGTGTGAAAAGTTTACCATGTTTTTCTTGTATACTTTTATCAGAGTGTTGATGTTGATGTTTTTCTTGTATACTTTTATCAGAGTGCTCTTTTTTCCCCTACACCAAATCAAGCAGCTGTCACACTTACTAACTTGTGCAACCGATTATAAACTAGGCCAACAATATAATGACAGGAAATCAATCTAAAATTGTAGACAATATGGACATAATTTTGTGTCCTTGAACACAGAGAGTCATTTCTTAAGATAAGGGATTATTTAATACTTAAAACTGAACAACGGTTGTAACTGTATTTGAAGATAAAAAATATTGTCCTATGTTCTCAGCCTACAATCACCTTTTACATCTTATAAATCTTGATACACATAAATATAAACAATTGTTTTGATGGTTAAAGTAAAAAAAAAGCTCTAGTTATTTCCATCTGGTGGTTCTCTGAATTTTAATACCTGACAATAATTAAAATATAAAAACAAACATGATTTGTCATGTAATTTTTTAACAATATTGTTTTACATACACAAAAACAGAGAACCTGGGCAGCTGTGATTCAAATCCCAGACCTACTACTTTCAAGCCATATGAACTAGGAGCAGGTTACCTGCTCACACTCAGGGTTTTTTTTTTTTTTTTTTAATATATAAAATGAGGATGACAATAGTATCTATTTGAGGGAGATTCATAGAAAGTGTCTAACAGTGATAGGACATACTAAACATGCCATTTATGTTTGCTACAATTACTATATTTGAATGCATATAGTCCTTTGAAGATAATATTATTGTTATTGTTTCTGTTAAAATGAATGTTTTTAACGTAAATTGCTGATGATTTTGTAGCTGCACCCTGAAGTTTACTGCACCGTGAACTGATGTGCCCCAGCTTATGGTCAAGATTCATCAATGTCCATATAATTAATTACACTCTCAACCTTTGGGTCATTATTACTTTTGATGGCGAATTTTGAAAATCATATTCTGAAATATTTTATGCTTTGATTTGGCTGCAGAAGTTCAAGCTTTATCCTTACAACAGCCTTTGTTACACAAGACCTGAATTCAGAAAGAACAACCCTCGGTAATTGATCATTGTGCTGGAAAATTCCAGCACGAATACTCTGGTGAAGGAAGATTTCGTCAGTATGGAAAGATAGACATAAAACACTGAAATTCACAGGATTCAGGACATTTTTCAGAGAAGTGAAGGTAATCCATACTGCAATAAAAACAACTGAAATAAAGATCAGAAGTCCGGGTAGCAGTACTTGACTATTAATTAATTTAAATTATCTAAGCTCAATTTTTTTCCATACAATATACCTACTTCATGGTTTGCAAATTGGCAAAAAGTCATCCACAGGAAATGTGGTTCTAGAGCTCAAGAATGAAGTTGGGGCCACATTCTTGCCTTTTGCCTATCTATATAGTAATATCAATGTGTCAGTCCTTTGGGAGTCACTAGGCTGCAAAAGATTTAAAAATTAAAAACTTTTCAATGATTCTCATTGTTTTTGCCTCAAATCCAAATTTCTCTGGTCCCTCTTGTCCCACTCAAGTACACTGGATTTCTGCATATTCATCCAATTTAAAGGGATACATTTTTATCAAAATGCATATATTTCCCCAATTTATATTTATTTACTCAAGTTTTTGATCTTTGATAGAACATTAGCTCCTTTAGGGCAGTGGCAATATGAGTTTTATTCAATTTTATTTTTACTTTTAGAGAGGAAGCAAGGAGGGACTGAGGGAGAGGGAGAAAAACTCCTCAGCAGGCTCCATGCCCAGCAGAGAGCTCAATGTGGGGCTGGATCTCACAACCTTAATAACATCATGACCTGAGCCAAAATCAAGACCTGGATGCTCAACCAACAGAGCCACTAGGCACCTCAAGTTTCATTCCATTTTTAAGCCTTAGTTCCAAGTACAATGCCTATTACACCATCAGTGCATAATTTATAATATCTTAAAACAAATTAACTAATCTACTACCATAGTTTTGATTACCAGCATTAAGTTGGTATATCCCAAGGCTTTATTTGGGGACCTAGGGCTCTCTCCCAAACTTTGTATTTGTTTATCTGAATTTCTACTAAACTCTTCCTTTAGAGGTTCCTCAAGAATCTCAAAGTTAGCATTTCCAAATAAATGTGGAATTATTTCCCCTTTCCCTTTTCTTCCTCTTATACTAATCTGATTTTGTAGCACATCTATCAAACCAGTCAACCAAGAAGGAAACCTAGTAGCCATTCTTACCTTCTTCATGCACCACTTGTATCAGGGGGAAAAAAAATCACAAAAATCTATCTTGTAAATTTGACCATATCGCTCCACTAAATAAGATTTTAAATGGATCTCTAGAAGAAATAAAATGAAAAGGGGTTGACAAATCAACTCTGAGGAAAGCAAGAATCAAAGAACATGGGAGAACTACATCCCACTTTGTATTCCATTTTGATGGAGGGAAGCCAAAGAGGTAGAGGTATGTATGGTGGCTTTAATGAGAAAGAAAAAACAAAATACCTGCTGTGCCCACAGAAATATAAGATGTTAGCCAAAGGCCAGAAAACAGATTTTAGGGGAAAGAGAATATTTTCAGAGAATTTATTTTATGTGCCAAGTATTTAAAATATATTACTTCTTTTTCATCACAGTACTCATCTACATTCTGCATGAGTGAAGAGATGTTGTCCAATATAGTACACAAAGATTCTAGTACAGTAATGCAGCTTACAAAAATCTCCACAACATTGGCTGAAAGAATAAGTAAATTCATATTGGTAAGAAAAATGTAAGTTTCAAAAGGTTAAGTAATATACCAGGGCTTCTGCAGCACAAAGTATTGCAGAATTCAAATGAGCTTTTTCTGTTTCAGTCTTGTTTATAATCACCATAATGTATTATCTCCTTTAGAGTTAAATATTTTCTATGTCCGAAAGGTCCCAAGCTTCCCAGGATTTCTCTCTCTCTCTTTTTTTTTTTTTAAAAAGATTTTATTTATTTGACAGAGAAACACAGTGAGAGAGGGAACACAAGCAGCGGGAGTGAGAGAGGGAGAAGCAGGCTTCCCACCGAGCAGGCAGCCAGATGCGGGGCTCGATCCCAGGTCTCTGGGATCATGACCTGAGCCAAAGGCAGTCGCTTAACCAACTGAGCCACTCAGGCATCCCTGAGATTTCTTATAAAGAGCTGTTGTAAATAGCAGCAAATCAGTTCAGGGATTAACCTGGGACTAAAGAAGCCAAAGTTGTTTACTAGTTCTAAAATGTTTAACAAGGAGGATGGAGACAGAGTCCATTGAGGGAAAAGGCCAAATTTATGACCAAAATGCTTTTTTCTTTTTAAGAGTAAGGAAATGCATTCTATCACCTATTTTCAGAATGTGAGGCTACAGCTGGACATGGAAGTGACAATATTGATGGTAGGGAATAGTGGTTCTCAGTACTAACTTGATTAGAGCTAAAGATAAACATTTGTGCACCGCCAACATGGATTTGTTGCTCAAAGCCATGGAAAGAGACTGATGCTCCCTGACAGGGAGTACAGCGGGAGAAGGAAGTTGAGAGCAACACTTTTAGAAATAGCTGCATAGATAGGATGGAGAAAGGAAACACTAGCAGAGAACACCAAGGAAGAGTACTCAGAGTTCTGCAGTGACTTCTTAAATCAAGTGGAAACCACAGTTCAGTAGGTTCAAGGCATAAGAGTTTATCAAGCCATTGGTGTAACCAAACCACAGGTGTGACTCATTCATCTAATTATAGTAAGGGAGCAAAATGAAAATAAAGAGATATTCTTCTTAGCTTTAATATTGAATCTAGGCCAGCAGTACTCTCTGGGGTACACTGTGCCAGTTGCCAACAAAGAGTCCCTGCCTCATCAGTTCCTTGGGCAATCGTTTGGGTGTTTCAAGTCCAACCCTGAGTAAAATCTGTGCCTTTACTCCCTGTGGTGTTCTCAGATCTTAGCAAAGAGGGCAGCAGTGAAACTGGCAAGTAGTAGGGATGATAAATTCATACGCACATGTAGATTGAAGCAGTCTTGTCCCATCTGCCAGTCACACCCTGCCTGGCCAGCAGCTGCCTGAAATCGCCAAAGAACTAAAGAAGTTGGAAAAATGAACACTTTCACAGATTACAAATCAGAGATTTTCAAATATTGGAATCACCTGCAGTGTTTGTTAAAATTTTAATTTCTAGGCCTCAGCTCTAGAGATTCTGAATCAATGGGTCTACACTGGGCCAGGTACCTGCATTCCTAAAGAGCTTATAGATGTTTCTGGTTTTGAATTGCCCCCTGAATACAGATTTTGAAAACACTATCTTCAATAGTAGATGCTGAGAAAATCTTGTTGATAGAATACATATCTGAGCAGACACATTCTTTTTTGACATCTAAACACCACTTTGATTATAATGTTTTACTATTAGATCATTTACTCAAAATAAATAGTGTGCAAATATAAACCCAACCTTTTGCAACTTAATAATATTACATATTAAATACACAATTGTTTTCTGTGCTAGAAAAAGATGTCAAAAAATTAATCAAATTTTGAGAATATTGAGGACATCATAAATCATGACCTAAACACTCTCAGATTTGCACTTTTGATAGATTACTGAGGGGAGCACATTCAGGAGGCAAGAGCTATCCACAGAGAATATTCTGCTTCAAATTCAAATCTAAGAATAGATAAGATTTCAGCCAGCTGCAACTGACATGACATGGAGTGAGAGATGCGGAACTTTCAGAAATAATTAGGTCCCAACACATTCAGAATGTTATAAATAATAAATGAAACCTTGAATTGGCTAAAGAAACAGAACTGGTGCTAACTTGATCGCACAGGTGTTTTGTGTCTGGTATTCCTTGCCTTGCCCATGAGGCAAGCAGACACGTTCAATACAACTTAATGAATCTTCTGGGAAGGCCCCAAATAGATTACCTCACAGGAGCCCGGTGCAGGAAGTGTCAAAGACTGGCTAACTGTAGTGCAATGTATAGTTGAGAAAGAAGATACACTCTTGAACATTATTGACTATAGAGGCAGAGTAATTCATTGTTATGCACAAAAGCTCAGATAGATCCATTAAGAACCTTTACTTAATATCTTCTGAAACACCAAACGAGATTGCCTGATAGTCATGTTTGTGTGTGTGTGTGCCTGCTGTTTCTTGTACTTCCATTTTTAAGAGCTGTACTGTCTCATTATATTGGTAATCTTACTTATTTTACAGACTTGAATATTTATTGTGGGCCAAGTATTATACTAAGTACTCTGCAAACAACTTATCTATTCCTTGTAACCTTTTTATGGACAAAGAAAATGAAGCAAAAAGAGGGTAAGTAACTTGCCCAAGGTCACATAGCAAGAAGGAAATAGTAATGGACGTGGGAATCTCACTCCACGGACCACCAGCCTATCACTTTGCTGTGCTGCTAAAGTTCTGATGAACTAGAAGCTTAGCAATCATAGACTTATGTCCCTATAGACAGAGTGTGGCCAAGTAAGTTTCCCAGCATAGCTATAAAGCAATGGGTTTATTAAGATGTTTCCAAGGTGAATTGAATCACACCCATAAAACTGGTGCTGGTAAAGGGTCAGTAGTTTAGATGTGTCAAACTAACGAATACTGTATGCTCTGTTCTTTCCTCTAGGAGTGTTTATTCTCTAATTAAAGACAAGATGATACAACAGAAACACTAGAATCCAACTGAAGACCCTCTAGTTGTTTCCCAACTCTCACATCTATGGTTACATGTATATAATCTTGGGTGATTTCTTTGATAAACAATTAAGTGAGAAAGAAATGTTAGTTGTAGTTTTTGGATATTACTAGCATGTTTTGTATATTACTAACTTTTGTATGTTACTACCCTTTCCAAAAAAAGCAACCCACAACTTATGTGGAAGCCAATATATAAAACGGATTAAAGCAAGATCGTTAGGAAAGCGGTGTTGCATAGTGACTCAGTACTAAATAATTTGGCTTGTTTTAGACTCTCTTTTCTTGGATGATCCTAAGATGATTCATAGTAAAGAACTTCACACTTTTCAGTAAACTGTACACTATACGGAACATATCTGTAAGTTCTGGACTTCCCTGAAATGTTCTCAACCTCCTTATCGTTACTTATACCCCAGTTCTTTTTCTTAACTATGGTTAGTGTTCCAAATTAGACAAGGAAAGGAATTTTCTTCCCAGAGTTCAGCAACAATCATTGCTAAATTTAAAACCACACAAAAATGGCTTTATAGCCATGGCGTATCTTTATGATTTAAATAATAAAAGATATTAAAAAATAACGAAGTATTATGAGCTTTCCCCCAAGGTATTATCAATGCATGCTTAACAATACTGAATGGTACCCAAAACAACAACAAAAGTTTCTTGGACATGACCTCCATCTATTAAAAGGTTATCACTAAGGGCGTCAGTGAATTGTGCATGAGTGCTAATGACTCTCATAAATTCAGAGAAAAATGGGAGAAATCGAGTTGATCTTCTACTACCATCTCACTAGAATTCCCAAGGAAAGAGTAGACTAATGAAATTGAATAGAAAGTAAGCAGTAAAAAAAAAAAAAGTAAGCAATAACAAATGCCAGTAACCAAATCAAAATTTATTTCATAGCATATATTCATCCTCATGAAATAATGTTCGAACTTCATTAATCACAAACACATTCCTTTTTACCCACCAAACCAAGGCTGGAAGCATAGCTGAACTGAGGTTCCCTGAGTATTTGGGGTGTTTTTACAATATCAGCGCATCTATAAAGAGGAATATTAGCATCTCAATGGAGACCACTTTGGTGTTAAGTAAAAATTCAAAAGCTTTTGCAATAAAATATGTCACATAAATACTATTATTATATGTTTCTCAGTATTATTAAACTTGAGGAGTTAGAAGAAAAGTTTCGTAGGGTCGATGTGCAGTGAGTGTATCTTTTGATTTTATCAAGTTTTAAATTCTCATGTGTAGAATTTCTTTGAAGAATTATAATATTGTTAACGATATAGTATAGGTACTATCTTTCTTTGAGGTTAAGTTTTAAAATGTTAGTTTTACCAAAAACATAATGTTAAATAAGTCAAACAAGCAATTCACCACAGTGAAGGACCACAGAGAATTGACTACATGGTAAGTCATAAGTACTTCACTTGATTGCATGTATACCTAGCTCTCCTGTGGCCAAAATTGATGCCACTTCTTAAACAATTCCTCTCATGGGTAAATGCCTGTGGAGTTCTGTGGCAAATTGCTGTATAATTCTTTGCACACGAAGGGAAGTTAAGCTGGAAGTGAACCACAAAAAGCAAGTTCATGACTTGAACTGACTTCTGGGCTGGATTTTTCCCATCTTCCGAGTCTCCAGAATTTTCAAGGAGATTGAGAATTCTCAAGTAAAAACACAATGGCTAAGCACATCATAAAAACCTGTAGAGTATATCTCAGGGTTTTGGCTCTATTTCCCTTTAGTCATCTGGAATCTCAACTTACCTATTATATATATTTCATATTTTTGGAAATATTAAAAATATTTTGAGGTAAGCTACAAATCCTGGGTAATAGCTCAGAGTTCTTTGGGAGGTAAAATGTTACTTAAATATTAGGAGAAATAAGAATTATTCTCTTAAGCTCAGTGCATAAAACAAGTACAAATGTATATAGGTCACAAGAAAAAGATTTAGGCCAAGTGTAAATACTATATTGGCAGTTAAACAATATGTAAACTGTTTTACAGAATAAAGTTTCCTTTCACTGATACTTTCTACTCTGATGAGCAGAGAGAGAATGTCGAAACAAGGCCATTCATTAGTCCTTATATATTAAATATCTTCTATGTACCAGGGGCTGGGCTAGGTATGGATATTATCCAAGGCCCAGCACCTCAGTCCTCTTTAATGCAACTACCAGTTAGGAGGCAGGTTCTGTTAATAAATACATTAAATGAGTTTTCTGCAAGGTGCTTTTAGCAGGCAAGGCCAGCTATGTGTGGGCTGGATTCTGTGTATGGAGCAAAGGACATGTAAGCTGTGGACACTACTTCTCAAGGAGCTTACAATTCAGTTGAAAAGTAAAGACAGTCACTAATAAAGCAAAATAGTAAGAACAGGATCAGTGCTTACTTAAGTAACCAAATGATAAAAAACAAAGACTGCTTTGAGAGTTGAGGAAAGAGGAAGAGGTATTAGTTGTGAGATTTTAGCACAGACTGACTTTTGCTCAAGACTCATTTGCCTTGAATTTAGCAGGTAAACACTGGGCTACCTCTTGAACATATCATATTTTGATATTTTTGGCTTATTGCTGTATTTTTTTAAAAGTAGTATTTTTTTTTAAAGATTTTATTTATTTGACAGAGAGAAACACAGCCAGAGAGGGAACACAAGCAGGGGGAGCGAGAGAGGGAGAAGCAGGCTTCCCGCTGAGCAGGGAGCCCGATGTGGGACTCGATCCCCGGTCTCCGGGATCATGACCTGAGCTGAAGGCAGTCGCTTAACCAACTGAGCCACCCAGGTGCCCCGGCTTATTGCTGTATTAAGCCATTTCAAACTGTTTTAACTGCATATTTTAAATGGTGTTCTAACAGGCTATTTTTAGGAAGTTAAAATATAACCTTAAAATATTTTTGTAAATTTAAATCAAGATATAATAGATATATGATGCAAATTGTACCACCATTGTAAATGACATAATTTCTTGCAATATATAAGCTGAACTTTCCATTGAGTATCTCATTTATGTGGTGATTACCATAGTGAACTGAATTGCATGAATTCCCTATTTCAAATACATTCAGCTCTAGTAAACTAGTGAAAAAAAAAATCCTATCCATTTAAGGTCATTCTTGCCTGTTGCAGAGCTCTGAGAGCCATAGTTTTGAGGACTTGAATGCTGTCTCTTGAATTAAGATGATGCCATTGAGAAATGGGCCTTTTCATACTGTTTTACATTTAAAGAAGGGTATTCCTCTGAGGGTACAAGTCAATACCTTACCAAACTTTAACTTCTAGTTAACTACTTTTATAGCTGCTCTTTGCTTATTTTTTTTTAACGATTTTATTTATTTATTTGACAGAGAGAGAAATCACAGGCAAGCAGAGAGGCAGGCAAAGAGAGGAGGAAGCAGGCTCCCTGCTGAGCAGAGAGCCTGATGCGGGCCTGGATCCCAGGATCCTGAGATCATGACCTGAGCTGAAGGCAGAGGCTTTAACCCACTGAGCCACCCAGGCGCCCTGTTCTTTATTTCTTGATTTTATTTTCAATTATGATCTAAATGAATATTTGCATTATCTAATTTACATAAATTATAAATTGTCTTCATTGACTTTTTATTTAATTACCAAAGTCTTAAAACACAATTGCTCTAAACCTCTTCATCTATCTCTGGTGCTAAAACATTTTAGGGATAATTTCACATTGCTAGTACAATTCTATTCTAAGTCTTGGAAATAGAAGCAAAATCTAACACATTTAAGTCTTAAGGATGATACAACTTCTATTAACTGTTTTCCAGTACAAATCTTTTTAAAAGGTTTTACCATTGATTTGAAGTTTAGTAGGTTCAATTCTCAATGATTTCATCAATAAAAATACTAATAAACCCACTGATACCAAAGACTATATTCATTACATGAAATTAAGAAAAAAATTAAGAAAAACAAGACTAAGTGAGAAAATAAAACTGTTTTCTTCTTAATGTTGTAACTTTGACCAATTCTAATAAAGCTAAGCAAAATTAAAAATAAACAAAAATGGCATTTATATCTCAAACACTATAGTTTTCTTTGAATGGAATCTAGTTTTAATTAACAGAAAGAGGTATTAGAGTGTTTCCAAAATATGTTCCTTTGAATGTTTATATAATTGGAGAAATGGATTGCACATTTAGAGCGATATACAGACTACTGTCATGAACAAAGGCATATACTTTTATATGAGGGCTTCTAAGTGGCTCTTAATAAGCACATTAACATAATAATAGTGACATATTTTGTATCATTTTTAATGATTTGGCCATATATATCATTTGAGATATTTTCAATAACAAAGAACAAAAAACACAACTAAACATGGCTTAAAAATTAAGGTCAGGTAACTTGTTTCTGGCTCCTTATGAAAGAATTTAGAAGCTGTCACACTGTCCTCAACAAACTGAAAAATCAACAGCTCTTCTTGAATCTCTAAGAGCTGAACACAGGGAAAACTACTGCCCCCATGTCTGGAGAAACAAAGAGAATTTAGAAAGCCATGGCTAAGTAGAGCTGATACAACAAGAAACCACCCTAGAACTGGTACCAGGGTATGAAAACCTGAATTTTAGTTACAAATTGCTGGAGGCTCAGTAGGGACAACTCTGAGAGTTTAAAACTCTCGGTGGTGGGAAGTAGTCATAGAGGACCCTATAACATGAAGAGATTCATCTCAAGGAGCTTAAGTTTTTTTATGGTCAGTAAAAGAGAAAAATCCTCTGAACTTCAGGCACCAGGAGGGGAAAATAAACCATTCTGAATTACACCAGAACACTCTTTTTTTTCTTCTTAATAAAACCTGGTCTCAGGGGGGAAAAATTTAAGCAAAGTATACCATGCTGGGGTATTCACAGAGCCCAAATGACCCAGAGAAGGGAAACAACCAACTCCAGACATTCCAGCCAAGCCATGAGGAAGAAGGGAAATACCAACTTCAGCCCCCTCTAGCCATCCTGTTCCACCTAAGGGGTAAGCCAAAAAGAGCAAAACTTTTATGAAGCTTATAGTTCAGAAGCATAGGACTGAGACCTAGTCATAGAATTATAGAACTCTTACCATCTCCCCACACATCAGGACCACATTACGAAGGCCAAGTTATGGTAGTTCTTTTTCTATTCTGTACATGATGCCTGGCTATCAAGAAAAATTAAAGGCATACCAAAAGGCAAAAGAAAACAGTTTGAAGAAAAGAGTATGCATTAGAACCAGACGTAGCAGGGATGTTACAACTGTCAAACCAGGAATTTAAAACAAATATGATTAATATGCTAATGACTCTAATAGTTAGACAGTAAACAAGAACAAATGGGCAAGATAAGCAGAGAGACAGAAAGAAGCAAAAATAAATGCTATGCACAAAAAATGCTGTAAGAGAAACAAAGAAAGCCTTTGGTGGGTTAATTAGTAGACTAGACACAGGTGAGTAAAGATTCTCTGACTTAACAAGATATTTTCATGAAATCTTTGAAAACTGAAAAGCAAAGAGAACAGACTGAAAAAACACAGAATATCTAAGGACTGTAGGACAGCTACACAAGGTGTAACATACAGGTAATGGGAGTATTAGAGGGGAAAGAAAGAAACTGAATATTTAGATCAATAAATACTGAGAATTTACCCAAAATGTCAGACATCAACCCTAGGCCCAGGAAGCCCCAAGAATAACAAGCAAGATAAATGCCAAAGCAAATTATACCTAGGCATATACAAACTACAAAAAAATCAAAGAGGAAAAAATCCTGAAAGAAGCCAGAGGGTGGAAAAAAACAAACACCTTACCTACATAAGAATAAAGGTAAGAATTACATCCAACTTCTCCTTAGAAACCATATGAAGAAGAAGAGTAGAGTGAAATACTTTAAATGTTCAGAGAAAAAAGCACCTAACTTAAAAATCTGTATCCTGAGAAATTACTCTTTGATACTAAAGAAGAAATAACAACTTTATCTCACAAATTAAAATTAAAGAAATCTGTTGCTGGACTAATAAGAAATGTTAAAAAATTTTAGAGATGAAGACAATAACATCAGAAAATTTGATCTACATGAAGGAAGAGTGTCAAAGAAGGAAGACGTGAAGGTAAAATAAAAATTTTTCTTTTCCTTATCTATAATTAATCTAACCCAACAGTTTGTTCATAATAATAGCATCAACAAATTGGCTGATTTGTATGTTTGTATATATATCACAACTATGCACATATGTTTATGCATGCTTATACAGAAGTGAAATGAATGATAGCAATGATACAAGGGATGGGAGGAAGGAACTTGGATCATTTTGTTATTAGAAGGTATTCATGCTCTCTGTGAACTGTTATGGTGTTATTTGAAAGTAGATTTGGATTAACTATAAATGTATATAGCAAACTCTATGGCAACCACTAAAAAAAACTAAAAAAATAGGGTAACTATTATTTTTTTAAAAAATGAGGAAATGCTTAATATAAATATAAAAAGCTCGATTAAAACCATAAAAGTCAGAAAAAAGTGGGAAACAAAAATAGGAACAAAGAACAAAAGTGACAAACAAAAAATAGTAACAAACATGGTAAATTTTAATCCAAGTGTTCCGATAATCACTTTGAATGTCAATGGTCTAAATGTATCAGTTAAAAGACAACGACTGTCAAAGTAGATAAAACTCAAGGCCCAAATATGTGAAGCTTATAAGAAACATACTCATATAGAAGAAGATACACATGGAGGAAAATATACCATGCTAACCTTAATCAAAGGAAAGCAGGATTAGCTACATTAATTTCAGAGAAATTTGATGCCAAAGCAAGGAAAGTGATCAGGGATAATGAAGGGTATTACCTAATGATTAAGAGGTCAATTTTCCAATGAACTAATCCTTAACGTGTGCACCTAACAACAGAGTCTCAAAAAATGAGACAAAAACAAGACTGCAAAGAGAAATGGCCAAATCCACTAGCATAGCTGGAGACTTCAACAGCCCTCTCTCTGGAGCAGAGTAAGGCAACAGTTACATTCAACAATAGCATCTATTAACTGGATATAATTGACATCTAGAGACTACTTCTTCCAACAGCACCAAGAGACAACACTTGGGACCATAAAACACACCTTAACAAACTTAAATAATAGAAACCATACAATGTCTGCCCTCAGACCACAGTGGAATTACACTAGAAAGCAATAACAGAAAGATAACTGGAAAATCCCCAAATACAGAGAAAATAAAAAACATACTTTTAAATGACACGTGGGTCAAAGAAGAAATCTCAAGGGAAATTTTAAAATGACTGAAAGAAATTTTAAAATAACTGAAAGACATTTCATAAAAAAATGAAAACACAATTTATCAATCTGTGGGATACAGGCAAAGCAGTGTTTAAAGGGAAACTTATAGCATTTAATGCATATATTGGAAAAGAAAGAGCTAAATTCTATAATCTAAGTTTCCACCTATAGAAACTAAAAAGAAAAGGGTACATGAATTCCAAAGTAAGCCAAAGAAAATAAATAATAAGAATTAGAGCAGACATCAATGAAAGTGAAAACACAAAATCAATAGAGAAAAATCAATGTAACTAAAAGCTTGTACTTTGACAGGATTAATAAAATCAGTGAGCATCTAGCTAGGCTGACAAAGAAAAAAAGAGGACCCAACTTACTAATATTAGAAATGAAACAGGGGAGATCACCAGAGATGTTACAGATACTAAAAGAATATAAAAGAAAATTATGAATAGTTCTAGGCCCACATATTTGATAACCTAGATGAAATAGACTAATGCCTTGGAAGATGAGATTTGCCAAAGCTCACACAACAAGAAACTGACAATCTAGATAGGCTTATATTTATTAATCAGTAATTAATTACTCAGTAATCAATGTTTATTGAATCAGTAATTAATAACTTTCTAAAAGAGAAACCACAAAAACCCAAATGAATTTACTAGGGAATTCTAGCAAACTTTTAAGTAAGAAATTATATGAATTCTCTACAATCTCTTTCAGAGGATAGAAGCAGAAGGAATGTTTCCTGACTCATTTTATGAGGCTAGCATTTCTGTAATACTCAAGCTGGGCATATAAGAAAACAGTGTATCTGTACCTTCCCCTCAGTCTTGCTGTGAACTTTAAACTGCTTTAAAAGGGGCACCTAGGTAGTTCAGTCGGTTAAGCTTAGGCCTTTGGCTGAGGTCATGATCCCAGGGCTCCCTGCTCAGCAGGGAGTCTGCTTCTCCCTCTTCTCTGTCCCTTCCTCGCTTATGCCCTCTCTCTCTCTAAAACAAATAAAATCTTTTAAAAAATAAACTGTTCTAAAAATGAAGTATTAATAAAAATGCATACCACATACACATACATACACAAACCTAAGGTAGTTTATCATCTCAATAAACAAAGTATAAAGGATAGCAGTTACGCTTGATTTTATGACTCAATAATGTCATAGTAGAGCCATACTTTATTTTGTTTTGTGAGCCTCAGCTCTGTTATTCTTAATGTGTCAGAATTTCCACAATTTTGATTCCAGCACAAAACATGGAAGCAGGTGTTCCAGATTCAATTCTAACAAAATTATGTTCAACTTTTTTTTCCCACTGCTTTACTTTGTCTTCTTCACTTTTTCTCCTCCTCTTCCACCACCACCTCCTCCTCCTCCTCCTCCTCCCCCACCTTCTTCTTCATCTTCATATTCTTCGTCTTTTTTCTTAAGGAATGTAGAAATCTCACTGGGATTTTACTAACCATATCTATCTTTATGGCCTATTTGTTCAAATTACACCACATGACCACTGGCAAGGTCAGAATGACTATACTGGGTTTACACTAATCTGTGCTATGATGAGGGCTTTGCTGTCAACCACTTGTACCTCTTTCCTAGAGCAAGACTCAAGTTCTGTAAAGGCATGTGGAGACATAATAATCATTAAAATGAGTAACAAAAAGAATCTGCTCCTATGTTTGTACCT
The DNA here is from genome assembly GCA_004023965.1 of Spilogale gracilis. Taxonomy (NCBI): domain Eukaryota; kingdom Metazoa; phylum Chordata; class Mammalia; order Carnivora; family Mephitidae; genus Spilogale; species Spilogale gracilis. The sequence goes on from PITA01001434.1 coordinate 20,205, forward strand.
GGGGACCTGGGATATTGTGGTTTGGTGATATGAAGTTAAGAATAAGCATCTGGTAATTTATTCAAGAAAGAAACTCAGAGTGCATGGGTGGCTAGTCAGTTGAGTGGCTGCCTTTGGCTTGGGTCGTGGTCCCAGGGTCCTGGGATCGAGCCCTGCATTGGGTTCCCTGCTCAGCAGAGAGCCTGCTTCTCCCTCTCCCTCTGCCTGCTGCTCTACCTACTTGTACTCTCTCTCTGTCAAATAAAACCTTTAAGAAAAGAAAAAGGAAAAAAAGAAATTAACAAATACAAAGAGCATCTTTGTACTCTTCTCTTTAAAAATATCATCATATTTCCACTGAAACCTACATGTCAGAAAAGGTGATCATTGGTCCCTTGGGTCCGGGAAACTAAGGAGGTCATAAAATAGCAACCAACCCGCCATCTTGGGACTTTCTGTTTTCAGAATGCTGCCTCATGATGTATGAAACCACCCCCCCCCCACCCCACCAGCTTCTGCATCTGAAAAGACCGCCCAAAGCAGAAATTAGGTGGGTGACTGAAAGCTGAACCCCACCCCTGTTGCTTAGAAACTCCCACCAAAAATCTTCAAAAACCACACCCCCACCCCACTAATAAAAGTAAGCATGGCCAGCCCCACCGGGCAACTTCCCTGGCCCTTCTTCACTGGAGAGCACCTTCATTAAAACCTACTCAAACCACCTGCTGGGCCTTGTTCTCTCCTTTACTCCTTCTCTCTGCTGTTCGTCCTCACCGTCGCCGAAAACCTTACAGTGATATGGTAGAAAAATTATGAATGGGGGGTCCTGGGTGGCTCAGAGGATTAAGCCTCTCTGTTGGGTCATGATCTCAGGGTTCTGGGATCCAGCCCCACATCTGGCTCTCAATTCAGCGGTCAGCCTGCTTCCCCATCTTTCCCTGCCTGCCTCTCGGCCTATTTGTGACCTCTCTGTCAAATAAATAAATGAAATCTTAAAAATAAAACAGAAAAATTATGAGTGAAAAACATAGTTCTGTTACTTGTTTGACTTCACTCAATAAAACATAAATATTTAATGCAAATATCTTTTACATATTAAATGCTTTCCTGGGAGATAAATTTTGAAATTTCTATCACTTTTTTGACTACTATTCTAAAATTGGAATTCCATTCATATAGGAAGCAGATGGTCCAAACATTAATATAATTGAGAACACAATAATTATCTTAAAATATTTAAATGGATTTTTTATGAGCAAGGTTTTAATATGATTATAAGCAAAGATACTATAAGTAAATACATAATAATGTATATGAAATGTGGTTGCCTGAGGGGCAATCTTGTGACAAAAAGATCTGCATTCTGGATATTATTAGGTTCACCCAGCTATTCTGGTTCTTCTCCCTTACTGGATCCTCACAAATTAATTTACTGATTAGCAGTAACATCTCTTCCGTAAAATAGGTCTTAATCCCCTTAGTCAAAGAACTGCTCCATTATCTGGAGTTATCTATTTAAAACATATACTTTGAATATGGGATGAATTATTGCATTTAACATGAAATGTCTTGCATTAAAGTGGAATATTTTAGAATACATATATTTATCTTTGTAATATTAGACATTGCATAAAACTGTGAATATACCGTTATTTAAAAGATATTTGGGAATTCAGTCTACTTAAATAATTTAGGACCTTAACTTAGAGTTAAAGGAATTTATCTCAGCTAGCTTATCACATTTTTCTTAAAATATTAGTTATTTAATGTATTTTAATCATATTACAAACATTAGCTAATATGATTGCTTTGAAAAGTCTTCCCCTTACTTCACAGAATCACTTTGTGCCACTGTTACAAAGATTGACTCACAGAATGTTGGCCTGTGGGCAAGAGGAGGGTGCTTAGAAAGTTCTATGGGGATTAAGTATATAAAAGAATACCCAATTATGTTGGAAGCAGTTTCCTTCTTGAATTATGAGAATTACCACAAACAGAAGAATTGGAAGCAGCAGATACCCCCAAAAAGTACAATATGGAAGATGACTTTTTCTTGGGAAGATAGCTAGTTCACTACAGCAAGATTTGTATACAAGATTTGGATTGAAGATGAGATAGGAAATGTTCATTGAGGTCAGGTTTTAAAGACCATGTATTTTGAGCACAAGCTTGGCTGTCTTAACTTTCTTACATAAATGCAAGTAATTAATTTATTTTATTCTTCACTACTAGAAAACACTATTTGCAGTTATATGTTTTCAATAATTTTTGATAAATTTTGATATTCTTTTATGAACTTGAATGTATCTATCATTTTTTGCATTTCTCTGATTCCTTTCGTATATAAATTCATCTTGATCTATTTATACCTATTGATGTGAATAGAAATACAAGTAACAAGATGTTTGTGATTTTGTGAATGTACATATAAGGTAACCACAAAACATTTTAGGTAGAAATAAAGTGTTTTTGCTTTTTGCTAAAATGCTTACTTAAACAAACAGAGAGGAGATTTACCAGCAAAATCCTACTATAATCAATTTTCAGAGAATACGTTCCCTGCTTCCATTTTATAGTCCTTTCTCTAACTCTACATAGATGAACAGACAAGAAGAGAAGGTGGGTATGGGGAGGAAACCCTAGGAGTTCAGAAATATGTTTAAATATAATTTCCTCTGGATCAGCCTAGGACAAAATAGTAGCCATGCACTTGCAATAAAATCATGATAAAGCATGAAAATGTTACAATAGAAAAATCTCTGCATGTAAAGAGGGAACTAGTTTACTGTCTCACTGACTTTAAAATAATGTTAGCTGGAATAAGCAGTCTTTCTTAATGCTGAGTTGTGGTGCTACATATTTTATGCTTAAGTAATACTGTCACTTTTTACATGAAAACTTATCTATTTTACTTATAGCATTTTTACTTGTCCATTCATTTCTAGTCAACCAAACCATACCTTAAAGCTATAGGATTCCTAAGTCAGATACTTAGGGTCACAACAAGAGAGCTGAATGCAACTGCTCAGAAATGATATTAGATAATCTTTCATTATTCAAATATCACAAATGAATCATATATTTTTAAATCACACTAATTCTATTAAATATATATAAATAAGGTGCATTTCTACTACGACACTTAAACACAATTTGATTTGTTTGACACTGTTCGCCCTTGTACTCTTTTTTCAAAGGCAACTATTTTTCTTCTTACTCATGTTTACTATTTGGTCTGGTAATCATGCATTTGAGTATTATTTTAAAATCTTAGCTGTTGTAAAAAGCCATATGTATTAAAATATTTACTTCAGTGTTAACACAGTGAAAAAAAATTAGAGCCATTCCAAATATCCAATGATAAGTTAAGATGAATTAAAGTAGGGCACATATACTCTCACCCACAATTACATAGATTGTATGATAACATAACTAAATAAATTCAAACTGGGTAAATTTTTGATAAATATTCTGATGGCAATTATATAAATTCTTTATAAAAAAGGGTTACCAGGATGCTTTGAAAAAAATGGAGATACTCATACACAATAATACAGAGTGATAAAGACAGAAAAAGAAAAAGCTATATAGCAAATGTGTTTAAAAGGTAAAAGGTAAAATTTAAAAAAAATCAACATTTCTTTCCTGTTGAAATAACTTCATGTTAAAAGTAGCTAAAATGATAGTGATTTTTACAATTATTACTGTTTTTCATTGCGCATTTCTTTATAACTGTGGTTGTTGATGACTTAAGGATTTGGTAAATAAAATGATCTCTGTAGGCAAGTATCCAAATGATTATTGAATGAGCTATAAACTGTGACACATTGACTTTTTCATCAGGAATTTTTTGATATGGTAATAGTGTTAAATATTTGGAAATCATTTTACTCTTGTTGAATATGTGTCTTGAGGTTGGTATAAGATGTTCTCATAACTTAAAGGCAATAATGAACCACTTACATTTGTGACTATTAAGACTTGTTAATAGGAAACATCTAAGGTTAAATGGTTGAGAAATGGGCAAGACTTCTAAAGAAATAAATGTTAGTTTAAGTCCAAATGACAATATTGCTTCTTTAACACGGCTATTTTCTATAACAGGACCATCGTAGGACACTTCCCCGTTTATCCAGGACATGCCAAATTAACATTTTTCGAGGTATAATTATTAATAGCACCATGTTATTCTCTCAAAATGTACAAATCCAAATGGTAACTATATATTATAATTCTGTTTTGGTGATTAAAGATCACACAGAGCACACTTGGATTTCATTTGTGGAATGGAGCAAAAAGTGATTTTGAAAGTAACTGTGCAAAATTATGAGAAATATAAATTTGGTAGACTGCTGCAGATGTTCTTAGAAAGGTCTATTTCAGATCTAGGTCTTGTTTACCGATTTCTGACAACCTTCTAATGGGGGTTACATTATGAGGACCCTGCTTTTTCAGCACTGAGCTCTCTGTCTGTCTTTGAAGTTGCCATGTTTCGCTTTGATCTTGAAATCATTTTTCACAGTTTTTTGATGATTACTAATGGTTAAAGTCACAAAGTCGGAACATGGCTTTACTCATTCTCTCTTGCAGGCTTAATGGGAATGTCATAGCTAAACGCCTAAGTTCTTCTTTGATAATACAGCTGAAGTTGTTTTTTCAAACTTCTTTTTCCATCTTCCGGAGAATAAAAGTAAAAGATATATATACTTTGGGAGTGGGGGAGAAACCAAACATATCTTAGAAGTTTCCTTCTTCTTAGATGGAGCCATGTTATTATGAAACATGACCAAATCCCTGACAGAGACAAAGTATACAAGAGACTAAACTATGTTTAGCATGGCTTTAGCTGTTAGTCATAGAGTAGATTACAGAAAAATCCAGAAGATTTTCAAACAGAAGGCTGCAGATTTAAATCTATGGTGAAAAGATCCTTAAAGATTTTTCATAAGCTAACATCTCTTCGGTTGAAGTTTCTATGTAGTCTGAAAAAATAGTCCATTTCCTGTGCCCTGCTTTTGTTAAGACAATTTTAAGAGCTCTCCTATACAAAAATGATGGGTCATCATCATTATCAAATAGGATATAGTTCCCGTATAACTCATAAAACTGTGCTATGATCTGAGAAGTAGATTAAATAGACAAAGCCACTGCCCTGTTAGTACTTTAACTCCAGGAGGCAATTACTGGCAAGCAGTGGGAAACAGTGATGGCTTTCCACTGAGGGGGAAAAGAGAATGCAAGCAATGCCCACTTAATTGTGTTTACTATGTTTCTGGAAATGCCAAAGTTTCTTGGAATTAAAAATGGTTTGGCTGAAGAACCACTTAATTGAGAACTCTGTCTGGGAGAGATGAAATTTAAAGGAAAAGGCATGCAAAGCACACAAAGCAGCAGGTGTATAGATTAAACATCAAGTTAACAGCATACAAAGTGGGGAAAATTTGTGAAAATCAGTGATACGGGGTGTCTTTCAGTAACTAAGGCTGTGTCCTAACACCCAATATAGCTCATTGTTTCCAAACAGATATACAGGATAAAGATAAAGGGGCACAAAAGAACCCATAGCAATTATCTGTCTCTGCTTCTGTTTTAAAAGCCAGTTATTCTACCTATGGCATTGATCTCATCCTCTACTATGTTCTCTGGGGCTTGCTTCCCTTATCTTCAAGTTTGCTCTTAGTTTTGTATCTTTTCATTCTTCTTCTTTTTTTTTTTTAAAGATTTTATTTATTTGACAGAGAGAAACACAGCCAGAGAGGGAACAGAAGTAGGGGGAGTGAGAGAGGGAGAAGCAGGCTTCTCGGGTGAGCAGGGAGCCCGATGTGGGGCTCGATCCCGGGTCTCCAGGATCATGACCTGAGCCGAAGGCAGTCGCTTAACCAACTGAGCCACCCAGGCACCCCTCTTTTCATTCTTCTATAAACAATCTCAAGTCTATCCCATATTCCATCCAAACAAAACACGATACTTTTTTTCACCCTGCACTCTAGTTTCCTGCCTCGACCCCTTTTTGGTGACATTCTTACTGGTAGTCTATCCAAAACTTCCAGCTAGAATGAGTGCCCTATTTCTTTGTGTTTTTATTCCACTTTGCAGAAATGTATGCAGTTTCAGTTAGTTTCATCCCGTTAAACATGTGATAACAGTAAGCAAATAATTAACCACTTCGTAGTTAATTTCCATAATAACGCACTGGGAAAAGTTATTCTTATTAGCACCATTTAAAGATGAGAAAGATGAGGGCCAGTGAAGTTAAGTACCTTGCCTCGTTAGTAAATTGCAGAAGGAGGATTCTAATCCCAAACACTCCAGCTCGAGTTCCTGCTCTGAACTCCTCTGAACTTCTCTGCTGTGCTATCTCAGAAAATCCCCCATCACTGCTTTAGAAACAGCCAAGCTGTCAAGAATGTAGAAGCGCTTCTGGAGAACTTCATCAGTTGATGCTAAAGAATTAAACAAGGCCCAGACCACACTCCTTTCTTGGCTACCCTGTCTACTCAAAGATTTATCTTTTGAGTAAGCAGTGAGAAGTATGGGTGGGCATTCAGGGCCCGACCGTCTGTGTTTAGAGTACAATAAAATATTTGAATGACACACATGCTGAATGCCACTCTATGTACAGTGCCAGGCACTGTATGAACGTGAACTTGTATCTCTCTTCAGTATTCCCTCCACTAAAAAAGCTCTCACTAGATTCAAGGACCAGACAACTATAGTTTTGCAGCCTCTTCTGAAAATGAAAGTCACCAGCCATTTATTCATTCATCTTTGTATTCGTCTGTTGAATGCATAATTATTAAGTACCTAATAAGAACCAGTAACATGTAAGATGAGCCCAAGTTCATATGGTGTAGGAAACCATCCTGATATTCTGACATTTATGTTAAAAGGAGAAAATGAGCAAGTTATATATTCCATCCCTCACCTCTCACAATACTCTAATACATTCCCAGCTAATTACAAGGACAAGCAAGCTAGCAATGCTCCTATGGCTGGTTTCCTTGATGTGTTCAAATTGCAACTTCCTCTAAAGTCTTTTGGTTTTCTTTTTCTAACTGCCAATTCTTCTTCCACATCCCACCTTTCAATCAAGGTTCTATGTCATTGCCTGTTGAACTTGGGTATTGATTCCACTTCCCTAAGGATGACTTTCATTATTTCCTAGTTTATTGCTGAAGTCTCCTTGATGATGACTTGTGCCTTCTTGTTGATTGCACCTGTTATCTACCACTGAAGTCTGAGGGCCATTTCACGCCTTTGGAAGTTTTCTATAGCTGCTAAGTATCTCAGAGAACCTAACGAAAAGGAGCAGGGGAAAACTGACTGCATCTTAATTGGCCTAGGAAAGCAGTTATACAATCATTTATCTCACTGAAACTATAACCTTTTATTGGTTGTCTCTAGGAAAATGAAAAAAAAAGGTATAAGAAAATAAATGCATTGTGAATCAACATTATTTCCTTTTTATTTCTATCCTATCTATTACAAATTCTGATAAAAATGAATGGAGGCTAAAAGAATGCCAAACCCACAGCATTTAATAACTGCTAATTTATCATGATAATGGAAATACTTCCAACTAGGTTACTTTCCTCTTGATAGTCACAACAGGGGAAACTTTATTGGTAGCCATGTTGATCACTTGAAGTGTACCTAGACCTATGAAAGAAACAAAATTTATTTACCTTGGTAAAGATGACTACATTGTGGTTGACTAATTTACTAATGAATAGACGTGCTTACTAGAAGACCAGAAATAAAGAGCCCCTTTTCACTTAGCAGGATATAGTGGAAAGAATTAGAATTCAGGTGTCAAACTGGATTTAAATCATTCTTTTCAGGGCACTTACAATTGCTATAAATAGAGAAGTTACCCAACATGTGAGTTCTCTTCCCTTTTCTGTAAAACAAGGTAGTATTGTCTAAATTTTAGGCAATTAGATGTTTTATCTAAAGTGCCTCAGATATTATCCTGAGCATCATAGGTATTTAATACATGGTAATCATTATAGTTTACCCACTGGTGTCTCAACCACCAGTCATGGAAAATTACATTATTCGTCGAAAAGCAATGCTTTCAAGGAGGGATTTTTTCCACTCAATTTTTTTTCTGACTTTTCATTACACATAAAAGAAAACACAAAATACTCTTCAAAACAAACTCTTCATCTCAAATAAATTCACCATCTTTCTTTTTTAAGATTTTATCTATTTATTTGACAGAGATAGAGAGAGCACAAAAAGGCAGAGGGGAAGACAGAGGGAGAGGGAGAAGCAGGCTCTGTGCTGAACAGGGAGCCCGATGCGGGACTTGAGCCCAGGATCCTGGGATCATGACCTGAGTTGAAGGCAGCTGCTTAACTGACTGAGCCACCCAGGTGCCCCTAAGTTCATCTTCTTAATTAAGAGAACAAACCTTGCTATCTACCCTTCTTTTTTTATGGTGCTCAATCTGCTGATAGTCCAATTCTCTTCTCCCATGCCTGTTTAAGTCCTATTACTTTTTCAAGAATCAGCTCAAATCCTTCCCCTACCAATGCTTTCAATACCACTATAGTTCACAATGATCTTGTTCTTAAATATGGATTTATTTTCCACTCCTATTGGCACTTAGCTCTACAGTCAGAATTGCTGTATATGATACATTGTTTATCAAACAGTGGGGTTTGCAATATATTCTCAGATATGGCCATGACTTATCTGGCCAATTTTATTTTGAGTCATCAAAGATAATAAAATAGTCTTATTCTGAATCATCTCAATGATCAACATTTTTTCTTTTTTCTTTTTTTTTTAAGATTTTATTTATTTGACAGAATGAGAGATCACAAGTAGGCAGAGACAGGCAGAGAAAGAGGGTGAAGCAGACTCTCCGCCGAGCAAAGACCCCAAGCAGGACTCGATCTCAGGACCCTGAGATCATGACCTGAGCTGAAGGCAGAGGCTTAACCCTCTGAGCCACCCAGGTGCCCCTCAATGATCAACTTTTCACCAAATACTGTCTAAGAGTTCATGGTCCACACTTGCATTTTGTATTTACAATTATGTTAAGGCCAACAAAGGACCTATAGAAATGGCAGTTTCAAGATATTAGAAGCTTATCTTACTCCTCATGGTTCTAATATTACAACAACAATCACCTGTGTTTACTCTTGTATTTATGTAATACTTTTCCAATAACAGAAACCAACTCGTCATATATGCATGCTAACATAATTTTAAGCCATTTCAGAGTGTAAGTTTTCAGTTTTGGAATTGTGATAGTCATTATCTATGCTCCCCAACATATATTGTAATATCATTCTTGGGACCTGCAGCATCCAGCCCTCTCACAGTCAGATGGGGCTGCATGATTAGTTCTTACTAATACTCAAGAGTGAGGCAGTGAAGATTATTCTGTGTATCAAATCTGCCCTAGAGAGACACCTGACATTAACCATGTGATAGAGTTTTACGTGTTAAGTCACTGAGATTTGGAGTTTCTTATCAATGCAGCAAAATCTACCTATGCGGAATAACAAAGTGCATGAGCAATAGCTATCAATACAGAATTCATTTTTTAGTAATTTCATTGTAAAAATAATAATGTATCATAATAATGCTGTTAATTTGAATTATGCTTTTTGCTTTTGTTTCTATTTGATTTGTAAAATTTATAAAACCAAATATTGCTTTATTTTTAAGTTTCCATCAATCTATAAGTACAAGAATTTTGCCACTATATTTATATGTTTAAGTTTAATATTATCATAATATTAATATTAATTCTACAGTAGGAATCTTTAGAAATATTTTTATATTTGAATGAGGGTACATATATTACTGAAATTTGGTGGGCACTGGTTTTAAGTTTTAATTCATTGATTTTGGATTAAGATAGACTAGAGGTATGTTCTAAACAATAGCTTTGCCACATGGGCTAGGGTAAAACTCAATTCACAACACTTTGAAGACTCAATCTTTTCTCCATAAAAGTGATATATTAATGTCTTCCTTCTATCAGACTTATGAGGAATAAGTGAGATATTTCTGAAGGTTAATTATAACGCACATCCATAGTAAGTGTTCAATGAATGTCAAATAAAAATAACTTTACCAGTTTATTTCTGTTTTCTCTAAAATGTTTTACAAGAATTTTAAAGATGTATTATATGTTTGGTAAGAGAGCTGTCATAGAGGAAGCTGTTTCCTAAAAAATTATATTGCGCTTAATTGAATCATGACTTATTTTCCTGCAAACACCTGGTATTACCCCTACCATTTACTCTATAACTCACCCACTGCCTGGGTGCTCTGAGGGGACCTGTCCAAGTCCAGAAACCTCTCAGCTTTTCCCTCCATCTCATTTTCTCTCTCTTTTTTCAATTTTTTTTAGTATGTTCCGTTAGCCAGCATATAGTACATAGTTTTTGATACAGTATTCAACAATTCCTTTTCTCAAAGCCTTTTTTCTGTACCAAGACTTAAAAAAAAAAGATAAAATCCATACTTATGTGATAGTCAATGTATGACTTCTCAAATTAACATAACCCATTCATTCAAAAACCATACTAGGTGTTAAAATTAAAGGGTTGAGCAAAAAGAGAAACTGCCCTTGCCCTCATGAAGCTTATTATAGGCTGGCAGAGACTAAAACAAAGAATCCTGTACAAAAATGCTAATTATAAGTGCGATAAATACAACTAAACAATATATCTAAGAAGAGGTGTATGGGGTTAAAAGAGCTTACATTTGGATGAAATTCATTGTCAGAGAAGTCAGGGAGAGTTTTTCTGAGGAAATAACAACTGACCCAAGATCTAAGGAGCATGAACTTGTGGATGGGGTCGGTAGAGTAAGTAAGGGATGTCACAGGGGAAGGACAACACAATCAAAATCCTTGTGGGATGGGCCATGGTGGGAAGGCCTCCATTCTCTCTAGACTGCAGAGCTGAATGGAGACCAGTATGACTAAAGCAGATAATAAGGAAATGAGGTATAATGAAACTGTAGAAACAAGCAGGGTTCTATATTCATGACATTATGGAACCTGAATATTCCTTTCTATAAAACTGATATATTAATCCATCCCTTCTATTAGATTTATGGGGATAAATGAGATACTTTTGAAAGTTTATTATGATGCATGTCCATAGTAAGTATTCAATGAATAACAAATAAAAATAATTATCAGTTTATTTTTCTCTTCTGTCTAAAATGTTTTATTTACTTTTTTTAGTAACTAAAGACAGAGGTTTTTTGTTTTTTGTTTTTTTTTTAATATCACAAGGACTTTCCTTTATCCCAAGAGCAATGGTAAATGATTGGAATGTTTTAAATAGGGCAGAGAAAAGTGACATGGGTTGGTAGCCTTTTTTTTATTCCTAACTGAGGCTGTAACGGAGAGTATGAAAAACAAAATGGATGCATGTGAGCAAATACAGCTACAAGTTATAGTCCAGGAAAAATATGATGATAGTCTGGAATACAGTGATGGTGGCAGAGATGAAAAAAACACAACGTGTTCAGGATATGCTTAAGAAGAGCTTGGTGATGGGGGAGGAGAAGATGTCAAAAATGGCTCCTACATTTCTGATTTCTGTGTATGGCAGTGGTGTACTCAACAAGAGGATGTTGGAACATAAGATGAAAGGAGAAAAATCAGAAAGTACATTTTAGAAACATTGAGTTTTAGATACCTTTGAATGGTCAAATAAAGACACTAGGTAGGCAGGTAGATATATATTTTGGTGCTAGAGATGGAAATCTGTGCTAGTAACTAAAAGTGTGGATTCAGAGGAGATTGCCTGAGTGTGAAATTTTCTGTAAAGATTTGAGTCAACCAACATTCAAGATGAAGGACTACAATATTTAATATCCAGTGAGAAGGATCCAAAACTACAGAAATCAGTAAATAATGCTACTGATATTAAAGACTGTTTAATCAAGAAAGGAATAGTCAACAGAAGTCAGGTAAGACGAGTAATGAAAAGTGACCTTTGAATTTCCAGGCACAAATACATCTATCAGTGATCTGAGGGAAATCTATTTATTTTAATTTTGGGAATGGAAGTCAGACAGAAGTGGGGAAGAGTGAATAGGAGTAAAGAAATAAAAGGAAGGTATAAATACTTCTTACATTTAATGGAAAATATGAGGAGAGAACCAGAATTTGGTGTAGCTAAAGGAAGCCTTTAAACATTAAATTTTTACTTCAGTAAACACTCATACACACACACACCTCTGCCTTAATACCAAGGAATTAATACCAAGGCAGAGGTGTGTGTGTGTATGAGTGTTTACTGAAGTAAAAATTTTCTATTTTATTTCCAAATTAATTGCATCTCATCTTACATAACAGATATATCCTTTATAAGTTAATATGAATATAAATTTTATCAAAATGTTAGATACAACTGGAAAATCACTGAAAGAGAATCTCTTGATGAATTGCTGGTTACCACTGGGGCTTTTCGTTGTTTGTTTTCATTTTTTTCGTTTGGTTTTAGAAGGAGAGAACATGTACACAAGGGGCAAGTGTTAGGAGGGAGATTCTTAAGTAGGTTCCTTGTCCAGCATAGAGCCCAACATGGGGCTCAGTATCGTGACCCTGAGATCATGACATGAGCCAAAATTAAGAGTCAGATGCTTGGGGTACCTGGGTGGCTCAGTTGGTTAAGCAACTGCCTTTGGCTCAGGTCATGATCCCGGAGACCAGGTATTGAGCCCCACATCAGGCTCCCTGCTCCGCAGGAAGCCTGCCTCTCCCTCTTTCACTCCCCTGCTTGTGTTCCCTCTCTAGCTGTGTTTCTCTCTGTCCAATAAATAAATAAAATCTTAAAAAAAAAGAAAAGAGTCAGATGCTTATCCAACTGAGCCACCCAGGTGCCCTAATTGCTGATTACTTTTGAGCAATTTTCCCCTTACTTCTATGACTATTTAAGAACTCTGTATTACACTTATTTTTCTAGCTTTCCTTAAATCAGCTACATCCATCCACATTTATGTTCATTAGACATTAGCCTTGCTAAATGCCATAACTTTTTGTGCTATCTAAATTGTTACCTAAATTTTTACTATTAAAGTTGAACTCCATTCTGTTATTGATTAGTGTCATGTTTTTACATTCCAGCTTAGGGATAATCAAATAATATTTTTAAATTAAGAAAAAAAGACTTGGATTCCTTGGAAAATTATAGAAATATGATTGAACTTCTCAGATAAATGTACTATGAAGGTATTAACTATTATTAATATCCTAATACTTTATCTTCCTATACACATTTTGTAAATGATTTTTAATATCAAAACAAAAGGAATATAATTTCTCACCCTACAAATGGATATATAATCATGAACTATAACAGAGAAATATGGCCAACCCTTAATAATAAAAAATAATTTAATGACTAAATAAATCAAATCTTACATGTAGAATTTTGAGGAGAGGCTTAAAGGAAAGCCACAGATTTGATCTTGGTAAAGTATTACCCATCAATAAAAATTGATATATGGATACAAATTAGTTTTTGCTCCTATAAACCTGAAATCCCCTATAACTTCTATTCATTGTCCTCTAGGACAACAGAATGAGTCTGGTTATTCGTCACCTATTGAATGGATCTCTGGATATTTTAACACAGTATTTATGTTGCTCTATTCCACGTATTATTTTTCTATGCTAAATATCACTGTCTTCTTAAAATAGAGCTTTCACTCTTCTGTATCTCTTGCCCTACTATCTTCTGACATGTTTCACTATGCCTTAATTCTCAAAATACGACATTCAAAACCCAAGGCAGTATTCTATTAATTAATTATCACTAGAACTGATAAATGAATTAAGTAGAACCACAGGACACAAAATCAAGTACAAAATTTTGATGTATCCCTATACACTAATAATGAAGCAGCAGAAAGTGAAATTAAGAAAATAATCCCAATTTAAAAAAAATCTACAAATAAACTTAACCAAAGAAGTGAAAGACCTATGCTTTGAAAACTATACAACACTGATGAAAGAAATTCAAGATGACACAAAGAAATGGAAAGATATCCCAAGCTCATGGGTTAGATGGAAAAATACTGTTAAAATGTGCATACTACCCAAACCTATCTATAGATTTAATGTGATTCCTATCAAAATATCAACAGCATTTCTCACAGAACTGGAACAAACAATCCTAAAATTTGTACAGAATCACAAAAGACCATGCATAGCCAAAGAAATCTTGAAAAAGAACAAAACTGGAAGTAGCACGATCCCAGATTTCAAGATATACAATAAGTTGTAGTAATCAAAACAGTATGGTACTGAAACAAAAGCAGACATATAGATCAACAAAACAGAAAAGAGAGCCCAAAAATAAACCCATCATTATATAGTCAATCTTCAAAAAAGGAGGCAAGAATATGCAAAGGGAAAAAGACAGTCCCTTCAAAAAATGGTGTTGGGAAAACTGGACATCTACTTGCCAAAGAACAAAACTGGATCACTTTCTTTCATCATACATTAAAATAAATTCAAAATGGATTAAAGACCTAGATATGAGACCCAAAACCATAAAAATCCTAGAAGAGAGCATAGGAATTAAGTTTTGTGACATCAGCCATAGGAACATTTCTTTAGATATGTCTCCTGAGGCAAAAAAAAAAAAAAAAAAAAAAAAAAAAAAAAAAAAAAAAAAAAAAAAAAAAAAAAAAAAAAAAAAAAAAAAAAAAAAAAGCAAAATAAACTATTGGAACTACATCAAAGTAAAATACTTCTACACAGTGAAGGAAACAATCAACAAAATTAAAAGACAACCAACTGAATAGTGGGAGAAAAGAGAGCAAATGGTATATCTGATAAAGGGTTAGTACCAAAAATATGACTTAAACCCCAAAACCAAATAATCCAATTTAAAAATAGGCAAAAAACATAGACATTTCTCTAAAGAAGACATACAGATGGCAAACAGACACATGGAAAGATGCTCAACACCATTCATCATCAGGAAAATGCAAAATGAAAACTGCAATGAGATTATCTTCTCACACTTGTCAGGATGGTTACAATCAAAAACACAAGAAACAATAAGTGTTGGTGAGGATATGGAAATATGTTTGTTGGGGATGTTAACTGGTGCAGCTGCTGTGGAAAACAGGATGGCAGTTCCTCAAAAAGTTAAAAATAGAACTACCCTATAACCTAGTAATTGTACTACTGGGTATTTTAGCCCCAAATATAAAAACATTAATCCAAAGGGATACATAAAACCATATGTTTACTGCAGTATTTACAGTAGCCAAATTATGGAAGCAACCTAAGTGTCCAGAAGATGTGATATACATAGATATGATGGAATATTATTCAGCCATAAAAGAGAATGAAATCTTGCCATTGCAATGACATGGATGGTGCTAGAGAGTATAATGCTAAGTGAAATGACCCAGTCGGAGAAAGACAAATACCATATAATTCCACTTGTATGCTGAATTTTAGAGTCAAAATAATTAGCAAAAGAAAAAGAGAAATAAACCAACAAAGACTCTTAACTAAAGAGAACAAAGTGATGGTTACCAGAGGGGAGGTAGTTAGGGGGATAGGTGAAATATAAAGTGCACTTGTGATGAGCACTGAGTAATGTACAGAATTGTTGAGTCACTATATTGTATACCTCAAACTAATATAACAGAGTATGTTAGCTATACCAGAATTAAAATAAAAAGCTTTAAAAATAAACAATCATTTCCATAAATATTTATTAAGCACTTGCTAGGTACTACTCTAGATACTAGGGATAGTGAACAAAATAGAGGCCAAATCTCTGTCACTTACATACCACAGGGTACTTTTACATTTTAATATAGAAAAAAGAAGCCTGCTTCTTCCTCTCTCTCTGCCTGCCTCTCTGCCTACTTGTGATCTCTCTCTGTCAAGTAAATAAATAAAATCTTAAAATAAAAAGAAGAAGAGAGAGAGAAACCTTAGTCTCTATGTAAACTACACTGATGCTTAAAGAGTTGTTCATAAAAAAAAAAGAAAGAAAAAAGAGTTGTTCATTATTGGACTATGTATCCCAATTGAGTGAAAGATCCTTTGTCTGCCTTGGTCATTCTGTCCCCTTGCACTCCCTAATTATCCATCCACTTTATAATATCCATCCACTCTCAAAAGCATCTCATTTAGTCAATTGTATATGCAGTCATGCTCATTACACTTGGAAAAATTAGAGTTTCTTATTTCTGGGTTTATTCATTATTGGTAGTTTATGTGGTTTTTTTTGTTTTGTTTTAATCCTGTGTCTGCTTAGTATGCTGCCTGTGTAGGATTGGAATATATCTAATTGTTAAAATTACGGTGCTTCCACATTTTATGGATTAGTTTGGCTCATCCTTAGTTATTTATCTGGTGTATTCACTAATGATACTAGATAAAACTCTTGTCATTCTGCACTAGTTAAAATTAAAAGTAAACTGTGACACCATTTGAAGTACTGTTGAACTTTAGCTCTCTTTCAGTTAAAAGATTCTAAAAGAACAGGTGATCAACTCTGAATTTTAAAAATAAACACAAATTATTTTCTCTGTTGAGTAATTAATGCATAATTACATAATTACTTTATCACATGGCTCTGATCAAATAATTATATATGGCCTTTATGCAAGCTCTCTGTGCGCTAAGCATTTTGCACACATGATTAAATGGCTAGGGAATTTTTCCTTAAAGGGAAGATTATCTACTAAATTATTCTTACCATTAAGTAACTATATATTTATATATGCATTTAACAACTGGTTCATTGCAAAAACGACCATGATTCTGCATTCTTCCCTATACCACAAACTTTGCAATAAGCCTTTGCAAATCTTCCTAACAAGAAGTAGAACTCATATTCTCATTTCTCGAATATGGGCCCAATTTGTGAGAAGCTTTATCTAACAGACTATGGCAGGAGTAATTTGCCACATCTAAGGCAAAACTTCCAGGGAGTTTCCACAACTGTACTTATTTCTTGGAACTATGTTCAGCCACCAGACGGACAACAATAGGCTAGCCTGATGAATGAAGTCATCTCATGTACATCTAGAGAGCAAGAGGAATGCCAGACTTGTGAAGGAGATCATGCTAGAAAAGCCAGCCAACCTAGTAGCTTATCAAAAATACATATCTAAACCTATCAGACATCAACTGAGCCTAACTAAAACTACCTAGCTGACTCTTAAACTATGGACTAATAATAAATGCTTATTGTTAGAAGTCATTAGAGTTTGGATTAGGTTGTTACAAAGAGATGGCTAACTGATATGATAACTTTTAGATATTCTAACTTAAGTATACAGAAAAGATTTCAAAATAGTACAAATATATTTTAAAATATATATTTAAATAAAATATATTTATATTTAAAATATATTATTTTCCATGACTAGCTAGACAACTCCATCTCTGGATGTCTAAATGGCACTTAAATTGAAGATGTCTAAAAACTTTTTTTTTCCAAATTGTGTTTCATCACTTCACTTAAGTGAAGAAAATTTATCATTTTTTCTACGTTTGCTAGTTTTCCCTTTTCAATTATTCACCCTAGCCAATGGATTCTCCATTTAAACATGAATCACATATATTCCCAACTCTTCATTCACACATACTGCCATAATTTGGAACTATATCACTCTCTCATGAATTAATTGTCTCGTTTTCAGTCTCTCTCTACAAAGTAATTCTACTAGAATTATTTTTCCTACAGCACACACCTAATTTTACACCTTCTTTCCTTAAAAATCATTCTATGTTAAATTTAAATACATATACCCTTTTTGTCAGTAAGTAAATATACAATTTTCTCTGTGGAAAAAACAAAATTCCCCCAAATACACAAAATAATATTCATTACAGTCCTATTAGTTTTTGTTTTCAAAAGTGTTTATCTGGGTAATGAATTACAGGCCATTTAAAAAATTATTTCTGCTTTGATGCTTTGAAGAACAATCAACCACATTAACAGATTATATGTTAGGAGTCAAAACTTGGTGCTTGTTGCACAGGGGTTGAAGTTCATATGGATTTGCAAATCCATTATCAAATCTTGTCATTTGCATTCACATTCTCATTCCAAATATACCATCCCTCCTAAGTGTCTTTATTCCTTTACTCAAGATACTTCATCTGTCTCAAATGTCCTCTCTTATTCTTCATTAGGAAAAATCTGTTCATCCAAAGAAACATAACTTAAAAAACACTATCTCAATGACACCCTCCTTCATAAGGCAGTCAGAAATAGTCCCCCAAATATGTGCTCCTGTACAGCAAGTTTTTACTAATATTAATATAGTCCCTATCTCATTGCAGTTAGTTGTATACAGTTTGTCTTCCCTGCTTGACTGTGAGCTCTTTGAAGGCAATGATTATATAACTTTAATTTTTGTATCTTCAGAATATAATAAAGGGTCTTGCAGCCGATATACGTGACTTCCTATATGTCAATAGGAACATATTTTATATGCAGACTAAGTAGGATTTTCCCTCACCGATTCCCAGTAATGTCTCTGTAGAGTAATTGCAGCAGGCAATTCATAAGCAAACTATTTAGAGTTGTTTTCACATTCCATATTATATTTTACACTAACAGCAGCATTATGTGAGGCATTATTGCCAGTTTATAAATGAAGAAACTTGGAGAGATAAGGGGAGTTGACAAAAGGTACAAAGGTCCTTTAATTCTACAGTTTGTTATCTTTTTACTTGACTAAAATCTTAATTCAAGAAAAACAATTTCATTAAAATATAGTATGATTTAAAACCCCCAAAGTACTCAAATAACTTCAGAGATCATATATACTGAAAGTTTAAAAGCATTTATGAGGGGCACCTGGGTGGCTCAATCATTAAACATCTACCTTCGGCTCTGGTCATGATCCCGGAGTCCCAGGATCAAGCCCTGCATCCGGGTCCCTGCTTGGCAGGAAGCCTTCATCTCCTTCTCTCACTTCCCCTGCTTGTGTTCCCTCTCTAGCCGTGTTTCTCTCTGTCAAATAAATAAATAAAATCTTCAAAAAGAAAATAAAAGCATCCATGAGTACTTTCAAAGTGTCATTTCCGTACCATACATTATTAAACTGTTTTCCCAAATACAGGTTCATTGTAATTCTAGTGTCTTGATAGCCTAAAAAAAGTCTCTGCTTGTTAAAAAAAAAAGGGGGATGTAACAATGACAATTTCAAATTATTTCATATTTCTCAAAACATGAATAAAAAAAATTTTGTGATTTTAAATATAATTTTCATAGTAACAATAATATTTCAGGTTGAATTTGTTTTAAAGAACTTCTTCAGAAGTTCTATGAATGACCTTCTTTACTGCCTGGCTCTAGTCCTCATTTCCTTAAAAGAATTTCCTTTGTTCTTATTGTACCATGTACATGTTTTTAGTCTTGCAATTCAGTTTTCTTTGTCAAGTTAGGCATTGAAATGCCTAAAGCAGGGATTTGTCTCCTCTGCTGATTCTGTGATACCAGCACATTCATTCTAGGCAATGAAAAGAAAATAACTATAATGCTAGTAATATGTACCAATAAAAGCAATAATGGTATTGACAGTAAACTGACAATAAGCAAACTATATAACCTCAGTACATCAAAGATACCTCCTGGTATGGGGAAATGACGATTTCACTGAATTTAGCTTGGTTGCTTATTTGTTTTGGATGTCTCTGATATTCTAATCTAGAACTCTTGTCAGACAGTTAAGCATACTCTTATAGGATACTATAGCTACAACTCAAAAAAATTTAAATTATCCAATTGTGCACTTAATAAATTCAGTAGCTCAAATCATGTCCTAACTTCAGAAAGGAGTCACGTATATGGACAATTAGGTAATCCATTCATCAGTTGGGTCTACTGATAGAGCAGTTACATAACATGCTTTTCAGTGACATGCTTATCTGCTGCTTAGTTGAAAATACTATATTCATAGTGGAGAGGATACATTTGCAGATTATACTTTCAAAGGGCAATCCATTTTATCTATGAAAGAGTGATCTTAGTTGTGAAAGAACAAACCACACAGTTGTGAGTTGTAAATTTCAGACTGATAGAATTATCTACTTAAAATCTCTCTGATGGAAATCCACAGGACTAGCCTCTAGCATTTCTCTCTTAACATGAAATTTTTAATGAAGTTTTTCACCTAACACCTTACTTAATTAATTACCTTTCACTCTTTTGAAGAAAGATAGAATATTAGGTAAAAGGTAGAAGTTTCTCATGATACCTGTTTTTTTCTATGTTCAAGTTAAAACTGAAAATGTCACAAAAAAGTGACTTGAGGATTTTTTCCCTTAAATTCCATGTAAATGAGACTATATATGGCATTTTTTCCTCCTAAAAAAAAGTGACAGAATTCTGGGTGACTGTCTCAGTTACAGTTTTTTGAATATAAGTAATATAAATTGATTATAAATTATTCAAACAAGAAAAATGGATCCCAGCTAGTCCACAGAATCAAAGCAGAGCTGAAAACCTAGGCTTGTTGAAAGAATGAAGGTGATTTGCCTTGTGTGGGTTATTTGTTCACCCTGCATAATATTAGCGGTGTTGGGTACCAGGGTTTCTACTGTTTGGGGTGGGGAGTCTGGACTTGTACCAGAACAAAGATAAAAGGGATTTTAGATGGACTAAAACAACATATTCCACTGAGTTTATAAGTGAATCATCTACCAAACTTATTCTCTTATGATTATTTTTCTGCTTATAATTCTCTTTTACTCTTTATATGTAGCTCTCATAATAAGAAAGGAAGTGAACTGTTAGTAGCAAAGTGAAGGTATTGTTACATGAACCATGATTTTTCATTATTTAAGAGCAGAGGGAGATCTATGATGACCACAGGGAATATTTCACAGGACTTTAAGGGGATGTGAGTAAAGAGAAGTAAAGTAAATCCAGTCATAATATGGATAATGTTAGACTCCTCTTGTCATGTTGCAGAGTGAAAAACAGTACAAGGAATTAGTACAATGATTCAAGTTCCAAAATTTATATCTCATCTTAGAGGAATGTGGGAAAGTCAATCTGTCATTTTATTTATGTGATAACAGGACCCACCCAATTGCATTATTGTGAGAAGACATATTTTTTATATGAAATGATTTTTGAAACAGAAAGACTTAAAAAAGTAGGAGTTGTTAAGTATAGTCTAAGCCAACAGTTGTTTACTTTTGTCTCTTTTCTAAATTACTAATATTCTAAATTTTGGAATTTGAGTTCTTGATAACATTTTCTTAATCACACAAATAACATCACAACCACATTCTTAGATAATTTCTACCCTAGAAGGTTCAGGAGGGCAGTGATGACTTCTGATTTATTTATAGCTTTAGCTCTATGTCCTTCAGATCCCAGCATTTTGAAGGTGCTAAAATAAATATTTCCTGATTGAATGAAATTCATTTAGTGCTTGAGATTTAGTGCTCAAGAAATCCATTCTAATCCTGAAGTTTAGAGCATCAAATATATGGATTCAAGAAATATCTGTTTTAGGGAAGTTCAGAAAACTTGTAACAACTTTTACTAGGCTCTATTTCATTTTGAATGTAATGTAGTAACAATGGCAGGGGTTCAGTTTTGAAATTAAAAACCGTTCCATAAATCATCAATTATTTCTCTGTGTTCTGGAGTAGTAGCACTAATTCTCTTCATTGAGCCATTTATATGAAGAAATAACTGCAGTGGTATGTTTATTTACATAAAAGTAAGGTAAGTACTTCATTTTCCTATTTTCTCCTGGAGAAATGTAAAGACAACACTATGTAAAAACTCAAACTGAGGCACTTCGTGTTTTATTTAGCAATGTACATTGGGTATGCATTTGCCAGTATCTTAGTTGGGGCTGCTATAACAAATCACCATAGCCTAGGCTCTTAAAACAACATTTCTCGGGGCGCCTGGGTGGCTCAGTTGGTTAAGCCACTGCCTTCAGCTCAGGTCATGACCCAGAGACCCTGGATCGAGCCCTGCATCAGGCTCCCTGCTCAGTGGGAAGCCTGCTTCTCCCTCTCTCACTCCCCCTGCTTGTGTTCCCTCTCTGGTTGTGTTTCTCTCTGTCAAATAAATAAAATCTTAAAACAAACAAACAAACAAAAAACATTTCTCATAGTTCTAGAGACAGGAAAGTACAAGTTCAAGGTGCCAGCAGATTCACTGTCTGGTAACACCCACCTCCTGGTATGGTGATGGCTATCTTCTTGCATTCTCCATGGTGGGGAGCAGAGCTAAAGAAAGCAAGCCTTCATTTATCTTCTTAGAAGCGCATAAATTCCATTCTGAGGGCTCCATCTTTATGACCTAAATACCTCCCAAAGCCTCCACCTCCTAATCATCATCACATTGATGGTTAGAATTTTAACAAATGAAATTTGGTGGTTGGGGAAGGACATAAACATTCAGTCCATGATAGCCAGACTATACTAAAACTGTATTAAAAAGTAAGTTTCCTAAATAAGTATCTAAATGTAAATGCCCATGAAAATGTGGTTTTGTTGTTGTTGTTTTTAAGAAAATGTCATCACAGGTAATCTGGCAATCCAGAGGACTGATCTTCTCTTTACCATATTATGATGGAAGCAATATTGTGAATAGGATTCAAATTGTATTGTCACGTCTCTGCTCAGACTGTTGACACCACCTCCACTATAGGTTATTTAAACAATCCACAACACTCTGGAAGTGTATTGGCAACTATTTTGATTGCCTTTTTGGAACCATGTAAATTGAACATGCCTTGTGTGTCATCATGAACAGTTTTCTTTCATAGCATCATCTGCAGTAGGAAACGAGGGAGGCCTTCATTAAATAAGAGGATGAAAAGATGAAAAAGAACTCTTTCTGGGATTGTTTGGGTAGAGTTTTCAGATAAGGTTAAGATCCAAAGCTCTTCCGTCAATGAAAAGGGAGCTAGCCCCAATTACAGGCAACAGACTGGGAGAAAGGAGAAACTAACTACAGAGAATGCCCTTGGTCTGTGGATCTAGAAATGATATCTTACTTTTAAAAATGTAATTATTTCTGTTCATAAACATAAATAGATGTAATTACCTTTGGGTATAAATTTTATATTTCTGTGCATGAAAGAATTGTATCTAGCACAAAAACAAAATGTATGTGCAAAGTAGCAGCAAATCTACAAAAATCCATCACATGATGGCAGGTGGTAGTTTTGGAAATCTAAATAAAGCAGATATCTAGAGAGGGAAATCTGGCTGAGGTAATTGGCCACAACTGTTATGAATTTCTAGAACCAAAATCTATTCCCTGGGTACCTCCAGGAGTCGGTAGGGAGAAGATCCACACAAGTTTAGATTCCTAGTTTCATATAGAAGGTACCAGCTGAGACAATGCTTACCTGGCTGTTACAGTATAGGTTGACACTTGATGACTGGATAACATGAGACCACGGGGTCTTAATAAGGACTGAATAACAATTTCACCCTTTCTCCTCCATCTCCCACTCTGTCTACTACATACATTCCTTGAGCCCAACAGTTACAGACCATTTGAGGCTCTATTACTACAGATAATATTTCTATATTCAGGCATAGAACAAAAATCTTTAAGGAATAACTCTGTCAAGCCTCTGCAATGGTATGAAGTAAAAAAGCTAACCACTGTTAAATGTAGAAAGTTGTCCCATGATTTTTTTTTCAAAAGATTTTATTTATTTGATAAGAGAGAAACACAGCGAGAGAGGGAACACAAGCAGAGGGACTGAGAGGGAGAAGCAGGTTTCCCGCCAAACAGGAAGCCCGATGTGGGGCTCAATCCTGGGTCTCCAAGATCATGACCTGAGTCGAAGGCAGTTACCCAACCAACTGAGCCACCCAGGCGCCCCTGTCCCATGATTTTAGAGTAAAATAAGACCCATTTCTATGCTCAAACTATTTCTACCACCTTTTAAAAAAATATTTGATTGTAGAATGAGTGCTTATTTAACATGAGACTTACACTCTTAGATGTTTTAAGTGTATAATACAGTATTGTCAACTATAGGTACAATGTTGTAAAGCGGATGTCTAGAGTATATTCATTTAGCTTGACTGGAATGCTATACCTACTTATCATTAATTCCTCATTTCTCCCTCTCACTAGCCCCTAGAAACCACTTTTCTACTCTAATTCTATGAATTTAACTATTTTAAATACCTCATGTAAGTGAAATTATGCAGTATGTGTTTTTCTGTAACTGACTTACCTCACTAATGAAATGTACTCAAGATTCACCCATGTTGTAGCATGTTGCAGAATTTCCTTCTTTTTAAAGGCTGAATAATATTCTATTGTCATTATATTCCACATGTTCTTTATTTATCTGTCAATGAACATTTAGGTCATTTCCACATCATGGCCATATGCAAAGAAATGTGCGAGTGCTAATAACTATTTGAGATCTCAATTTCAATTCTTTTGGATTAACATGCAGAAGTGAGATTGTTGGGTAAAATGGTAGTTCTATTTTTAATTTTTTGAGGAAGCTCCATAACAAGTATACCATTTGCACTTCTACCTATCTATTCCTAAAACAATTGGGCTCCAGAACATGCCTATGTGTTCTTTCCCAATTGTTTTTCCACTTTAAACAATTTTAATTCTTATTACTTTCATATACACAAAAACTTAAAACTGAAAAAAAAAACCCTCTACATTTCTGTATCTGTTTATTTACTTTGGAAATAGTTTTTGTAGTTATTGTTTTTGTTTGTTTGTTTTTGTTATGGGAACAGTTTTGAAAATACTGTTTCATGGGTAAGAAAATTTATTTTATTTTTTTTAAAGAGATTCTATATGAAAAACAAATATAGTTCACATACATTTTGAGTTAGTTTAGAAAAATTCAGCTGGTGTAAGAAGCTGCCAGGTTCAGGAAGATGATTCTATTCCCTCTTATAATTACTAGAAAGGATTTTGCAGGGAATTGAACATCTTCACAGAATGCAGTGAAGATCATGTAGAAACCCTGACAATGCAAGTTTCTGTACTTGTTAGGACTTATTTTTTAATTTAAATTCAATTTAATTAACACATAGTATATTATTAGATTCGGGGGTAGAATCCAATGATTCATCAATTGCATATAACACCCAGTGCTCATTACATCAAATACTCTCCTTAATGTCTATCATCCAGTTACCCCATTCCCTTATCCACCTCCATTACAGCAAACCTAAGTTTGTTTACTAGTGTTAAAATCCTCTTATGGTTTTCAAGTGATGAAGAACTTAGCTATATTATATACAAATTTCTTGCCAAGGTTTATTCTCATGTCTCTTCTCTATCTTTGCAGTGATTATAAACTCTTGTTTCTAGTAACTTTGGGAAGACTGATGATTTAGCTTGTTATCAAGTCTATACAAATTGCAGCAATTCTTGATTTTTATTTATAAAAAAATTAAAAAGGTAAGATGGAGCTGTGACTAGATAGACCTTGGTGCAGAGATTCTCCATGCTCTAGAGCAGGAACTCAGGTTAGGCAGATCACTTTCCCTTTCTGCATTTGCTTCTCTACCTATTAATTGGTGGAAAGAACATAAGGGATCACTTGGTCAAGTGCTATGGAGACCAAATATAATGTAAATAAGCAAAGAGAGGCACTGTAACACAACGGCAGTGGGGGCATCTGTAGAGAACCAGGAAGTAGATGTCATTTTAAACAAGGCCAGCTGCTAGCTAGCAGCAATTATTGTAGAAAAGCAAGCCCAGTATCATGGCTTTGTAAATTTGCTAAAAGAAACAAAAATAGTTTGTATTTTAGGTAAAATATCCTAGTTTTAAAATGTTGAGAACTCAGTTTTTTGCACACTATCAACCACAACACAACAAAATCAGCTACCAGTTGGCAACGTACGAGCAAGAGAATCTTCAGTTATGGTCCTAATATGTCTTAATTGGAAGCGTACTGAGTATTTAACATCTCTTTTATTCAGAATCATACAAGGATGTCTAGGGACTTTAAGTATGTAACTGTGCTAGAGACTGGAAAAACCAGTTCATTAATGCCAAAAACAGGTTGGTAAAGTACCAGCTACATTTTTTATGAATTTAACTATTTGGTTGTATACTTGGTACTAAAAGTATCTACTACTGTCATAAATTCTTTTAATATTCTTTTTTCCCTTGTTTTTAATTTAAATTCATTGAGCCATCATATAGTACAACGTTAGTTTCAGATGTAGAATTCAACAATTCATCAGTTGCATATAACACACATTGGTCATCACATCATGGCCTTCCTTAATGCTCTTTTAATATTCGTTATGCTGTGTGTGATTACAAGCATGTAAATATCAGTGCAATTTGAAATATACTTGGTAAGTTGAACATGCTATATATTGTTCCATGTTCCATATTTTCCTCTCAGATTAAAAGCTACTGAAAAAATGATTACCCAAAGCAATCTCCCATATTATAACTCAGTAACAAATATAGAGCTCACTGCACCTGCTAATAATGGTAGGCTCTACCAGAGTCTTTGCCTACAGTCTCTTTACTGGAAAACAAAACAAAACAAAACAAAACAAAAACCAGCTTTTTGATCTAATTATCATCATTTCCATTGATTATGGTGTTTTTCAGAGAATTAGACTAAAACACAGAGTTGCTTATATGACGAGATCAAATAATGACAAAGGCACACACACACAGAATGTTTGATCTCAATGACAGACTAAGCCTTCCAAATTGCTAATAATTAAGACATCATATTGGAAAAGGCTCTATGTGGCACAGATATAAAGCTTTAGCATGAAATTTGGATGAAGAAATAGGCTTCTCTCTTTTATTTTTTAAATGCCCAATTTGTTTCAGGAAACAGTCGATAAAAGTATATCCCTATACTTGGATTCCTTTCGAATTTCTAGAAAGATTATTAGCACTGGGAAGTGGAACAATATGTGATCTTTTATTTTTTAATATGTGATCTTTTATATTAGTCATGATGTACACACCAAAAAGAAGCTAATTCATCTGTGAAATTTAAAACTGATAAAACACACACCCTAATCATTTCTTAGCTAGCTTTTGCTGCAGAAACCACTTTCCACTCTGAAAGCATTTTTATCCTTGGTATTAACATTTTCACAAGGATATGTGTTAATATGCAGGCTCTGTTTCCCCCTACTCAGCACTTAACTGAAATACCAATTTGAAACTGTGATATTTGGTTTTTCTTTTATTAATGGATTACTTTTCTATTTTTGTCTATGTTCTTTCTGAAAATACATTTCATATTGATGTTATATATGTTAGATAAGATTATCCAGATCTCTTAATTTTGCTTTCAAATAGTCCTAATTTTTGTCTTTGTCCTTATTTTCCTCTGTACCTTTTAAATTTTCCACATACCTAATGTACTTCTTCCTCAAAACTTCCCTTTCAAACCAAACACACACAAGCACATATATGCACACACAGAAAGAGAGGGGACAGGGAGGGATTCTTATTCATTCTTTCTTTTTTTTAACTTGGGCAGTAACAGTTTGGGAAGCTTATATTTTGTTCTTGTTTCAGAATACGCTTTCTTTGTAGCAATTTCTTCTTTTGTGGGGAATATGCTATCTTCTCTAGTCTTTATGAGAATGCTAATTCGTAATTAAAACATATTTCCATATCTTCATATAACAAAATTCTTTGTAGTTTATAGTTTCATGTTCTGAAATATGACAGAGCTTTATAATCACTACCCCAATCATCATCCCTCCAAAAATTCTCTTTCATAGAGCTTCCATACCCCCAATTCCTGGCAACCATTGATAAGTTCTCTAGCACTATACATTGCTTCTTCCAGAATATAAATGTAATCGTATGGTATCTTGTTGTTTGAATATAGCCTCTTCAATTAGCAAAATTTATCTACATCTATGTTACTGCACATATCAATAGTTCCTCTAATTATAATGTTTTTTTAAAAAAGTTTTTTTATCAAAAACATTTTTGATCTTTCTGAGATCAATTGTTTTGGTTTGGTTTGCTTTTATTTGGGGCTATTAGCTTACATAAGTGCCTGACAGTCCTTAACTGCTATTTATATTTATAAATGAAGAGCCATTGTATTAATAAAAGTCACTGGTATAAACCTTTCTACCTGGAACAGGTCCTTTTTTTATGATTGACTTTCCCCAGAAGAGAGAGATTAACAGGTCCAAGTGAAACAAGAGGGAATACTCACTACCAAGTTTTCTTGAGGAATGGAATAGGGAGTTCAGTGCATGGGTGTAGAGAGTCAGGTGAGCGTTATACTAATTCAAATGCCAAAATAAGAACTTTAGGGTGGTATTGAAATTTACACTAAAAAGTTTTTTTTTTTTTTTCTTGACAGATTATCCGATTTCTTTATAGAGCAAGGCTTTGTTTTGTTTCATTTTAGCTAGAAGTAAAAGGCACTGGTGCTTTCTCCTTCCCCCTCCTTCCCGATCTGTATGTGTGTGTACACTGAAAGGGTAAGTGCTAAGGAAGATGAAGATACATGTTCATTGTACTAGCCCTGTGGTTGTAGAGAACATCTGCTTGATGTCTCCTCACAGCTATGCAGGAAAAGGACATCTCCCAGATTAGCAGCAATATTTTTCTCTAGTTTCTAAACAACATGAACCACTTGGTTTTTGTTCTCAAAATTCATAATTTCTGAAATACTCTTGATCCTGCTTCTGTCCTCAGTGCTACTATGAATACTCTCTTCTATACATACTCATCATTCCTTCATGAGAAATGGGAAAGAAGAGGCAAAATTGTGTGCATTCTCAGCCATCCAGAATCAGAACCCAAATAGTACTGTCATTGTGTGAGTGCTTGATCTCATGCAAGAACTGTGTGACCCTACACTATTAGTTATAAAAAAGTCTTCAATACTTGCCACGGTATTATGGATCTCCTTTACTATTCATCACATATCCCTAGAGTCTAGATTCAGCTAAACTTTTCTACTTAATAGTAACCTTTTGAAAGCTGAATGATCTTTGGATCCAAAGTGTTTGCTTGTGGGTGAATAGGTGGTGTCAAATGAAGAAATATAGATCCCTTAATAGACAGCTGATCATGTTTGGTGTAGGGAGCCTTCCATATACCCCTCAAGTACCATGTAGAAATGTTCTACTCTGCTGTTTGGTTCTCAGTAATAGAGAACAGTAAAGGGGGCAAATACTACTGGGAGAAAAAATGCTAGGTTCTTGACATGCATTTTAGTATTTGTTTTTCCTTAAATATCTTCTTCAAAAGAAACTGAGACTTAGGAACAGTCCCCAAATCACTCCGCTCATAAGGAGCAGAGCCACCGGTCCAACATATTTCTTGTGGTTCCTAAGGCCAGACTCAACAAAAGGGTCAACTGTGACCTGCTCAGGAAGGCTTACTTGGAGGCAGGAATTTGATTCACATGGTAAAACAAAGGCAATTTAGCAGGGTGCTGTGATTTCTCATCGCTTCTTTTTCTTTCTTACCAAAATTGATGCTTCTTAATGGCTTAATTGAGGTGTCATTCATTACCATAAAACCCAACCATAATAAGTGTACAATAATTTATACTAAATTTATAGTTGTACTACCATCCTGAAAATCCAATTTTAGAAAATTTCCATCACTCCAAAGAATTCCCTCATGAAGTTAATATCCACATCTACCATAACTCTAGGCAAAAGTGGTCTGTTTTAGCTCTATGAATTTGCCTTTTTCTGGGTTTTTTAAAAAATAAATCATATAATACAGAGTATTTCATATGTATTCTTCCACTTATCACATTTTCAAGGTTCATATATTTTGTGGCATATATAAATGGTTTGTCCCTTCTTATCACCAAAAAAGTAATCCATTTTATGGGGTTTCACATTTTGTTTAGCCATTCAGCAGTTCATGTTTTATTTGGAGTGTATATTGATTTTATACTCTGTAACTTTATTGAATTCATTTATTAGTTTTAAAAGTTTTGGGGGGAGTATTTAAGGTTTTCTATATATAAAATCATGTCAGCCACAGATAGTAACAGTTTTATTTCTTCCTTTCCAATCTGCATGTCTTTTATTTCTTTTCATGCCTAATTGCTCTGTCTAGGACTTAACAATACTGTATTGAACAAAAGTGGCAACAGTGGGCACCAGAGTTTTGTTCCTGATCTTAGAAAAAGAGATTTCAACTTCTCACTGTTGAGTGAGCTGCTTCTTTATGGCTTTATGTTGTACCCAGTTAGTTGAGAATTTTTATCATAAATGGAGTTTGAATTTTTTCAAATGTTTCTTCTCCATCCATTGAGATGATCATATGATTTTTATCTTTCATTTTGTTAATGTGATATATCCTGCTGATGGAATTGCAGATGTCAAAATATCCATGCATCCCCAGGAATAAATCCCATTTGACCATGGCATATGAACCTTTTAATGAATTATTGAATTCAGTTTGCTATTATTTTGTTGAGGATTTTTTTTTCATCTGTGTTCATCACAGATAGTGGCTTATAATTTTCTCTTTTGAGTAGTGTCCTTGTCTGGTTTTGGTACAAGGGTACTGCTGGCTGCATAAAATGAGTCTGAAGCATCTCCTCCTCTTCGGTTTTTTGGAAGAGTTTGAGAAAAATAAGTACTTTGAATGTTTGATAGAATTTGCCAGTGAAGTGTCTGGTCCTGAACTATAATTTGTTGGAAGGGTTTTTATTACTAATTCCTAGCATTCAGGTATAATTATTCCTTACTAGTAATCAATCTACTCATCTATCTCTGCTCTGATTTTTATTATTTCCTTTAACTTTGGGTTTTGTTTTTCTTCTTTTTCTAGTTCATTTGGGTGTAAAGTGAAATTGACTATTTGAAATATTTCTTGTTTCAAGAGGTCATGAACCTCCCTGTTAAAATACTTCTGCAGTGCCCCACAGATTTTGGTACTTTCTATTTTCATTTTCATTTGTCTCAAGGTATTTTTTATCCCTTCTTTGATTTATCTTTTCTAATTTTTTTTATTATGTTCAGTTAGCCACTGTATAGTATACCATTAGTTTTTGATGTAGTGTTCAATGATTCACTATGTATAACATCCAGTGCACATCACAACACGTGCCCTCCTTAATATCATCACCCTATTAGCCTCTCCATTTACCCCCTCCATTTTGAGACCCTCAGTTTGTTTCCTGGGGTCCACAGACTCTCATGGTTCATCTCCTTCTCTGATTTCTCCCCCCTTGGATTTCTCTCCCATCTCCTGTGGTCCTCCATGCTATTGCTTATGTTCCACATATGAGTGAAACCATATGATCATTGTCTTTCTCTGCTTGACTTATTTAACTTACCATAATCCCCTTCAGTTCCATCCATGTCAATGAAAATGGTGGGTATTCAACCGTTCTGATGGCTGAATGACATTCTATTGTTCAAATGTCCTCCTTTGATTTCTTCATTAACCCACTGGCTGTTTAGTATCATGTCGTTCAACCTCCACATATTTTTTAAATTTTTAGTCTTTTTTTTAGTTGATTTCTAGTTTCATACCCTTGTGGTCAAAAAGATGCTTGATGAGATTTGAAATGATGGACTCCTTCAGCTTTTGTGTATCTGGAAAACTATTTCTCCTTCAATTCTGAATGATAATATTCACAGATGAACCATTCTTGGTTGGAAATTTCTTTCCACAACATTAAATAGGACATGCCAAGACTTTCTGGCCTGTAAAGTTTCTGCTGAAAAATCTGCTGATAGCCTTATGGGGTTTTCCCATGTATGTAACATATTGCCTTTCTGTCCCTGCTTTTAAGATGTTCTCTAACCTTGTTTAAATAAAAAGAAAAGAAAAGAAGGAAAAAAAAAGAAAAGATTGATTTATTTAAGAGATGGAGAGAGAGAGGAGGAGGGAGAGAGGGAGAAGGGAAGGAGTGAGGGAGGGAGGGAAGGAGAGAAGGAGGGAGGGAAGGAAGGAAGGAGGGAGGGAATAGCAGACTTCCCACTGAGCAAGAAGCCCAATGTGGGGTTCAATCCCTAGGCCCTAGGGTCATGACCTGGGATGAAGGCAGATGTTTAACCAACTAAGTCACGCAGGTCTTTGTGGTCTTTTTAACTTTCAGAATTTTAATTATAATGCTTTTGGTGTGGATATTTTTTGGTTCTTTTTAATTCAAATTCCCATGGCTTTTCTAGACCTGGAAATCTGTTTTCCTTCCCCTGGTTAAGAACATTTTCAGTCATTATTTCTTCAAATAAGTTTCCTGTCCCTGTCTCTCTTCCTCTGCGTCCCCTATAATATAAATGTTATCTACTTGATGCTGTCCTATAGGTTCTTTAAGTTATCATCACTTTTTCTCCCCACTTCATTTTTCTTTTTGCATTGTGTTTGGATAAGTCCCACTGTTCTGAGTTCATGGATCCTTTCTTCAGCTTCATCTGGGCTATTGTTGAATACTTCCAATGTATTTTTTTAAAGATTTTATTTATTTATTTGACAGTGAGAAACACAGCGAGAGAGGGAATACAAGCAAGGGGAGTGAGGGAGGGAGAAGCAGGCTTCCTGCTGAGCAGGGAGCCTGATGCAGGGCTCGATCCCGGGTCTCTGGGATCATGACCTGAGCCAAAGGCAGTTGCTTAACCAACTGAGCTACCCAGGCACCCCACCAATGTATTTTTTTATTGTTTGTTTAGTTATATACATCAGATATGTGATTTCTGTTTAGTATTTTCTCATATTATCCACCCCTCTGTTAAAGGTGTTCAACCATTCTTCTCTTGAGTTAGGTGAGCATCTTTATGATCATTACTTTGACCTCTTTATCAGGTAGATTATTTATCTCCATTTCATGAAGGTTTATTCCTAGATATTTATATTGTTTCTTAGTTTGAAATATGTTTCTATGTTTCCCAATTATTACTTGACTCTCTGAGTTTGTTTCCATGTATTAGGTGAAACAGTTACCTCTTCTAGTCTTGAAGGAGTGACCTTATGCAGGTAATCTTGAAGAACCTCCTGATGAGAGCTGCAAAATCAGGGCTCTATACAAGTGCATAAACTCCATTCTTGGAGATACCAGTGACATACAGGAAGGCCTAGGGAGAGTACAACAATGGTAAACCCCAGCCTACCTTCCTGAGACAACCTCAGAAACCTCTAGAAGTTAATCTGAAGAATATCTCTCAGGCTGAAGCTCCAGGACAAGTAAATAGGACATTTTCACTGGAATATTAGAGCTTTGTTTCAGTCTGTTGTGTGTCATTCCTGGAGGTGGCAGCCTGCCAAGTGGTCCAATTATTTTAGCCCTGGTTACCAAAGCCAGCCACTCAAGGGACTCATGGACTGTGCACATGCCTGTCAGCTTTAGCAGAGCAACAGGAGAGCACAGGGGTAGGGAATCACCACTGGTGTTATTAAGGTAAAAAGAGAGTGCAAAATTATGCATACATGGCAGAGAGCACAGAAAGGGTACCTGCCAGTGTCTCCATCCCCAGAGAAAGTCCCAACAGTTCCCTAACCTTCCTGCAGAACACTAAGATCAGCTAATGAATCTCCTCCACATATGGTCTAGAAGTTCTCTAAACTGCTGCTTTTATACTGGGTTTTAGAGTGAGTCTAAGCTTGAGATATTTCAGTGTAAAATCTCAGTCCCCTATGGCCCTTTGAGTTTCCTGGACAGAAGCTCCACTGTTTTTCAAAGCCAGACATCTTAAGGGCTTGTCTTCCTAGTTCAGGTCCACAGGGTTGGCTATCTGATGTGGAACAAGAATGCCCTGCTCTTCAGGGAGAAGTTTTATGTTTGTGAGATCCCTCCCAATTAATGGTTGCCACACTGGGAGTAGGGTTTTTAACAAGACCACATCTCTGCCTCTCCTATCAGTTCTGATGTGGACCTCTTATCTTTTGTTGTGGAAGAGCTGTTCAGTTAGTTTACAGGTCTTATTCAGAAGAAACTGTTGTACATGTAACTGTAGATTTGGTGTGTCTATGGGAGGAAATGAGTTCAGAATCTTCCTATGTCATCATCTTGAACCACCTACAAGTCTGTGTCTTATAATACTTTTGCATTTAGTATATACCTGTATTTTAACCCCATCTCATGGCATATGCATATATGTGTGTGTATGTATATATATATGCATGTGTGTGTGTGTGTGTGTGTGTATAAATTCTTCACTGGAAAGTGAACTACCTGGTAATAACATCATCCATCATCAGCCAGTGCCTGGGTAGCTCAGTCATTAAGTGTCTGCCTTTGGCTCAGGTCATGATACCGGAGTTCTGGGATCAAGCCCTGCATACATTAGGCTCCCTGCTTGGAGGGAAGCCTCCTTCTCCCTCTCTCACTCCCCCTGCGTGTGTTCCTCTCTCGCTGTGTTTCTCTCTGTCAAAAAATAAATAAAATCTATATTTAAAAAAATCAACCATAAAATCTAGGAAGCAATATACTTTTGTGGGAAAAAATTGTTCTTTATGTGGACATCTCATGGTGATAGAGTTATATAAACAGCAAGAAATACGTAAAGATTTTAGCTATCTAAAACCAAACTCTTCTGGTATTTATCAAAAACACAAATGATAAAAAGGAAATGTAGTAGTAGTACACATTCAAATGTTTTTAGAATGAGTATGTTTCCACTAACATACTTCAGTTTTTTCTTGAGCCCCCCTTTCCCTTGATTGCTCCACCCTGGTGAGGGTTTTGCAGAGCACAACTGCTAGCTGCACTCTCCTGGGTCAAAGACCAAAGAGTAACATTTCAGTAGTGCTTCTTTTAAGATTTTTCTCTTAGTTACACATACACATTTAAAAAATATGTCCAATTCTGCAGGGGATATTATAAAATTATAAATGATATAGGAATTAAAAAAAATTCTTTTTTAAAAACCAATACGCATAGAGAGATGTCCTTAAACTGTTCTTTGTAACAATAAGCCCTGAGAACTATTTCCTCTAAATAATGGGCCACATTAACTTTTTAAAAAGGAAAGCCAAGAGGAAGAAAGAAAGAGAGACAGATTCTCCATTGTTTCTTTACAAGTTGGTTTTGGTTATCCTCTAAAGAAGAACTCTGTAACTCTCTCAATGGAAATATCATACATCAGGTACACTAGTCAATATTTCAAGCTAAATATTGGATGGGGTGATCAATTTCTATTCCTTTTAATCTATTTAAATGCTAGAAAGTATATTATTCTATGAAACATTTTAAGTTTAGTGGCAGACTGGAACAACACTACACCTTCCCTACAGCAGCAAATTTTATATATAATCTCTTCCTCTTTATTATGTGTACATACATATGCATGTACACACGTTGACTCTTCAACATTATTGCTATAACTTGTAATTAGCCATGAGCATAATCTATAAATACACTACTTCAGAGGTAGAGTGTCTGTGTGTATGTAATCTAAGAAAGCAGTAAGCCAGTTTGTAAAAAATTCAAAGTGTAAGGGACAGAAATGATATATACATTATATTTTGATTTTTAGAACTAAACTAATGTCTCCAAAGTAGTCTCTTACTTATTATTCAAGGTTCTCAATCTTTTTTTTTCCCCTATGAGATTCACTGTTAAGGAAGAAGTTAACATTCTGGATAAATTCCCATGGTATAACTAGAATTTTAAAGCATCGTGGTATGGATGCCAAAGACAAATATGAGGCAGATAATGTAAATTTCCAACTATCTGTCTAGACACTTTTCTAGTAACTAAGGGCTCATCTATGTGTCATACCACATGGTTTACCAAGTAGTGACCCGTGGCCCAGGATTAGAGAAAATGCCAGCTTCGTCCACTGCAGCAAATGAAAATCTTAGAGGTGTTCCAATTGAACTCCTTTTAAGTTCCATTTTACTTCCTAAGTCTTGACCCAGAAAGGATCTGTAACAGGTCCCAGACATTACTGATAAGGACCTATAAGTGGAAAATTCTTTTCTATGATTCAACAATTTGGAATGAGGAGTTCCTGAGAGTTCTATGAGTTTAGGTTCATGGTTCTTGCTATAGCAACTTGGAATTCAAAATTCATCCTACATACAGAAACCTACTGGGTGATACTTCATGACAGAGTATTGATAAAAGTATAATTGAAGTATAATGTTGATTAAGTAGTAATATTCTGTACTTGAATATCTATTCATCAATTATAATTTTTTTCTAAGAGAAATGTAAAGAAAAAATACAATCAAGTAACTTGAAAATGGACCTTTGTAATGCAATATAGTTTTAAAAAGCAGATGTCCTCTAATGGAAGTCCCATAGGAAAATGATTCTCTTACTTAACACTAAATCTTCATATATCTCAGATACTATTCAAAATTTCTAAAAGGATTTGAATTACATTTTTTTAAATTTTTATTTTTTTTTTTAGTGTTCCAAGATTCATTGCCCATCACATTTTTTTAAAAGATTTTATTTATTTATTTGACAGAGAGAGAGAGATCACAAATAGAGAGGCAGGCAGAGAAAAAGGGGGAAGAAGACTCCCTGCTGAGCAGAGAGCCTGATGTGGGACTTGATCCCAGGACCCTGAGGTCATGAACTGAGCCGAAGGCAGAGGCTTAACCCTCTGAGCCACCCAGGTGCCCCAACCCATCACATTTTTTTTTTTATTGTTACTTAAATTTTTTTTTCCAGTGTTCCAAGATTCATTCCCCATTCCCCACACCCAGTGCTCCATGCTTTAGGTGTCCCCAGTACCCACCACCAGGCTCGCCCATCCCTCCATCCCCGTCCCTCTAAGTCCCTCAGTTTGTTTCTGTGTCCAAAGTCTCTGTTGTTTCGTTTCTTTCCCTGGATTACCCTAGTTTCCCTTTACTTTCCTTCACCCACTGTCCTCCATCAAAATAAAAAGCTTCTGTACAGCAAAGGAAACAGTCAACAAAACAAAGAGGCAACCCACAGAATGGGAGAAGATATTTGCAAATGACACTACAGACAAAGGGCTAGTATCCAAGATCTATAAAGAACTACTCAAACTCAACACCCAAAAAGAAGATGAACCCATCACATTTTTTAAAAGAATGCTGAAGTCTTGGGGCACCTGGGTGGCTCAGTCAGTTAAGCATCTGCCTTTGGCTCAGGTCATGATCCCGGAGACCAGGGATTGAGACCCACATTGGGCTCCCCGCCCTGTGGGAAGCCTGCTTCTCCCTCTCTCGTTCCTCCTGCTTGTGTTCCCTCTCTGGTTTGTGTTTTTCTCTGTCAAATAAATAAATAAAATCTTAAAAAAAAAAAACAAACAACCTGCTAGCCTCACTATTAAAAAAAAAGAAGAAGAAGTCTTTAAGATAAATGAGAGGTAAGCAAACAATAAAAATCTTAGAATTTTAAGTTAAAAAAGCAAGTGACCTCTCAAGTCAAACAATAATTGTTGCCAAATTGTGTTCTTCCATCCATGAACTAGGTAAACTCAGATATTTTACTAAATTTTCCTGTTGTTTCATTAATAAATGAATTTAATAATACTAATATGAAAAATAACTCAAAATTAAGGGAGATGATATAAAATTTTATCACACTGCCACGAATAGAGTGATCACATTAAATTTTAATTCTCTACATCTCACTTTCCTGCATGGGTTTTTTGAGAGTATCTCTTACCTTCTGCTACTGGGGGTAAGCCAGTTTTATTATAAAATGACTTTTATTTAGAAAATATTATTGCTGAGCTATTATTTAAGCATTCTTTATCTGTGAGGAGGAATACTGACACTGTTTTGCCCTGCTAAGCCATTTGGCTCCCTACAGAGAGCCGACAAAAGACAATCAGAGATTTTGACTTATAGCCCAAAAAAAAGATTATTGGTCATAATAAATTCATCCATGTGATATTTTGAGTTACTACTAGTTATTAGCAGCTCATGCAACTATTGCCTATAAATAGGTAGTAGTTCAGTTCTTGTCAACACCAGGAATACAAAAGCAGGTCATTTATCACAACTCTTCAAATATCTGTAATATCCTTATATATGGTAGATTCTCGTTATTCAGGTAACTATGTTTTATCAAGTCTCCATGAATACTGAATTAGTTAATACTGAACCAGTGTTCTTGAGGGAAATAAAGGATTAGATGCTATAATCCCTTGGTCACAAAATTTTCATCAACTAGCCAATATATAATCTTATTTTATGTGTATTTGTTTAAAGACACTTTAATATATATTTGTGATTCATTAACACTGAACTCATAAACAACAGCACTATAATTCATGCTTGAGTATGAATTTCTCTGTATTTTCCATGCAAGGCACATCACAGCCTTCTCAGACTTAAGAACCCTTCAAGGCACTTTTAGCACTATGCTCAAGGACCATGCTATACAGTGACATCACCAACAAAAAATAAGGCATTAAAAAGACCACAGGAAGAACACTTATTTAGCATTAGAGCTGTAATAAGAAGGCAGTGCCACCTTGTTTCTCCTCTGCTCACAACATGTATGTCTGGCAACTTGAATTTTTGCCCCACTGTGCATATCCTTCAATGACTGCAAAAGTATTGTTTTCATTTGGGGGTTATAAGTACTTGATTTTGAAAATAAGGAATCTACAAATAATGAGGATTGGCTCTAATTTTAGATGGTATAATTCTTGAAAATATGCCTTTAGTTATATTTTGTCTCCTTTCATGTTATTTTCAATTAAACATGGTATTTCTAATGAATAAATGGGTAATTTATCAAAATCAAAATTTTTGAGATACAATGGTTGACTTGGGGTTGGCCATACTATGAATGCTTTGTGTTTAGATCCTCAGGAATTCTTTTTTTTTTTTTTAAGATTTTATTCATTTATTTGACAGAGAGAAACACAGCAAGAGAGGGAATATAAGCAGGGGGACTGAGAGAGGGAGAAGCAGGTTTCCTGCTGAGCAGGGAGCATGATGCGGGGCTCGATCATGAGTCTCCAGGATCATGACCTGAGCTGAAGGCAGTCGCTTAACCAACTGAGCCACCCAGGTGCCCCAGATCCTCAGAAATTCTTGAAACTGATATCAATATTACACTAACCTAGTTTATTTTACTCCTAGGTAAAGGGAAACCTTCATGGAGTCTCAGAAGGAGATTTATGAAGGATGGTAAATATTTGGAAGGTCTTGCTACAAAATACTGAAAAGAAAGATGATTGTAAATAGGTAAAATTGCTGGTGAGTAATAATGACAACACAAGAGTAAATACTTTGAATTTGAAGTGGCTCGATTCATTTACCATGTGATTTTCTCCAAAAGTGCTTACTAGCCAGGGTATAAGATTAGCAGTGTTGAATGGCTATATTGATCCAAGGAGAAAGGTTACAATAAGTAGAGAGTAGGGTACAAAGAATTGAATATGTGACAAAAGAATTGTTGAATTGTAGCATGATGTCTGTACTAGTTTAGGCAGTTGATAGGGACAAAGAGTGTTGCATTGGGGAAACTTAAAGCTTCAGTGAAATCGAAGAGATTTACTTAGAATACGAATTGTAAGAGGTGAAGATAAACGAAGTTGTGATCAGAGGTTATATGTTAGGGTTTAAATTTATGGAGGTATAATAGTTTAGGCTGCTCACAAAGCCCCGGGATTCCCAAAGATAAAAAAGAGAATGAGTGGGTTAAACTGAGTGATTCCTAGTAAAGAAATTTTCGATGTGGGAGATGGTTCACATTTATTCTGATAATTAAAGTTCTTGGAATAGAGAATAACATGAGTTAGATGCCAACATCCATTATGAATAAAGGATGGGAACTCTGTAGAAGTAGTTACAAGTAAAATGATAGAAAATGATGTAGTCTGAAGTCACGAACCTCAGGAGGGAAGTGCTTTGTATGTGAGGGAAGTAGAAGAACCATCTGAAATTGGAAACAGGGACCTGGGAGGACGCCAATGTCATCACAGTCTCCTGTGTTCTCAGTACTGTAGGAGGATGAGAGAATACAGTGTTCCCTTTAGGAGAGCTGCAGGGGAGATTAGTATGCTGAGGCTTAGAGCCAAAGTTAAATTATGTCAACTATGTTCAGAGAAAATCATGTGCAGTGGCTTAGACCTAAGATATAGGCTTATAATGGAAAGATGGATACTAGAGAACGGTAAAAGGCAGCAGCAGAGGGCAGTAGGGAGGTTGGTTGAGAAAGGAAAGAAGCAAAGCAACTAGCTTGGGTTGGTAGATGTAGTTGTGATTACGGATAATTGAAGTTAAAGGACTTGATGGATTTAGCAAGTATCATGAGTCTCAGAAGAAAAAGGTGGAAAACTCAGGTACTAATAGAGACCTAAGGAGTTTAGCAGTCTGGAGTCTTCATTAACTGGGTGTATCTAATCTTCCCCATGTCTGCGATGAGATCAATTGCTGTGAATATACGCTTAATGAGGAAAAAAAAAATCTGTCCAAGTATGTGTAACGAACTAGGAGTAAACTACGGATGCAAGCTGGGTCAGTGTCATTTTCCCTGGAGATTTTGAGGCTATGATAAAGACACATGGCTGTGTATATTTGGTAGATAAATTTTTAAAATGCCACATTCAGGAGCTGGTGATAACCATGTATTGTGTCATGAGACTAGAGGAAGAGGGATATTTTTAATTAAACTATTTTTTAAAGATTTTATTTATGTATTTGAGAGAGCATGGGGGTGAGCATCAGTGGGGTGGAGAGCACGGGGAGGTGTAGAAGGAGAAGACTCCCCACTGAGCAAGGAGGTCAATGCAGTGACCCATCCTAGGACCCCAAGATCACACACTGAGCTGCAAGCACTCAATTGACTGAGACAGTCAGGTGCCCCAGGAGGCGATATTTTAATTTATTTTAAAAGAGAATTAGCAGTTTTGCCTCTGGAGGTGCGTGAAGACTAAGGTTAAGAGAATAAATATCAAAAACCTTAAGAAATTGTAATTATGTGTTTGTATTAAATGTTAAAGTTTAATTTGAAATAATTCCTTCTCAAAAAGAAAAGGAAATGAACAACTCTACTAGTTTTATTGTTTGTATTTGCACTATTGTATGCACATACTATTGTGTGTGTACATGTGTATATACATATATAAATATATGTAGTACCTCATGCATACAATCTCATGCTATTGATTACGTTATTTATAAGTTTATTTTTAATTCATGGTTTTTTTTACACTTTTTTCTGTTTCTTGACTTAAGATGTTTTTCTACACTGTACTGCTCGTCAGTATTGTTTAATGCTGTTTTCATTTTCTTCCTCTTCTTATATCTTGTATAAATAGGAGATGATTTTATCTTTTATTTGGTCTAGTAAAATTCAGTTGATTTCTCCTTGATTTTTTCTACCTTATCAGAAAAAAAAGCCTTTCTTTCTTTTTATTTATTTGTTTGTTTATTTATTTATTTTTATTGTTACTTAATTTTTTTTTCAGTGTCCCAAGATTCATTGTTCATTCCCCACACCCAGTGCTCCATGCAATAGGTACCCTCAGTACCCACCACCAGGTTCTCCCATCCCCCCATCCCTTCCCTCCAAGTCCCTCAGTTTGTTTCTGTGTCCAAAGTCTCTCCTGTTTTGTTTCTCTCCCTGAATTACCCTACTTCCCATTTACTTTCCTTCTCCTACTGTCTTCTATATTACCCCTTATGTAATACACGTAAGTGAAACCATGCGATACTTGACTTGGCTTATTTCACTCAGCATAATCTCTTCCAGTCCAGTCCATGTTGCTACAAAAGTTGGATATTCATCCTTTCTGATGGAGGTGTAGTATTCCATTATATATATGTACCACATCTTCGTTATCCATTCGTCTGTTGATGGGCACTTTGGCTCTTTCCACAGTTTGGCAGTTGTGGCCATTGCTGCGATGAACATTGGGGTATATATGGCCCTTCTTTTCACTACATCTGTATCTTTGGGTAAGTGCCCAGTAGTGCAATTGCAGGGTCATAGGGTAGCTCTATTTTTAATTTTTTAAGGAATCTCCACACTGTTTTCCAAAGTGGCTGCACCAGCTTGCATTCCCACCAGCAATGTAAGAGTTCCCCTTTCTCTGCAGCCTCTCCAACACTTGTTGTTTCCTCACTTGTTAATTATGGCCCAAAAGCCTTTCTTTCTAATCTGCACTTGAAATCTGTTCTAGCTTCTTGATTTTCTGTAATCTAAGGAGATGGGGTAGGAAGTATAGAGAATGGTAAATGAATGCTATATACAACCTTTTTTTTTTTTATTTCTTTTGATAACATGGACTCATACCTTTGGGGGGATGCTGCTAAGTGACCCAAAAGAGTGTTAACTAAAACAGAGACAAAAGCATATCCCATTTATCAGGAAAATATCCTTGAACTTGGCCATTCCCAGCTTGGAGTCCTGGAAATACCAGGCTCTTAGTACTTTGTCTTTCATCTACTCCTGAAACACTGAGATACTGGCATTCTTATTTATTGATAAGACATTCTATTTTTAGGTGATTTTCCATCTATTATTCCAGTCCATTTCTATTCTAATTGATTACAAGTGCTTTGTAGAGAGAAGTTTATTAGTGAATATTGCAAAGATTTTTTTCTATTTACCCCTTTTCCCCAGTACAGCCACTGGAGGTCGGGGCAGGAAGTTGGGATTCAGTCTGATGAGGAACAGATTTTTCTTTGCTTATCCAAAATTTTATGGAAAATAGTGATAAAAAAATTTTTGCTTAATTCTACTCTTACGTGTTTAGATCTATCAGATTGTGGTGATAGAACTTTTATGCTCTGGTTTTCTTCTGCCACATTTACTCAGGGCAGTGAACATCCCTTTTAAATTGGGGAAAAAAAAAAAAAGTTGAGGCCAGAAGTGTCACCTAGTTCACCCAGGGTTTCTCAGCAAATAAAAATGTTCCTTGTTTATAGAAACTGTAGAACTGTTAGGAATACATTTCAGTGAAACTTTTTAATGAATACATTTAAGAAAATCATAACTAGGGTCACTTAAAAAACACATAGATTTACTAGTAAATATAATATGAGAACACCTTGAGTAGTTATTTTTCTATATAATTTTCCTGATTTTTTTAAATTGAGTTGAATGTGAAGCTAGATATTCAAGGTCCAATATTAAATTTATGTTAGTTGAAATGTATAAACCCTAAATTTAATTCCCCTTTTATACCATCATTAAACCAAGAACTATAATTGTTACCTGCACTGACCAAAAATATGAAATAATTGCCAGTACTCTACCCAGAAATTTCTTAAGTTACAGCAATATAGTTAAAAAGTTAAAGGAAATAGGGCTACCAACTGTCTACCTAAATATCCGAAGAATATTTTTGGCAGAACATACTAAATTTATTATTATTCTTGGGCACCTGGGTGGCTCAGTGGGTTGAGGGCTGTGCCTTCAGCTCAGGTAATGATCTTAGGGTCCTAGGATCAAGGCCAGTGTCGGGCTCTCTGTTCAGCAGGGTGCTTGCTTCCTCCTCTCTCTGCCTGCCTCTCTGCCTACTTGTGATCTATCTCTGTGCTAAATAAATAAATAAATAAATAAATAAATAAATAAATAAATATCTTAAAAAATTATTATTCTTTTTTTTAATCAAATGAAGGCTCACTAAATCTAACCACAAAATCAGTGTCTTCAGTGCTTTGTCAAATGGTTTAGGTTCATATGCTATACAGAAAAGAGTCAGAGACCCTCAGGATAAATTTCAGTAGTGATTTAAGAAATAAAAATCAAACCATCTCTGGTAGGTGTTAGATATTTTCCTTTAAACTGTATTGATATGGAAACATTCTAAAGGTCACCTTTAGTGGGAAAATCCCTTCACCCTGAGGAGCTGTAGTCATGCTTAAGGTTTTAGAATCTTTATTTTTTTTTCCTTTTAACTTATATATATATTTTTTAAGTTTGTTTAGACCATCAGGCTACTGCTTCTACACTCCCTACCTTAGCTCCCAACTGAGGCTTTGATTCTAACCAGTGGGTTGGCTGGTTCACAACTGGGGGGGAAAAAGTATCTTTTTTTCTCTCACTGCTTTGGCTCAGCTGGTCTGCTGTCTGGCAGCCTTTAGAGGTGACTGCCTCCATTATTATTTTATGTGTCCTGGCTCTGGCAAATATTGTGGCTGCAACCATTGCCTATACTGAGTTCCTCTTTTTCACTGACAAGAAGCCGTTGCATCATGCACAGCTGAAATATCCATCCATGGCTCACAATATCTATTTACTGAGCTGTAATTTTTATGGGGAAAATCCCATGATTACAGAGCATGTAATCATGTTCTTCTATATTTCACATGGCTGTTACTTTATTAAACAAAACACTAACAGCTTTTTTTCCAACCATTTCCATAAATTCTAAGTTATATTTCACATCCTACTCTACCCAACAGGGACTAAATATGCAGGTGAATACAAATGAGAGAGAGAGAAGATATAAAAAGAGAGTGAACATACTAAGAAAGTTCTGGAACAGAATGCAGACAGTTCATGATATGGCTGTACTCAATGTAACAACCACAGATGTGACCAGGGCTGACAGTCTCATCTGTACACAGAGCTAGCCATTGTCAGCAAGTCACCAGGGTTCAATATGAACAGTAGCAGCATTTCTACCATCCTTGCTTCCTACCACATGCATGAAAGCACAGTGGTGGTCCTTAAGTGGTCTGAGTGGAGGACAACTCACATCTACCAAAAACTCAACCATAACTTCCTCAGTAAAGCCTTCTCCAGTCCTAAGGCAAAGGTTCCACAGAAGCTGAGGTATATGACTAAAGGATACCTACAAATGCGATTATCCTCATCTTCTCACCCACCCACAGGACCTCAGGTGGAGGTGGCTGGAGAAGGGA
Source organism: Spilogale gracilis (assembly GCA_004023965.1). Classification (NCBI taxonomy): domain Eukaryota; kingdom Metazoa; phylum Chordata; class Mammalia; order Carnivora; family Mephitidae; genus Spilogale; species Spilogale gracilis. Next base: position 64,889 of record PITA01001434.1, read on the forward strand.
TGTATCAGAATCTCTGTTGATTTTTCAAACCACAAGCCTCTGTGCAACTTTTTTCATTGTCTTTCTGAATTTTGCCTGCCAAGACCCCTTATTCACATCAACACAAAAATTTTACTTTTAACGATCCCTTCCATATATATTCACATAATAGTTTACCTTTGCTGTCACACAACCTGAATTAGCCCCGGGTTAGATGTTACCATGACAGTTTATTTTTTTTCAGATATGTAAATCTCTCTTCAATAGAAATTGGAGTATATACCCAATATTGCACCATTAAACATTCAGTATGGGACAGCAAACCTTTACTATACTCCTGAGATCTAAACTCTGGGGAAAAAACAAACAAAAAAAACCCCAAAAAACAAAAACAAACAAACAAAAAAAAAAGCAAACAAACAAAATTATGTGGTTTATTATTATGTGCTGGAGTGGTCAGGGTGGCTAGGTGTTGGACAGTGGGGAGGATATGGGTTGTGGTAAGCACTGTATATTGTGGAAGACTGATGAATCACAGACCTGTACCCCTGAAACAAATACATTATATGTTAATAATTTAAAAAAAGATTTAAAAAGTTACTCTCTTTTTTAAAATCTCATTTGGCAGTACAATCTAACTTCACCAGAACTCATTTGCTGGCAAAATTGAACCAAAATTGATATACGACTAATTGCAGTCTTTATTTGATGGTACTTGAAAAGTTGTGCTATATAAATAATCAAAAGTTTAATTATGGGGTGTTCCAGGCCCCACTGAGATGTTAGATATCAAAGTATATTTCCTATGTTACCTTGATAAAATCAGAAAGATTCTAGATTTTTATGTTTTTGTCCCAACTGTATAAGAAATTATGGACGTTTAGATGTTTAATATTTTTTTTGTTAAGCTGATGACTTCTACCCATATCTACCTTAAAACTTGAAAGTGATTCATGTACCAAGGGACAACATCTATAGTATGCAACTACCAGTCTAACTCCCTTCCCCTTGACTCCCTTAACCTCTCCTCCTTCCCACATTTCCTGACTTGAGTGATTATTTTGATGCCATGTAACATGGAATAAGTGTCTGTTTTTATGACTTCTGTGACTTCCATTTATAATTAATATTGCACAAGGTATCTTTTAATGTATAAAATGACTAGTTGCAATTCAATTTCTCCAGGAATCTTCAGTAGAAATTGGACAATTTTTGTAAGTAGCTCATAAGATTCTTCACAGTAGCACTGGTAAATTGGCCTAATATTGATAGTTTTATGCAAATTATCACAACATGCCACAAATTCTTGAAAAGAAAATCTAAGAATACACAGTATTTAATCTCCCTTTTACAGACTTTCATCAAACAGGATATCTTCTAAAAGCAATTATCTAAATTATGCATGGATAGCTCAATAATTTAATGTCTACATATTTTTACTAAAACAATTTGTCTCGGTGTATCTTTTTAAAAGTGATCTAAGGTTTCTAAATAAAAGTAACTAGATAAAACAATTATTTCCACAACAAATATACTTAAAATTGACTTTCACACTTAAAACTTTGCAGAGAATTTGTGAAAAATAATATGTACTTTTACTATTATGCAGTAGATGAGAAATGACGTTTAATAACTGAGTAAAGAACATTTAAAAATGTTAAGTTTATAAGTAGATACTGAAATGAATATGAGAAAAAAGCAATTTAACTAGTAATTAGTCCAATCCTTTTCCATGATTGTGGAATATTATTGTTGTTGTTTAATTTGGAGGGTTTAATTAGTTTTATCTTTTGACCTTTTGAAGAAAGTTGAATTCATAATAAATATTCATTCTTTTTATTTATTTAAAATATTTATACATACCAGACCTTTTTCTAGAAATGCAAGATGAGAATGAATCAGACAAGATCTCTGTTATATTCAAAATTAAAATCAAATGTAGTGAGATTGACAAATTATTAAATAAACCATACTAGGTAGGAAATGGAAAAGAGGTTAAATAGGAAGAATCAGTGGGCTTGAGAGGCAAGAGTGGATAGTACTAAGAAAGCTTTAGGGAGACAAGCAATTAGAATGTTTGGTGAAAGACATATTGTTGAATGAGAATGCATGTATACTTGTTGGGGTTGGCTGGCATGGTAGAGCAGGACGGTGGGTATTTAATACAATAGCAAATGTGCACACTTACATTAAGGGCCATAAGACAATGTAAGTTGATTTGTTATCTTGGTGAATAGAATGAGCAAGATTGAGAAGAGTTTCATGCAGCTGACAAGGTTAGAGATGCACCCAGTAGGGGCCAGACCATGGAAGCATTTGTGGTCTTGGTAAGTAGTCTGAGATTTGTTGCATGAAAAGCTGGGGCCACTTGGGATGCCTGGGTGGCTCAGTTGGTTAAGCAACTGCCTTCGGCTCAGGACATGATCCCGGAGACCCGGGATGAGTCCCACATCAGGCTCCCTGCACGGCAGGAAGCCTGCTTCTCCCTCTCTCACTCCCCTTGCTTGTGTTCCCTCTCTGGCTGTGTTTCTCTCTGTCAAATAAATAAAATCTTTAAAAAAAAAAAAAAAAAAGAAAAGCTGGGGCCGCTTAAAGGATTTTAGCTCAAGGAGAATAAAGACCAAACTGAAATGACAGAAATATCCATGTAGGCGTATACTGCATGATCCTTTAAGACTAGAGTCAAAGAAGACATCCACATGAGTCCATGTGAGGTATAAAAACAGTCGAAGGAAAGGCAGTAGTAGTAGACTGGACGAAATGGAAATTAAACATCAGTAGAACTATAAGGGGCATAGGCTTTTGGTCTCAGGAATCTCTATGTTTGAGTACAGACTATATTTGCTACTTAAAATATTATGTTTGGAAAACAAGTTAATCTATCTATTCTTGGGTCTCCATTTGCAAATTGAGAATCATAGTGTATACTCATAAGGTTATGGCAATGATTAAATGAAATAATGACTGTAAGAAACTAGGACAAAACTGAAACATAAGCCTCAATAATCATTATTTTTTTTGTTAGGAACACACCCCAAATGAACAAAAGGCCAAAGAAGAAATAAAAATGACAAATAATAAACATTTGAAAATTATTACAACTGCAGAAGTACTCCAAGATATGCAAAATAAGTGGACACCAAGGGATAATTTACACCTTGCAGGCTAGCCAACATTAAAAGAGTGGCTAATACCCAGTTTGGGCAGATAGATGAGATTATGAGCCCCTAAGCTTCAGGTGAATAGTGAGGTTGTTCTTGAAGGTACATGGACCCAAAGCATGAAAAAATGTAACTTCTCTGACCCATTAATTTCATGTCTGGAATTTTATACTACAGAATTAAGCAGGCAAACATGAAAATATAAATAAGTATGTTACTTGTAGCACTGTTTATGGCAACAAAATATTGGAAACAACCTAAATATTCAACAACTAGGAAATGTTTAAGTAATTTATGTTGTAATTTATATAGTAAAATGATGCTCAGCCCTTAAAATGATGAAATAAATGGGTATTTATTGCGGTGTAAATATATAAGTGGTGTTTGGCTTTTTGAAAAGCAGTACAGTGTAAGCTAATTTTTTACTGAACTCATAAACATATAATCACAAATGGTAAATTGAACAGATCTAACTAAATTTATAGACTTATTAGAAGTTGTTAGAGTAAGAGAGTGAGGTTTACAAACAGAGAATTGTGAAGGGAAAATTGATTAATGAAATTCCCTTTGGAAACAAGAGCTCTATTCATGGTATTTGTGTTATAAAAAAAAAGGAAACATTTTTCTCACAAATTGAAATAAATAAGGTGAGGATATATCACATGATCCATTAATAACCTGACCCTAGAGAAAACAACTTCAGGGTCTTTGTGTTTTGTTTTTTCTTCCAGGCGCCATTGTTTTGATCTTTTGCTCTCCAGCTTAGACTACTTCTCCATTTATTTCCTCTCCAGTACTCTGGTTTTCTCTAGTTTTCCTTCTGCCATACATACTCTGCAAGCCCTAAACATACATTTTTTACTTAAATGTTTGGGCCAAGAGGTGAAGCGTGGCTTATTTTGTTACCCCAGCTGTTTCCGGTAAATTATTAGTAAGACCCTTTACTAAGAGAGAGGGAGGCAGCAGTGTGGGAATGTTTTAAGAGCACAGTAAAGAGATGCAAAACACACTAAAGAAGACATAAATCTAATGCACATCTTCTCTTTGGGGGCCTTCTCCTTTCTGGTCCCTCGTGATATAATTCATCTTGGTTAGTATAGCAAGGCTGATTCCCTCCAGTTTATATTCTGGGGTTTTATAAGAGGAAATTTTAGGGTTTTATAAGGGGAAAGACAAGCTTTTTTTCTCTAGGCATATGAGATATAAAGGATATTCAATACGGGAGCTCTTAGTACCATTTTCTTCTGTCATGGGAGAAGACATTGCCTGAAAAATGAAGCCAACACAGAGGAAGAATGAGGAAGAGAGAAAATAGATATATTTATATTGTATCTTTGAGCACCTGCATCCCAACACGTAGTTCTACACTAGTGGTTCTCAAAAAATGGTTTCCACCACTGGCAATTTGTCAGAAGATCAAATTATTAGTTCCCATCTTAGACCTACTAAGTCACAAGTTCTGGAGTGGGCCTGACAATTTTAACAAGACTTTCAGGGGATTCTTGGGAATGCTAAAGGTTAGGAGCCACTGCCCAGACTTTATAAATACATAAACTGATAAATACCTTATTTATGCCTCTTTAAATTGAAAAGCTCTGATTAAGACAGCCACTGGGATAACTGAGTAGGTGGTGTTGTCACAGCTGATTAGTATTATAGACCCAAAAGAAACTGAAATCAGTTTTTAGTGGCATCAAAATGTGCGATTATGTGATTTCATGGGGCAAATTTCAGTTGTCCAGATGTATGAATAAAGATGGTAAATTTTAAGAGTTTTCAGGGGAGCTGCCTCAGACAAGCAAGATCAAGGAGTGGTACCTTAGCAGAAGGTTGAAGAAGGAAATGAAGCCAAAGAGTTGATCAATGGATATATAAAGGTAACATCAAGCAACAAGATATCAGAATAATATCAATCAATGTGCATAGGAGGCTGTGGTTAGATATCTTCATATCTGAATTTGAGTTAGAGCAATAATAAGAGATAACAGTACCCAAGGTAAGTATATAACAACAGATGGCAAAAACTGTTGGTGTTGAGAAGATTAAACAAGTCAGGATTCCTGGGTCAACCATGTAGACATTCACAAAAGTTTAGCCTACTGACAAATCCCATAATGACCAAAGGAATAGTCAGGACATAGGTAAAGGAAAGCAAAAGGTGTTTTTGATGGTCTTACAGGTAGGCGAAATGAGCCTCAGAAATGGAAGCAATTTTGTAAAAGTGGGTAGTTGAAGTTAAGAAGTAACACAGGCAAGTATGAGAACAGTAACAGTGGAACCACAGAACACGGCACATGGAAAGCAAGCTTACAAACCTCCACCAAGAAGAACTAAGAGAAGCAATGCTTAGGGATGGGTGAGGGGGGCAGGGTTTCTTGAAGGCCCAGAATTGGAGACAGCATCTTGGAATGCTCAGTAAGAAGTGAGACATCCACTGTCTGGAGGGACTGTTGTGATTAAAAAAAAAAAAAAAAAAAAAGATAGAGACGAAGCAGAAATAAGCATGCTCTTTTTAGCTTCTATTTTCTCTGTTAAGAATAATATTCAAGGGGCGCCTGGGTGGCTCAGTTGGTTAAGCGGCTGCCTTCGGCTCAGGTCATGATCCCGGAGGCCCGAGATCGAGTCCCACATCAGGCTCCCTGCTCGGCGGGAAGCCTGCTTCTCCCTCTCTCACTCCCTCTGCTTGTGTTCCCTCTCTGGCTGTGTTTCTCTCTGTCAAATAAATAAAATCTTTAAAAAAAAAAAAGAATAATATTCAAAATGGAAGCAAGTTAGAAAGGAAATTGAAGATGAAGATCATTTATGCTCTGTTATTGTACATTAACATTTACCTTAGTCAATCCATGATTGTACTTGATCTATTTCTATAAATAATTTGTAGAAACTCTTCACAGGAGGTTCATTTCTGTGTGTGTGAATAATAGGGTGCATTCTCTGGCCATTTAGACAAATCAGCTTCAGTGTTTAGTGTGTGGTAAACACAGCCTAGCATTTCTATCAGTTTTTCTCTGAGACTTGCAGGGGCTATAGTCTCATGGCTCCTTGCTGGCTTAGCACCTGTGACTACCCTTACCATAGAGTACTGAATTATAAGTAGGGTGATTGCTCTGTTTTTTGTTTTTTTGTTTTTGTTGTTGTTTTGCTGTGTGTGTGTGTGTGTGTGTGTGTGTGTGTGTGCGTGCGTGTGTGTGTGTGTGTGTGTGTGTGTGTGTGTAAGATTTATTTGAGAGACATTGCATGCATGTGAGTGGGGGCAGGGCAGAGAGAAAGGGAGACAAGTAGACTCCCCAATGAGCAGGGAGCCCAATAGGGAGCTTGATCCCAGGACTCTGAGATCATGACCTAAGCTGAAACCAAGAGTGGAAAGCTTAACTGACTGGGACACCCAGGTTCCCCCCGGTACTTGGTTTTTAAATAGTGCCCATTATGACTGACATCAGTGTATCATTATTAGTGTTGAGAAACTTGTTTCATGTTATGAATGAAAATACTCATTCAAGCATGGCATAGCAGAATCTGTAGAGAGCTGAAGATAGCAGAAATGTATAAGTTTGTACATGCGTCAAACTGTTCTTTGGGTTAATAGTTTAGCAGTCATTTTTCTAGTCCTTTCCCCAGAAAATATTCTTAAAAATAATCTTGGGTCAATGACACAACAACCTTAGCAAAAAGAAGTGTATTATTTTCACCAATTGATCAGACCTTCCTAGATTTTACATTCTTGAGAAAATAATGAAAATAAAAGTTGAAGAAAACAGAAAACACAAAAAATATGGTTTTCAGTGTTTTTCCTTTATAATGTTACATGCTCAGGAATGTTTGTTGTTTTGTTTTTGTTTATTTGTTTGTACAGTAACAGTCCCACGATTCGGCTTTTTTTAGTTCTATAGACCTAGGCCAACAGAATAAATTAAATAATAAAGTGTATTTTATACTGAAAGTTGCATTTAAGACTGATTCATTTCTGCTACATATTCATGGAAGTCTACTTGTCCTTAAGCTATAATGTTTTTCTACCCATTTAGGCAAGCACCACATATGTAAATCTAGTCCCACTACATTAAAAAGCACATATATTAAGAATGTTAAACATTCTCTATACATCAAAAAAAAATGCTTCTGAGTGGCTCCCAGCAGAGCATGTCTCTCCAGCTAATGAGTTTTAATGTATGATTTTTTGGTACCTCACTTTTCTTTACACATCTATCTGTTCATGGCATCTGTCATGCAAACAGTAACAGGGAAACCGCTGGGGCTGTCAAGGAAATGACACCTTTCTCCTTTACCAGAGTCTGAAAATGATGCCCAGATTTCTCTGAAATTCTCCAGGCAAACTATGTCTTTCTTTTAAAACCAATACCATCTGCCCAGGCAGACATTTGTGAGCCAATTGTCACATAAAAGATTTTAGCTGATTTCTAATGCTCAAGCTTGTTACAATAGGTTATCAAGCTTTCACTTAACTAGATGACTTACCTTACACATTTGAAATTAAAGATGGTTATTAGAGAATAGAATGTAATAGACTTATTTTAGATGAACTACAGGACATTAACAAAAGCAGCTTTGGTTTATATTTAAAAGAAAAGCCACTGACTATTTGTTTCCACTTATGTATATGCATATATATGATTTCTGAATGCGTATTTTTTTTAGAATGAGAGTTGAGAACATTTAAAAGTATGTATAGTATGTACTGTTGGTGGGTATAAATAAGTATTGTTCACTTTCATGTTTCTTGATTAAGTTTATATTCAGATATAAATTTAACCAATATACTAGAATTAAGTACAATCTCAATAAAAACTTCAGCTGCAGCAAGAAGATCCCCTCTTTATTATTCCAATTACACTGTCAATTGTATTCAGCAGATAATTCATTCACAGGAACATTCTTTTTTACCTGGTTCAACTACCTAATTCAATTAACATAATTATTTTCCCCAAATCCATAAAGTTCCTCAAGTATGTATCATCTCAGACCAAAAAGTAAGCATATATGTTTTCCATATGTGTGTACATTATATATAATGCCATAACTTTTTTTCACTTAAAAATATTCAGTATCATTATGGGTAAATATATCTGTAGCTGGTATTTCAATGTAGCCCAGGATTCCCCTGTGTATCACCTAAGTAACCTCCTTAAGAAGCTGTTATAAAGTTGCAGGGTTTTGCTGCTGCAAAAAGCATTTGGATGAACATTTTAATAAACTTTCCCAATTCTGTTCATTTTTATAACTCCTCAAGGGTTATAATTGATCATTAAAAAGGAATGAATATTTTAAGAATGTTTATATATACTACTATATTTTACAAATTATAAAATTAAAATCCTTCATCATTGCATAAATGCTTCCATTTCACTATAAACCTGTCAACATTCGATATTTTAATTAGTTACTTCCTGAAAATTGAAAAATGTTCTTATTGTTTTGTTTCCTTGATAACTAGCAGGGCTTAATTTTTTCTGAAGTTTCTAGAACAAATTTACCCTGACCCAAGTGGGATTTGTTCCTGGGCTGCAAGGGTGGTTCAACATCCATAAATCAATCAACGAAACACACTACATTAATAAAAGAAAGGACAAGAACCATACGATCCTCTCAATAGATGCATAAAAAGCAATTGACAAAACAGAACATCCTTTTTTTGATTAGAACTCTCCACAGTGTAGGGATAGAGGGAACATATCTCAATATCATAAAAGCAAAATACAAAAAGCCCATACCGAATATCATTGTCAACAAAGAAAAACTGAGAGTTTTTCCCCCAAGGTTAGGAACATGACAGAGAAGTCCACTTTCACCACTGTTGTTTAACAAAGTACTAAAAGTCCTAGCCTCAGCAATCACACACACAAAAAGAAATAAAAGGCATTCCAATCGACAAAGAAGTCAAATTTTCACTCTTCACATACGACATGTTACTTTATGTTGAAAACCCGAAAGACTCCTCCAAAAATTTCTAGAACTAATACAGGAATTCAACAAAGTGGCAGGATATAAAGTATACAGAAATCAGTTGCATTTCTATATACTAGCAAGGAGACAAAAGAAAGAGAAATTAAGGAGTCGATCCCATTTACAATTGTACCAAAAACTAAAAGATACCTAGCAATAAACCTAACAAAGGATCTATACTAAGAAAACTATAAAACACTTATAAAAGAAATTGAGGAAGGCACAAAGAAATGGAAAACATACCAGGCTTATGGTTTGGAAGAACAAAATGTCTACGCTACCCAAAGTAATCTACACATTCAATGAAATCCCTATCAAAATATCAACATTTTTCACAGAGATGTAACAAATAATCCTAAAATTTGTATGGAACCAGAAAAAAGCCCAATTAGCAAAGGAATACTGAAAAATAAAACCAAAGCTGGTGGCATCAACAATTCCAGATTTCAAGCTATACTACAAAGCTGTAATCATCAAGGGAGTATGGTACCAGCACAAAAACAGACACAGAGATCAACAGAATAAAATAGAGAATCCAGAAATAGACCTTCAACTCTATGGTCAACTAATCTTTGACAAAGCAGGAAAGAAATCCAATGGAAAAAAGACAGTCTCTTCAACAAATGGTATTGGGAAAATTGGAAAGCCACATGCAGAAGAATGAAAGTGAACCATTTCCTTCCACCATACACAAAGCTTAATTCAAAGTGGATGAAAGACCTAAATGTTAGACAGGAATCCATCAAAATGCTAAAGGAGAATATAGGCAGCAACTTCTTTGACCTCACCCACAGCAACTTCTTGCTAGACAATTTCTTCAAAGACAAGGGAAACAAAAGCAAAAATGAACTACTGGAACTTCAATATAAAAAGCTTTTGCACAGCAAAGAAACAGTCAACATTACTAAAAGGCAACCTACAGAATTGGAGAAGATATTTGCAAATGCCCTATCAGTTATGGTTCTAGTATCCAAAATCTATAAAGAACTTATCAAACAACACCCCCAAAATAATCTAGTCAACAAATGGTCAGAACACACAAACAGATATTTCTCCAAAGAAGACATACAAATGGCCAACAGACACATGAAAAACTGCACATGACTCAGCATCAGGGAAATACAAATCAAAACCACAATGAGATACCACCTCAATACTGGTCAGAATGGCTAAAATCAATGAGAGAGGAAACAACAGATGTTGTTGAGCATGTGGAGAAAGGGGAACCCTCTTATATTGTTGGTGGAAATGCAGGCCGGTAGAGCCACTACGGAAAACAGAATTGAGGTTCTCCAAAAGTTAAAAATAGAACTATCCTACAACCCAGCAATTGCACTACTAGGTATTCACCCAAAGGATACACACATAGTGATCTGAAAGAGCACCTGCACCCCAATATTTATGGCAGCAATGTCTAGAATAGACAAACTATGGAAAAAGCCAGATACCCTTCAACAGATGAATGGATAGAGAAGAGTTGGTATGTATACATACAATGGAATATTAGTCAGCCATCAAAAATGAAATCTTACCATCTGCAATGACGGGTGGAAGTAGATAGTATTATCCTGAGCAAAATAAGTTAATCAGAGAAAAACAATTATAGGATTTCACTTATATGTGGGAGTTAATAAACAAGAAATAGGAAAAGGGAGGGAAGAATAAAATCAGATGGAATCAGAGAGGAAGACAAACCACAAGAAAACAAACAGGATTCCTGGAAGGGAGGTAGATGGAGGGATGGGGTAACTGGGTGATGGGCATTAAGGAGGGCATTTGATGTAATGAGCACTGAGTGTTATATGCAACTAATGAATCACTGGATTCTACTCCTGAAATTAATAATATACTATATGTTAACCAAATTGTATTTAAATTAAAAAAAGTTTCTAGGGCGTGTGGGTGGCTCAGTTGGTTAAGCAACTGCCTTCGGCTCAGGTCATGATCCCAGAGATCTGGGATCGAGTCCCACATCGGGCTCCCTGCTCAGGGGGAAGCCTGCTTCTCCCTCTCTCACTCCCCCTGCTTGTGCTCCCTCTCTGGCTGTGTTTCTCTCTGTCAAATAAATAAAATCTTTAAAAAAAAGTTTCTAGAACAATTTATTTGTGAGTATGTGTGTATGCATGTGTTTGTGAGACTTATGTCCTTGGTCGTTACTCCATGAAAGTGTTGATCAATAACTATGCAATCTATAAAGATATACATCTTTTATATAGTATATAAATTAGACAGATTTTTCCTGGTTTCTATTTGCATGTCAGTAAGGTTTATGGTTATATTTTACTTGCATAGTTGGTCAAACATTTCTATCAATATTGTCTTTTATAGTTTCTATCATTCGTAATGGTTTGTTATCACTCTTAGAAAATTTCTCCTTCAATCTGATGACCCAGCAATTGCACTACTGGGTATTTACCCTAAAGATACAAATGTACTGATCCAAAGGGGAGCATGCACCCAAATGTTTATATAACAGCAATGTCCACAATAGCCAAACTACAGAAAGAACCTAGATGTCCATCAACAAATGAATGGATAAAGAAGATGTGGCATATATATACAATGGAATACTATGCAGCCATCAAAAGAACAAAATCCTGCCATTTACAATGATGTGGAACTGGAGGGTATAATGCTGGGCAAAGTAAGTCAATCATAAAAAGATAATTATCATATGATCTCTCTGATATGAGGAATTTGAGAGGCAGAACAGGGGTCGTGGGCCATAGGGAGAAAAAAAATGAAACAAGATGGGTTCAGGGAGGGAGATAAACCATAAGAGACTCTTAACCTCAGGAAACAAACTGAGACTTGCTGGGGGTTAAGAGTGGCTGGGTAATGGACATTGGGGAGGGCATGTGCTATGGTGAGCGCTGTGAATTGTGTACAACTGATGATTCACAGACCTGTACCCCTGAAGCAAATAATACCTAATATATTAATAAATAAATAAATAATAAAAAATAAATTTCTCCTTCATCTATAATTATACAAATTTCAACTATTCCCTTAGAACTTTATACTTTTATGTACCAAGTTTTAATATCTTTTCTTAAGAGATTTTATTTATTTATATGACAGCAAGAAACACAGCTAGAGAGGGAACACAAGCAAGGGGAGTGAGAGAGAGAGAGAAGCAGACGTTCCACCGAGCAGGAAGCCTGATGCCAGGCTTGATCCTGGGACTCCGGGATCATGACTTTAGCAGAAGCAAAGGTTTAACAACTGAGTCACACAGGTGCCCCCTGAGTTTTAATATCTTTTAATAATAAATCTTTCAACTACTTATTTGAAATATCATCTTTAGTATATGCCATATTTTTATAAATCATGAGATATAAATCTCTGTATTATATCCTTTAGGCTATTTGTCTATACTTGTTTCAGCAATATATTCTTTTAATTACCTCACACATTTAAATCTTTTTTAGTGAAAATTATTTCCTGAATATCCCCCCTAACTCTATTACTCTTTGTTTATGTTAACATAATTCTCACATGTTTATTATCCCAGGTTAATTTTAGAATGATTTGGTTAAGTTCTCAATGAACAAAAAAGTTTGTTACTTTTTTGGCCAGATGTCATGGAAACTTCCAACCATCTCCTATTATCTAGTCTCCTTTCTTCTTTTTGCAATAGAAGACCCAAAATGTTAGCTTCTTGCAATTTGCCTAGCCTTAAAACTAATTCTCTATGGTTATATGATTAAATTTGTGCTTGTGAGTAGAAATAGTAAGTGTAATTTTTGAGTCTTCCTTGAAATCAATTGCCTTAGACCATTCATCTTATAATTGGTACATGAGAGAGAAAAAACTTCTTTTATTTAAGACAGTATATGATATTTCTTATAGCACATTGCCCCAAAACCTAACAAACAAAATTGTATTCTCTCAGATGTGGGAAAAAGGCAAAAACAGAGTATGAAAGATTGCCTTAGTAAATGTTTAGTAGCTAGAAAAAACACAGATAATATGTAGTCCATCTAACTAGTCAATGATTTTACAGCAAGGAAAAGCATTTGGCAGAACATTTGCTTGTGATACCCTAAAAGCTAGTCTTATTACCCAACAAAGCCATACTACTAGCGGAACTGGTTGAGAAAGTGTAGAATGGCTGGGATGGCTGTTACTTGTTATTTTTAGTAAAATACAGTGAAAGAGGCATGTAGACAAAAACTGGCCAGTCTGCAAGCAGAGATGGAGAGAAAACAAACTCTGTTTATGGGAGGTTCTTTCAGTGGCCTGAAATTTAAATTGACTGAATGTTTGGAAATCTGAAGCCTTAATGGGCTGGAAGGTCCAACTGTTTCTGTATGGAAACAGCAGCAAGTAAGTTTAGGGCCCAAAAGCAGACTGAAAGAAAATAGCAGATTAAGGATGTTGCCTTCAGACATGAAGTTATAGTTACAAATCCCTCAAGGGAGGCCCATTATAGGACAGAGAGGGATGACCAACTAAAATCAGAAGCTATCCAACATTAGAAAAGATTGAGCAAGCTTAAGAAATGTTAATTTTTTGAATGGTAATTTCACACAGAACTGACTAGAAGCAAGTAGACCAGAGACTACTATATTTTGGAGAGAACTGTATTGCCAAATAAATTACAAGCCTAACCACAGAAACCTATGATTCCTCTGGCTCCAAAGCAACTCTCAGGTCATCAAGACTCCACACTCTCCAGTAGTTTCTGAAAGAGTAGCTGCAGGGCATAAGTAAAGGAGAACCTGCAAAGGGAGCCAAGTTGGGGATCTGAAGGACTGTGGAAAAGGACATTTCTTCTATAAAGCATTAGCGTTGGCAAGATAGGATTAACCAAGGAAATCACTCCCTCAGATGCACGGAGTCTTCTGTCAAGCAGAATTTAATGTCCGTGATAGAAATTAGTAAATGTTCCCATACCTCTTCTTTTCCAAACGTAAGCTATTTAAGCTTTCTTGCTCCCAATCTTTGATGAATATTAGCGTGTTTGTCTTGGACATCATTAGTTCCTCAATCTCTACAACTCATCTTGGAATTGCTGCAACTAAAAGAGCATTGTCTTTTTGGCTGTGAGCTAAATGCAGAACACGGGTAAAGACCCTGGGTTAACTTTCTCAATAAAGTGTGTGTGTGTGTGTGTGTGTGTGTGTGTGTGTGTGTGTGTGTGTGTGTTTATCTATGTGACAGAACTACCTGGACACAGACTAAAAAATACTTCTCTGTTTCTATTCTTCCATTCTTCCTTTTAGTAAGTATGACAATTTTAAAATTTGGCCTCAAATTTTTGACACTTTTCCACTGAAAATGGATTCCATGTCTTCTCCTCTTGAACCTGTGGGCTTTGTCTGTGTATCCCAATACAGTACAATGGAGATGACACTAAGTGATTTCTTAAAGCTTCTTGAAGTGCTGTATTAAGGTAATGAATTTCCTGTGACATTCATGGGGGCTGGGGACAAAAAAAGCTTCCTAAGGAGCATCAACTTACCATGTAAGCCAGCCAACTGCCCAGAGGCTGCCATGTTGACAGAAAGCACCAGCTGGTAAATGTGAAGGGACAACATGGAAAAGTTCTATGTTAACAAGACTGGGGAATGTTTGAGCAACCACCAGCTGCTCCATCACCCCATAGCTCTTCTCCAACTCCCAGTATCTTCTCACTCCAACTGTGGGAGAGATGCTGGGCCAAAATCTCATTTTCTGTGCCTCTGGAAGTCTGAGAAATAACATGATTGTTGTTCTTTTAAGCCACTAAGCTTTAGGTTTTGTGACTAAGCATGTAGCGATTCTTCCCTGTTTTTGGAATAACTAGACTATATTCACTTCCTAGTCTTCTTGGCACTCAGATGTGGCAACATGACAAGGTTCCTGCCAATGAGATGCGTGCAAATACTGAGACATCTCCTTAACCATTACTTGCCCTGACATCTTTATCTCCTTCTAGCCTAGTGGAAAATAGGACATATAAAGCATATTTGGAAGCCATATGCTAAGGATGACAGAACCACTCTAATATCCCAGGGCCTCTCACCTTTGGATGGTAAGACTGAGGAGAAATAAATTTCTTTATTACTCAAATTACTATATTTTGATGGTTATTAGAGTACTTTAGCCTGTATTGAAATAAATGCAATGACGCTGCAATAAGGGTAGACATCTTGCAACACTGAAAAAAGTCACCAACATATTTTTTTCAAAAATGCAGATATCAACTCCATTTATTCAATTTATCTTTTCTTTCTCAAGGGAATTTTACAGTTTGTTTTTTTATGTAGTTATTATGCATATTTTGATCCATTTGCCTAGGGTGTTTTATATTTTTTGGTGTGATGATGAGAGAGATCTTTTGATATTTTTTCCTTATATTTTCTAGTTATTGGTATGCTATAAGAACATTAAAATTTTCATATATTTCTATTTAATCAATCAGTTCTATTATTAAACTTCAAATGATCAATTGTTTTCCTTTGCCTTTTACTAGCATAATGAGCTACTATGTATGCACTCTTGCTCTCTGGCTGACCATGTTATTGAAATGCATGATTACATCCGATAAGCCTTTTCCTTTAATTATGGTAAAAAAAAAACAACAAAAACAAACATGTACTACACATGCATCTACCTTCTTAATGCATTTTCAAGTATATAGGACAGTATCATTACCTATACACACACTGTTGTAAAGATCTCTAGACTTTTTCACCTTGCATAACTTAAACTCTATATCCACTGAATAGCACCTTCCTATTTCCCCCTCCCTCCAGCTCCTGTTAACAATCCTTCTACTCTCTGCTTCTATGAATTTGACTACTATTGAAAGCTCAGACAAGAGGAATTATGGAGTATTTGTCCTTGTGGAACTGACCTATTTCACTTAGCATAATGTCTTTAAGCTTCATCCATGTTGTAGCATATGATAAGGCTTCCTTCTTTTCTAAAGCTGAATAATAATTCATTTCATATATGATATTTCAAATACCATCTCGGTTATCATGAATAGTGCTACAATAGACATGTATGTGCAAATAAGTCCTCAAGATCCTATTTTTTTTAAAGATTTTATTTATTTATTTGACAGAGAGATAGATCACAGGTAGGCAGAGAGGCAGGCAGAGAGAGAGAGGAGGAAGCAGACTCCCCACTGAGCAGAGACCCCGATGCGGGCCTCGATCCCAGGACCCTGAGATCATGACCTGAGCCGAAGGCAGAGGCTTTAATCCACTGAGCCACCCAGGCGCCCTCAAGATCCTATTTTTAATTATTTGGGGAAAATACCCAAAGTAGAATTGCTGGATAATGTGGAAGTTCTACTTTTAATTTTTTGAAGAAACCTCCATTCTGTATTCCTGACTTTAAAATATATCACAGAGTGGTTAAGGAGATGGTGGCAGAATAAGAAGAGGCTAGGCTCACCTGGTCCCACAAATAAACTACAAAACTATCAAATCATCCTAAATACCCCAGAAATTGACCTGAAGACTGGCAGAAAAATTCCAATACTAAAAGTAAAGAAGAGGCCACATTGGAGAAGGTAGGAAGTGCAAAGAGATGGTTTAGGAGGGATTGTGCCTGCTGTGGTGGGGAAGGAGCCATGGACACAGAGAAGGACAAGATACAGACTAACACACTGGGGAGAACAAGGGAGAAATGAATTCCCATGTCAATTGGCTTGGAAAGTTATAGGGGATGGATTTCATGACTTGTGGCAAACAGTAGGGCTTAAAACCTGGACTTTCAAAGGTCAGCAGGCTAGGCTTGGCTGGGATAGAGTTCTGAAGGCATTGTACTGCTCTTAGAGAGAAGACAGGCAAACAACCCTCAGACATACAGCCTGGAAACAGTGATGTGAAGAGAACCTGGAGCAAACAGTTGGGAGGTGATTTGTTCATCTCAGAGCATTTCCCAGAGAGACAGCATTCAGAGAGAAACCCCTATAGGAATAAGGAACTAACTGAGGCCATTTTCCTCCTCCACCCCTCAACCATCTGTGGGAACCAGTGTCAGTGCCCACACTTGCTTACACCAAGCATGTTAACATGTTACACCACCCCCTCATACCCAGAACCACCTATCCCAGTCACATGTGCATCAGTCCCAGAGTTGGGGGTGCCCTCCCTCAGAAGACTGGCCCAAACACTTGCTTACACATCCTCTCCCAACCTGGGAGTTCTATGGAGTACCAGTTCTGGTGGTGACAATAGATCTTATTTCACAAACAGATAAGAGCACACTAAGTTAAAACATGCCACATTCAGGCCAGGGACCAAACACTACCAACAACAGGCAAGCAGCCTCTGCAGATGAATGGCCTGAAAAATAAAGTGACCAGGAAAAAACATCAGAGCACACATAATATATACTGGAGACATTCCTGGAAGTGCCAGGTCCTGGAAAAGAGGGAACACCACACAGCCAGGCACTACTGGATGTCATCTTCATAAGGCCATTACTCTCAAGAACTGGAAACATATATGACTTTCCTAAACCAGAGAAACAGGCACAGAGACTTAGACAAAATGAGAAGACAATTGTATCTCAAATGAAAGAACAGGACAAGACCACAAGTCAGAGAATAAAGTGAAACAGATGGAACTAACATGAACTAATAATTTAAAGTAATGACTGGGGCACCTGGGTGGTTCAGTCTATGAACGCCTGACTCTTGGTTTCACAGCTCAGGTCAGGATCTCAGGGTCCTGAGATGGAGCCCCTGTCGGGCTCCCTGCTCAGTGGGGAGTTTGCTTCTCCTTCCCCTTTGGCAACTCCTCCTGTTCTCTCTTTCACTCTCCCAAAATAAGTGGATTAGAAAAGAAATTTAAAAATTTGTTGTTCTACGGGCACCTGGGTGGCTCAATGGATTAAGGCCTCTGCCTTCAGCTCAGGTCATGATCTCAGGGTCCTGGGACCAAGGCCCGTGTCGGGCTCTCTGCTCAGCAGGGAGCCTGTTTCCTCTGCTCTCTTTGTCTGCCTCTTTGCCTACTTGTGTTCTCTCTCTCTCTGTCAAAATAAATAAATAAAAATTAAAAAAACATTGTTGTTCAGAGTTCAGAGTTCCAGAACTTTCAATAATAAAATTTAAAAATGTAAAGAGAAAAATCATTTTAACAAGTAACTTACACACTCTTTAAAGAGGGGAGCAGGGAGAAATGCCTTTTATTCTTTTTTGGGGGGGGCGGGGGTCAGTATCATTTGGAAAGTAATTTTCTCTACAGAAATTCTTTCTCCTACTTCTCCTGCTCCCTCTGCTCCTCTCCCTGCTCATGCTCTCTCTCTCTCTCTTTCTAAAATAAATAAATTAACTTAATCTTTAAAAAGAAATGGTCCTAAGGATACTCACTGAATTTGAGAAAAGAATACAATATATAAATGAGACCTTTAATACAGAGATAAGAAATAGCAGCTGTGATAATAGGTACAAAAAAGAAGTGAGGAACACGCTTGATGGGATGTGTAACAGGATGGAAGAAGCAGAGGAACAAATTAGTGACTCAGAAGACAGAATAATGAAAAGTAAACCAGCTGAACAAAAGAGAGAAAAAAAGAATTGCCAAAACAAAAATATATGTAGGGAACTCAGTGACTCCCTCAAACATAGTAGCATTCATACTACAGGAAGAAAGAGAGAGAAAAAAGGGGACAGAAAATTTATTTAAAGAAATAACAGCTGAAAAATGCCCTTATCTGGAGAAGGAAACATATCCAGCCAGATCCAGGATACACAGAGAAATCCCATCAAAAACAACAAAAGCAGATCTATACCAAGAAAGATTATAACTAAACTGGAAAAATAGAATGCTAAAGGAAAAAAATATTTAAAAGAAGCAAGACAAAAGAAAACAGTAACTTACAAAGGAAAACCCTTTGTAAGGCTAGCAGGAGATTTTTCAGCAGCAACTTTCAAAGTCAGAGGGGAGTGGCAGCATATATTCAAAGTGCTAAATGGGAAAAATCTGCTGCAGCCAAGACTATTCTATCCAGCAAGGCTATCATTCAGAATAGAAGGAGAGATACAATTTCTCAAACAGAAACTAAAGGAATTCATAACCACTAAACCAATCCTGAAAGAAAATTAAAGGACACTCTGAGTATAAAGGAGAAACCAAAAGTGACAGCATGGAAGTATAAATCAAAAAACAGTAAAAATGAATATTTCTGTAAAAAATCAGTCAAGGAACTCACAAAATAAAAAGATGTAAAATAGAACAACATATACCTAAACCATGGGAGGAAGAGTAAACAATGAGTCACAACCTAAACAATTAACTTGATATACACTGCTATATGCAGAAGAGGTATATACAAATACAATGGTCTCCATATACACAAAATGACTAATAAGTAAGCAAAAAATAGAGAGAAAGAAACCCTAAATATATCACTAAAGAAAATCAGCAAACCATAAAAGAGAAAGACAAGGATCGGAGAAAATATTCAGAAACAACCACAAAACAAATAATAGAAACAATAAATACATATCTATCAATAATTACTTTGAAAGTAAGTGGACTTAATCCTCTAATTCAAAGACATAGGGTCACAGAATTGATTATAAAATAATATCCACCTATACACTGCCTACAAGAGATTCATTTTAGGCCAAAAGACACCTGCAGACTGAAAGTGAGAGGATGCAGAAACACCGATCATGGAAATGAATATCAAAAGAAAACTGGAGTAGCAATTCTGGGGCACCTGGGTGGTAGAGTCAGTTAAGTGTCCTACTCTTGTTCTTGGTTTCAACTCTGGTCATGATCTCAGGGTCCTGAGATCAAGCCACACTTTAGGCAACATGCTCAGCATGGAGTCTGCTTAAGATTCTCTCTCTGTCCCTGACCTTTGTGCTCTCTAAATAAATAGACAGAGAGCAAGCAACCAAGCTAGTGGCATTACTTATATTGGACAAAATATATTTTAAAGCAAAGACTGTACCAAGAGACAAAGAAGGACACTATAATAGAGAGGACAATCCAACAAGAAAATATGCCAATTGTAAATATTTATTCAACCAACATGGGAACACCCAAATACATAGACCAGTTAATAACAAATATAAAGGAACTAATAGATAATTATAATAATAGTGGAGGACATTAACATGCAACTTACATCAGTAGACAGATCATTTAAAGAGAACATCAAGGAAACAATGACTGTGAATGACACATTGCAAAAGATGGATTTAATAGATATATTCAGAAAATGTCATCCTAAAACAGAATACATATTATCTTCAAGTGTACATGGAACATTCTCCAGAATAGATCACATATTAGCCCACAAAACAAACCTTAACAAATTAAAGAAAAATAAAATCTGGAAAAGCACAAATACATGGATGTTAAATAACACATGCAATTAATGGGTCAACCAGGAAATAAAAGAAATTTTAAAAGTAAAACATTGAAGCAAATGAAAATGAAAACACAATGGTGCAAAATCCCTGGAATGCTGCAAACGTAGTTTTAAAAGGGAAGTTTATACCAATAAGGGACCTCAAGAAACAATAAAAATTTCAAATAAATTACCTAACTTTACACATAAAGGAACTAGAAAAAGAACAACAAAACCAACCTAAAACCAGCAAAAGGAAATAACAAATATTAGAGCAAAAATAAATGATATAGAAACTAAAAAATAAATAGAAAAACCAATGAAATCAGGAGCAAGCTCTTTGAAAAATCAATGAAATTGCTCATCCTCTAGCCAGACTTATCTAGAAAAAAGGGAAAGGACTCAAGTAAAACCACATATGAGAGAAGAGAACTAACAATCAACATCACAGAATTACAAATAAGAGAGAATATTATGAAAAACCATATGCCAACAAATTAGACAACTTAAAAAATGGACATATTCCTAAAACATAAAAAAGAGGAAGAAATAGAAAATTTGAACAGACTTATAACCAGTAAAGAAACTTCATCCGTAATCAAAAGACCCTCAATAAGCAAATGTCCAAGGCTAGATGGCTCCACAGGCAAATTCTACCAAGCGTAAAGAAGAGTTAATACAAAAAAAAAAAAAGTAATGCCTATTCTTCTCAAGCTATTCCAAATAATGGTAAAAGAAATAAAAGTTCCAAATTTATTCTATGAGGCCAGCATTACCCTGATACCAAAACCAGATACAGATACCACTAAAAAAGAGAACTACAATATCCCTGATGAATATAGATATAAAAATCTACAACATGTACTAGCAAACTGAATTCAATAGTACATTTAAAAAATCATTCACAGTGATCAACTGGGATTTATTCTTGGGTTGCAAGGGCAATTCAATATTTGTAAGTCAGTTACTATAATACATCCCATCAGTAACAGAATAGATAAGAACCACATGATCATTTCAATAGATATGGAAAAAGCATTTGACAAAGTACAATATCTATTCATATCAAAGCCCTCTGCAAAGTAGGTTTAGAAGGAACATACTTCAACACAATAAAGGCCATATATAAAGAAACCCACAGCTAACATCATCCTTAATGGGGAAAAACAGAGCTTTTCCTCTAAGATCAAGAAAAATACAAGGATGGTCTCTCTCACCACTTTTATTCTACATAGTTGTGGAAGTTCTAACACAGCAATCAGACAAGAAAAAGAAATAAAAGTAATCCAAGAGGGTAAGAAGAAATAAATCTTTCATGATTTGTAGATGACATGAGATGATATATAACAGACCTAAAGACTCCACCAAAAAACAATTAGAGCTGATACATGAATTTAATAATGTCCCAGGATACAAAATCAATGTGCAGAAATCTGCTGCATTTTATACTCCAATAATGAAGCAGCAGAAGGAGAAATTAAGAAAACAATCTCATTTACAATTAAACCAAAAATAATAAGATGCCTAGGAATAAACCTAAAAATACCTGTACTCTGAAAACTATAAAGTACTGATGAAAGAAACCGAAGAAGACAAAAACAAATGGAAAGATATTCCATGCTCACAGGCTGGAAGAAGAGATATTGTTAAAATGTACATACTACCCAAATCAATCTACACATTTAATGCAATCCTATCAAAATACCAAGAGCATTTTCCAAAAGAACTAGAACAAACCATCCTAAAATTTATATGGAGCCACAAAAGATCCAAATAGCCAAAGCAAATGTGAAATAAAAGCAAAGCTGGAGACATCACAATTCCAGTTTTTAAGTTATATTGCAAAGCTGTAGTAATCGTAACAGTACACAGTTATTGGCACAAAAAGAGAAACATAGATCAAAAGAGAACAGAAAATACAGAAATAAACCCACAACTATATGGTCAATTATAATCTTTGACAAAGCAGGAAAGAATACCCAATGGGAATAATACAGTCTCCAACAAATGCTGTTGAGAAAACTAGACAGCAACATCCAAAGAAAGAAACTGTACCACTTTCTTACACCATACATGAATATATATTCAAAATGGATTGTTAAAGACCTAAATATGAGAACTGAAATCTTAAAAATTTTAGAGAACACCGGCAGTAACTTCTTTGACATCTGGTAAAGCAACATTTTTTCCTAGATGTGTCTCCTAGGGAAAGGAAACAAAAGCAAAAATAAATGAGTGCACCTGTATCAAAATAAAAAGGTTCTGAACAAAGAGGGAAACAATTAACAAAACTAAAATACAACCAAATGAGTAGGCCAAAAGGCAAACCAAGAAAGGGACTCTTACTTATAGAGAACAAACTGATGGTTACCAGAAGGGAGGGTGGTAGGGGCATGGGTAAATTAGGTGATGGGGATTAAGGAGTGCATTTCACTACATTGTACAATGGAAATTACAACAACACTGTATGTTAACGAAGTGGAATTAAAATAAAACCTTGCAAAAATTAAAAATAATAAAGAAAAACAAATTACAAATTTATACTAATCAAAACAACCCTATGCCAGCACAAAATAGATATATAGATAAATAGAAGAAAATAGACAACACAGAATTAAACCCATGCCTATATGGTCAAGTGATCTTTGACAAGGATGCCATACTGAAAATTGGGAAAAGAATCTCTCAAACAAATAGTGTTGGGAAAAATGGATATCCACAGGTAAAACAACGAAACTGGATCTTTATATTATACCATATGCAAAAATTAATTTGAAATGGATTAAAGACTTAAGTGCTTAAACTATAAAACTCTTGGAAGAAAACTGATGGTTAACTGTATATGTCAACTTGCCTGGGCCAAGAGATGTCAGAGAGCTGTAAAACATTTCTGGATAGGTCTTTAGAGTGTCTACCAAAGACAGCAGCATTTGAATCAGTAGACTGATCAGCAGAAAATGTTGAGCATTAGAAAAAAGATTGTCCTCACTAATCCAAGTAGGCATCGTCCAATCTATTGAGAGCCTGAACAGAACAAAGAGATGGATGAAGGGCAGATTGGTCCTGAGACAATTATCTTTTCCTACCTTCAGATATTGGTAGTTCTGGTTCTCGGGTTTTCAGACTCAAACTGAGATTTGCATTATTAGCCCCCGATCCTCAGGTCTTTGGACTCAGACTGGCTTTTCCGTCTTAGCAGTTTACTGATGGCTGATTTGGGGACTCTCTGGCCTCCATAACCCTGTGAACCAATTCCTATAATGAATCTCCACTTCTGTCTACTTATCTACCTACCTTATTGGTTCTATTTCTCTGGAGAGCTAATATACAAAAACATAAGGGAAAAACTTTATAGCCTGATTTGGGCAATATTCTATTTTTAAATTTGACACTAAAAGTAAAAGCAAAAAGAGCAATTATAAACCAGTAGGACATCAAACCCAAAAGCTTCTTGCAACTAAACAATCAACAGAGTAGAAAGGCAACCTACGGAAGGAGAGAAAACATTTGCAAATCATGTGTCTGCTAAGAGATTAATTTCCAAAATATATGAGGAAGTCCTATCATTCAATAGTAGAAAAATAATGCAATTAAACAAAAGACTTGAATAGATAGTTCTTCAAAGAGGACAGAAAAATGGATAACATGCATATGAAAAGATACCAATCATCAGGGAAATGTAAATCAAAACCACATGAGACACTTGTTAGAATGGCCATTAAAAAAGAAGAAGAACACAGTAAAGAGCCAGTGTGATATGTGAAGGATGTGAAAAAATTGGACCCCTGTGCACTGTTCCAGGAATATAAAGTGGTATGAGTCCTATGAATAAGCCTTTCTTTTGATTGTGATGTTGATACTGTGTCTCAGGTGTGAGCATTTCTGTGATGATGGGGATAGTAGATGGGATATAAAATAGAACACATCTTTTAGCAAGTTTGTTTTGAAGATAACTAAGCCAAATACATTTAGGCAAATGAGGGTTTCAGAGTTTTCATGACCCATGGCCTGATTTGAGGTTTGGAACGTAACCTTCAGCTAAGTATGTTCAAAGTTACGGAAATTTGGCAAAGGCAATTTTTAAAGTGCCAGAATATTCTGAAAAAAAAAAAAAAGTCAGATTCCAGAAGGTATGAATGAACATGTGTACTGATTTTTTTGCACCAAGTGCAATTAAGTATAGCGGTCACTATGGGTTTTCTACATCTTCTTAAGTCACTTAAGCCATATCTTTTTCTCAAAAATCACCTTTCTTTGCAATTTTTACATAAACATTTTTAAAAAGGGAAATTATGGTCAATTTTTAAGTGCCCCTTTTTAGAGAAAAATGAACAGAAATAACAAATCTTATAGAAAATGACATATTAAAGCTTCTAGGAATGGCCAAATCTGTGGAAAAATTATTTAACTTTGTATATTTATATATATAATTTTATAGTTATAATTAAACATAATTTTATACATTCATACATAAGTTATATATGTATATGTATATGTGTGTGTATTTTTGTAATTTTTGACAATTACACAAGAATACTGACACTTCTAGGAAAATATAGGGATAACTTATTTTGTATATGCCAGTATCTATGGAACCTCACCTGACATGTATCCCCACGACACATTATCCTGCTATTATCAATAGGATCAATTTTGTTGTGTCATCTCAACTTGTTGTCCTAGGGTGTTTTAAAACATAAGTGAGCTAGTCCATTGTGTTAACCTCTATAATGTGCCTGACTGATGAATAAATAGCCAAGAGTTTGGTCACATAATTTTAAAAAACTGAGCACTAGACTATTCAAGGTGAAAGGGTACAGAGTGGCCACAACATTCTTATGTATGTTTGTTTAAAGTCATCTGAGCACTTTTTATTCTCTTCTCAAATGTGAATCTTTATGTTCTTTGGGATATCTTCCATGCTTAAGGCTACGAATCATTAATCTTACCCTGATAACTTTTCTACATCTTTAACCATTGCTAAGGTAATGTTATACAGGGGACCTTTGATGGAATCTGTGGTATTATCCTTTCACAATTTCAAACTATAAGAGATATTTTTAATAAAATTTAAATTAATGTGTATCAGAAATATAAGAAATACCAGTGTTATATTTACAAAGACAAAAATTTACCTAATGAAAATTATACTTCTCCCCCTTTTCCGCTTTCTGCAAGTAATTCTAATAACAATCAAAATTCACAACCTTGTCAATCCCCTTATAACTTGTTTTTTCTAGTGAAATATTAAGTAGTATGAGATATTTAATTAACATTAATTTTTCTACAATCTACTTCTAAGAATCAGTATCATAGTAGCAGAAAGCAAATGGAAATTGAGGATTAAGCAGGGGGAAAAACACCCTCTGGGGTATCTTCCAGAGTGAGTGTACACTCATCCTCAGCATTGCCTACAAACGAGTTACCTTTGCAAAAGACCACTGATGCAATTCCATCCCAGCAATGGTCAGAACAGTTCTTTTGAGAAATGATTTTGTAGAAAATTTTCTAAATGGCAAGGAGGTAAGAGTCTAAGTAAGAAAACCAGGGTCTGTGTTTAATCTTTTTGCACTGTTGAAAATCACTATGCACAATTCACTATTTTGCAGGGAGGGGTTATGTTTTTCATAGTCTTGGCAATTATCTAACCTAAAATAGTTTGCTGATTTTAGAGTCTAATGGTTTGAATCAAAAGCAACGAAAAGCAGTGCCAAATAAATGCACCATTTGTTTTTGTTGATTTTGTTTTTACTTGAAAGAATACTGAAGTTTACTTTAGCCCCCTAGATTTTTCATAGGAACATTTGCTTTACATATGCAAAAGCATCTCCCTATAGCATTAATATGGCTTATTAATCTTCAAAGAAACTGTGCCTTTTTATGCACTGTAACAGCCAAGTCTAAAATGAAAGCTTTCAAGTTTGTTGACTCCGGAGCCGTTTTGATTTTTTTTTTTTCCATGCTGCCATAAATACCCTTTTTCCAGATTCGACACTGGGAATAAAAAAAAAGAGGGGGCGGAATTCTGTCATCATAAGTCACCTAAGGAACAACATCTGTGCTCGTCTTGCTTCTAATTTTCTAGCACCCTAGATATTCAGAATCACTGAACTTACTGGACCCCTACCAAGCTATGTATCTCTGATGGCTGCTGTGCTATAAATTCATACCGAAACTGTTATATTCTCCGGAACTGCTGCAGCTCCCCCGATAAAACGGGAACTTTTCCACAGATTTTCCTGTCAAGTTCAACCTGGAGGTAGGATTTAGGAAGGATGCGTGCCTCGGCCTGCTGACGGAGAGTGATTCCCTCACCACTTTCGGAGCACCATTCCTCAAGCCCAGCATTAAAAACTAGTGCACACATATTCTGGTAATAAGGCTTTGCTGCAACAGGTCCGGAAAGATTGTCCTTAGGCACTTTCATTTTTAAAAGTCCTGATAAGGTGGCTCGGCGAGGACTCACAGGAGTTTCTTGTTAAGTAGCCTTCTAGCATGTTGCTGAGCAATTTGGCGGTTATCTTCTCACAGACTCTTTAGCTTATGCTCTCAGTCACTCATTTGCAGACTTAAGCTTGAGTTTCTCAAAGTGAGAAAGAGCATCTACATCATACCTTAGAAAGGCCACCATCTCTTTGAACTGGTGCTTTAAAGGGTCTTGGCAAATAGGTATCACCGTCCTACTCTCAACGCATATTCAGTAGAGATGCTCGAAAAGAAAAAAATAAATCTAGTTCTATCAAATACATCGTGATCGATTCAAGAGGAGTTTGCTTTGGTTAGAGTGTTAATAATTTTATAAAAAGAGGTAAAAGTAGGGGCACCATCAGTTAAGTGACTGCCTTCAGCTCAGGTCATGGTCCCAGGTTTCTGGGATCCAGGCCCATGTGGGCTCCCTGCTCAGTGGGGAGTCTGCTTCTCCCTCTGCCCCCCCCCCTTGTGCTCTCTTGCACGCGCATACTCTCTCTCTCAAAAATAACCTTTAAAAGAAATAAATGTAAAAAAATAAAAATTAAAAAAAATGTGAAAGCAGGCCAGACAAAGAACAAGAGGAATAAGTCGACCAACCTTCCCAGTTTTCCCAGGACTCAGGGGCTCCTGGATGTGGAACTCCAAAGTGCTAAAATGAGGAAAGTCCTGGGCAGACCAAATGAGCCAGTTACTTGAAGTATTTTTTATTTTATTATTTTTTGTTATTTTATTATTTTGTTCTTTTACTTTGTTATTTTGTTACTTTTGTTATTTTATTACTTTCCAGATTTCCTGAGCTATCACTGACAACATTTGTATATATTTAAGGTATACAATGTTTTGACATGCATATATATTGTGAAATGATTGCCACAATCAAAGTAATTAACCCAGGCAATATTCATCACATCACCTAGCTACTCTAATTCATAAGTGTCCTCCAAATTAACTCTACCCCTGACCATTAAAAGTCTACTTAAAGGAAAAACTGCCACTTTCCCTTTAGCAAATAAACTTCCTAGAATAGAATAAAATATTTCTTTCTACCCATTCTGCTAGTTAACAAATATGGTCACACCTTGTCTTTTTTTTTTAATTTAAATGTTCTAAAAAAGAATTTTTGTAAATAAAATTCTTGCTAAGCACCTAGAGGGCATCCCAGGTGACACTGGTTTAAATTCTGTGTTCCACATGCCACTCTGTGTGCTCTGTCAAGTTCTTAACTCCACGGCAAGGATACGGAGTTGTGTAAATGTCACTTCAAGAGAGGGGAAAAAAAAAGCCTGGATATTTTATAGGCTATCAGTTTTGACGTGAGAAGTAAAGATTTAACCCTCCCTATTGTTATTGCCTCAAGAAACACTTGTAGAAAATAAACCAAGATAATTTTCACAGGTAAAGCTTAGACAATAAAAAAAGAAAGCAACATCTGCATCAAAGGAAACTCTAAGAAAGTTAAGTCTGCAGAGTTTGACCTGAAAACCACCACAGCTTGTCTGAATTACGCGGCCACCTGTCACAACTGTGCCTGAGATTCTTCTAAAACAGTAGGGGCTTGTCACACAAATGGAATGTGCAGGATTTAAATTATTGGAGACCATGAGGCCACTCCAATGAACGTGAAAGTTTTCAAAACAGAAATGACAGGGCTTAGTGTCTCTTAAAGTCATGTGATATTCCTTGTTGATAGCTGCCCAGAAGCCATACAGAGAGATTAAACATCAAAATGACAACATCATCACTGGATTTCTAACAAAATTAGCACAGACTCACTCATAAGATTAAATCCATAAATACCTCCTTTGCACAGACATAAATAATTTGCAAAGGGTATGTAAGACTACTGAGTCAGTTTCCAGTATGGGCATGGTAGGTGACCAACCAGATGGTACGGCTGGAGCTCTTGCCTCAGACAATTCTCTTAAATATATTAGTGGTCTTTCCCATAACCACAAGTGGAGGCTGAAATCTACAACATAGGAAAACATCTCTTGGTTACCTCATCCCACACTCCTCAGAAAAGTAACAATCAAAGTCACTCACCCTCAGAGCAGGTTGATTTAAGAAAAGAGCTTGCTTTTTGTTTTCCATACTCCTTATTGCCTTCTCCTTATTGCCTTACAGTTCTGGGAGATTTAAAAACAACCACCACCAAAAAATCAAAAAAGGAAAAAAGAAGAAAAACAAACAAACAAACAAAAAACCCAAATACATAAGGAGGAAGCCAAGAACCACATAATCAGATAACTGAGAAATCTTTTTGTGAAATCCCCTATCACACTCTCCATTCCTAATGTCACCGACTCCTTTTCAAAGACAGGCTCCAAGCCCCTTCCCAGGTCCCTGTGCTGGCTCTTTCCCATACTGGACATCTCTTACTCTACTACGTTTTCTTCACTGAACTTCATTTGTCTTAACTACCACCTGCTTCATGTTTTATTTTGACCCAGGTCTCTAGTTCCTAAAATGTACTTTATCACTTTATCACTAAATCCATTTTTTTTCCTTTAAAGATCAAATTCAGTATCACTTACAGTGGCTACTTTCTTTTCAATGACTTCTTAGCACTTTCATTATATTTATTGCTTCATTTCTAATACTAAATGTAATAAATTTTCAATTTGGAATATCAAGAAAATCCAAAAAATCACATACAATTTTACTATGCACATATTCTGTAGATGCACACATAATCTGAATTCTCCTGTCAGTTCACCACACAAGGAAAATCGCTGTTTACATTTAGCTTATCTCCTCCTAACATATATGATTTCTTTCATGCTCCTTGACAAGTGATGTACAGCCTGATTGCAGACCGACTGTCAATGGCCACCTACGTGCTTTGAGATGCTTCGTGATTCACAGCAGTTAAAGCCTTGGGAATTAAAAAATCCAACTACTTACTTTACAAGCAAGCACCTTACCACAGACCATCCAGTTTGTAAGTAGCAGAGTTGGAACGATATTCAGGCAAGACCAGCATGCTCAGGTACAGAGGCAGTGGGCTGTACAGGAGAGCCTGTATATTGAGCAGGCTGTACACCACGGCTCAGTCCTGCGTCATCTGGAGAGAGGGGCACAAAAGCACCATTGTCCACTCACTACACACTTGTAGGGCTTCAAGTGGCAGCCATCACGGTGGGTGGAGAGGAAAATGTGATTGAGTGATGTTTCTAACACACTGACAGCACTGTGTAGGCTAGCAATGAGCCTGAATCCAGGTTTACCATTTCCCAAGTGGATGCTTTTTCAGGGCTCTGGCTGTGTTTCCCAATGCATCAGTCTTCCTAACAGAACATATTTAAAAAAATTACTCCCCATTAGATAGTACTGTGTAATTTTATGAAATTTGTTTCTCATATACATGTATAAATATATATGAATATATATATGAAATCTGCCCCAATCCCACAATTATTAATTCTAATAATTCTAGTCTGAAAAAGGGTGCAAGCAATACATGATGAATTGGATTGACTGATGACTGGAGTGTGAACTTGGAAAGCAGAACTGACAGCAGGTCAATAACGAGCCCTTAAAGTTACCGGACCTTACAACGATCTTCACTTCTCCTACTGAACACCCAGCAAATTGCCTTATATTTTGCAAAGGTTTGTTTAATTTCATTCCTATAC
The DNA here is from genome assembly GCA_004023965.1 of Spilogale gracilis. Taxonomy (NCBI): domain Eukaryota; kingdom Metazoa; phylum Chordata; class Mammalia; order Carnivora; family Mephitidae; genus Spilogale; species Spilogale gracilis. Next base: position 95,406 of record PITA01001434.1, read on the forward strand.
CATATAAAAGGAAACCCCAGTGTTTAAGGAAACACAAAAGTCACAAAATAATTAGTTGTATCTTCTATTAAGAATAGTTTTGATCATCCAAACTAGAATATGAGTAAGGGAAACATTTATATGGAAACATTTATATAGAGAAAATGACCGGTTAAAAGCATAGCATTTACAAGTGACAATTTTATATCTACATCTGGACTCTGTTATTGATATTAACTAATAGTGTGCTCCTAAGAAAACTCATCTGTGAAATGGAAATGGAAATGAAAATAGCCCTTCTTGGGGCTTTTCTAAATGTTATAAAAATTAATGCTTACTGTGGCAAACACTAAGTAACTGTTAGCCGTGATTATTACTATAGTTCTGCATTAATAATTTTGATGCAGTTTTTATTTGCCTTACCAAATTGGACTCTACCAATAATGGGGAGATGTGTTGAAGAAGACTCATAAATATTCAAGGAGAAATGGTCTCTCCCAAAGCCTCATTCTGAGAGGTTTTTCTATAGGTTTCCTTTTATGCAGGTAATTGACATACTTGATTTTTTTGAAAGTTTTGAATTAGAACTTGACTCAGAAAATAAGAGAAACAGACATCTGTCTTCCAAATTAAAACTGGGGTATCTAATTTGAAATAATTTAAAGTGCTATGATATAAATATCATGAAAATGGTTTAATAACTTTCTGCATCTCAAAATGGAATCAATTACTCATTTTCCAGAAAAATCATGTAGCCTGTTGAAACTGCATTACGATCTCTTCTGAAGAAAGAAAAAATATGTCATAATTCGTGAGTGATTTCATTTGGGTTTGAGAGATGCACCTTCAACTAACCACCTTGGTGAGCTTACTTTGTGAACAGGCACAAGGGTTAATTAGAGGATCAGTGTACAGAAGCAAGTTTATATTCCTGATGTAACAAGTTTAGAGGAGAAAGTTCACTATCTCTTCACCCCAAACTCAGACCTTGGAAACTGGATGATTCCAATGTGTGACAGGTATTATTACCAGCTTTCTTAGGTTGATCACCTGATCAACAAATGAAATTATTCCCCCTTCTCTTTTAAGGAGATGTGAATTGACTGGTTAGAGAGAAAAACTAGAAGTATTCCATTTACTAAGCAAGCAAAACTACTATATATTCAAGGAATGGAATATGCTATGGCCTTTAAAAAGGGAGGAAACAATTTATGTAATAATAAGGAAGGATTCTTGCTAAGTGAAAAAAAGGAAGGAGCAAAGCAGCATTATAACATGATACCAACTGTGTAAAAGAGGAGGAATAAAAATAATAGAAGCATGTTTGCTTACATAAGCATAAAATATCTCTGAAAGATCATACAAAAAATTGCTAATATTGGTTGTTTCTGCACACAGGGGTATGAGCGGCTGGGCACATGCATAGCAGGGAGATTTTTCACTGAGTAGCTTTTAAATTTTGAACAATGTGACAGCCCTGCTCACTCAAAAATAAGGAAAATTAAAGCAAAAAGTGAAAGATATTTTTATACTTTTTCGTGAACACTATCTTTTTTTGATGTAGCTGCTACCTGTCGCCTGTTTTATTTTCTTCTAGATATCTTAGTGAGTCTCCTAGGATTTTTATACCATTACCTTAAATAATAGGAGACCCTTTGAATAAAAATGACACATCTGATACTGAGGCTTCTCGAAGCTATGTATGTAATTCAACTGTTAAAGTTGCATCAACATTTCATATCAGATTCCTGATATTTACCGATACTTTTCAGCCTGATGTTTTATGGAACTTCCTCCTTCTCTGAAGAAACAGAGCAAGGATATTCCTAGACCTCGAACTGTGATTTATTTTCTTTGTCCTGGTTTGACCGACTTCTGCATTTTGGAGACCGCTAACTCTACGCCCTTGAGGATGAGAAAAAATAGATCTTTGCAGGTTCCTGGAATATAAATTACAAGGAAGTGAACAAGATAAGTGTAGTGTAGGAAACTGACTTTCCTTTTCCTGATGTAAACTTTCAGAAGTCTTCCCTTTGTCTATTTCTAATCCATCAAACAAAGAATTAAGGAATTGAAGCAGGTTTTCAATGATGCTGCTGTTTGTTCATTTCATAACATTTTAGATAATTATTTTTAACTTTTACACCAAGGTTCTGTTCAGAAAGGGAGAGAATAAATCCACACCCTAGTAAATTCCAAACTACTGGAATGGGGGAGAAATTCCAGTATTTTGTTATCTGGCCCCTCTTCCCCCAGTCAAACCCATGTGTATATAAATATATATATATGGAACATGTATGGAATTTTATGGATATATATGGAATATGTATGGAATTTTATAATTTTTATCACAAGAATATGCACCAGGAGGTCAATGGCTCTCCTTGGTTTGTGGCCCATAACATTATATATTTTAGTGACAGGAATTCACACATACAAGTTTTAAAAGTATGGTATTACATCAGAAATACATTACATCAGAAAATAATAGCTACTAGTACACTTCTTAGCAATTTGTAAAGTCCTTAGACAAAAGCTTCTCGTCTGATGAAACTACATGAGATAAATAGGTTAAGTCAGGGACCATTTCCAAAGCACCTACTGCAGGTTAGTTATTTTCTGTTCACTGCCTAATCCTCACAATGAAACTTTTAAAGCATTACTAGAGTTCTCATTTTATAGATGAAGAAACTAAAGCCACAATAAGTAAGTCACAATTCTGATTTGGAGGATGGGGAACTTTATTCCATGGATATGGAATCTACTCCTAGTCCAATTAATTGGAGGGAGTTTGGGGCAGGACTCTGTATTAAACACATGCTTTCCACAATGGCTCAGCTTGACATAAAAGATGAGCAGTCCCAGGCTCAGTAAGTCCCACAAAATATGTTGAATGTAGTGTAAGGTCCTCCAGTTGTAAAACTTGGCAACCAAGGCTCTTCCTTCAGCTCTACTTTGAAATCTTAGTGCATCATAGATTACTATAGACCCCCTGCCCAGAGGCAAAATAAGTATGGAGAGACTATTCACTGGGCAGATAACATTTCAACTCAGATTTAAGGACTGAGAAAGGACTTGTCAGACAGACAAAGGGGCAGGCACGTGCTGCAGAATATAGAGTATACGAAAGACACATAGTTACTAGGGAATACCTTCAGTAAATGTGGAGTGAATGACAACAATGAACATTATGGCCCTGGAGAAATGTACGTATGGCTGGAGGAAGGCTGGTGTGGGAAGGGAATCACAAGAAGGCATTACCTAATACAGGTTTTGTATGACAATGCCACCACGTTTGGAGTAGAAGCTGAAGGTGATGGGAGCCACTGTTGGACTTTCAACACAGAGAATAAAGATCCAGCTTTGTCTTTTTGAAGGATTATTCTGAAATCAGCACGGAAATCAGACTGCACAGGAGTAAAATGAGACTAAAGGCCATTTGGGAGGTTGTTAGAATAATTCAGGCAAGAAGAGTTGAGGATGAATGATGATAGTAACTACGGTGGTGACTTGACCAATACAAAAGCAGAGTTGCCAGGGATGGGTAAAGTAGATCTTCGGGGAAAAAATCACCTGCCCAATAAATAGCTATTTCCATCACTGTGAATAGGGTCAAGGGGCATAATTACCCCTTCACAGAATGTTTATCTTTAGTCCCATAAACAAATTGTTACTTATAAAGTAGCCTCATAGCATTTGAGAAAGCTGTTTGGAATCTTTGTGTTTGAAATTTATTTTTACCTGATTAGAATTATTGTATCAGTTCCCACTAACTTTAAACATGACAGATTATTCTTACTTCTTTCTCTAAAAACTAAATCTAAAATTATGTCTATATCCATTTGTATAAAGACTAGATTTTTCTAAGTTTAATGTTGAAAAATATTAAGTAACATGCTCCTTTTGTTCCATAGGATAAATTTTAAAAAGAGGGGAAAGTCTTTCTTAAGTTTGAGAAAACAAAAAACAAAAAACTTCACTGATAAAATCATGCCTTCGTTTAGAATTGAAAGAAAAGTTAGGATAATTTGTCTCAATGGAGCAGAACAAATCTCTGGGACTTGTGCTTGGTTAGCTTGTTTGATGGGCTTTTTTTTTTTCCATCTGCTCATTTGCTTTCCTCATTTTATTTATCTGTCTGTGAATGGATAATTATCCCCCCCACCCTTTTTGTCCCCTTTACTGTTGATGTTCTGTTTTTGTCAGATTTGTTTTCCCTTGATTGTTTTCCTACTGCAATCATCATGCAAGAGGGTGATACATTTTTTCACTTAATTATGACTTTCTTTATCATGCAAATTTCAATATTAATAATGGCACAAGCAGATAAAAAAAAAAGTCTCTTTAGAGTTTCTTAGTTTTACCACACACTGGCACATTATTTAGACCAAAGCACTCAGTTCTTGTATAGACACATATTGAAACCATCAGAAAGATACTGAATTATCACTTTGGTTTAAAAAAAAAATAGTAGAGTCAAACATTAATACCCAAGTGCCAGGAAGCAGAAAAGTTAGGACGAAAATATTCATAATATTTCAATGAGATATACTTCTCTAATGACTTCAGATCCAAAATTATTCATTTTTTTCATGTCTGAAAAATCCTTTTTATTGTTGAGGTATCAGTTACCATTAAATTAGTAATAACCCTAAAACCTACATTTTCTTTATAAGCATTTTAGATATTAAAATTGTAGTTCTCTGAAGCTAATAGAAGATCTTTAGGCTTTTCTGGAAAAAAAAAAAGAAATAAAAAAAATCTAGTTTTTGAGTGTCCAAAGACTCAAATGGAATAATTTAACTCTGGTGATAGAATGATCAATGAACATTATTATTTAATTTTGGCAGGAGAATATTTGGAGATCTATTGAAAGAGTTAGTTTTTCAACCATCAAAAATGAGGAAGTTGTCATAAAAACTTTACTTAGAGGGCGCCTGGGTGGCTCAGTTGGTTAAGCGACAGCCTTCGGCTCAGGTCATGATCCCGGAGAGCCGGGATGGAGCCCCACATCGGGCTCCCTGCTCAGCGGGAAGCCTGCTTCTCCCTCTCTCACTCCCCTTGCTTGTGTTCCTTCTCTGGCTGTATTTCTCTCTGTCAAATAAATAAATAAAATCTTTAAAAAAAAAAAAACTTTACTTAGATAGCAAAGGAAATGGTCTATATGCGTTTCTATAGGCTACACTATCTATGCGGGAAATGTGTATTATCATTAATGGAGATCTTCATGATTTAAACAATTATAAAATTATACCTGCAAGGCATAATATTTTATGAAGCATACTGTATTAGTTTTCTAATGCTGATATATCAAATCACTATAAATTAAGTGGCTTATAAAACAAAAATTTGGGCGCCTGGGTGGCTCAGTTGGTTGGGCGACTGCCTTCGGCTGGGGTCATGATCCCGGAGACCCAGGATCGAGTCCCGCATTAGGCTCCCTGCTCGGCAGGAAGCCTGCTTCTCCCTCTTTCACTCCCCTGTTTGTGTTCCCTCTCTGCTGTGTTTCTCTCTGTAAAATAAATAAAATCTTTTTAAAAAATTTACTTTTTCACATTTCCATAGGTTAGAAATTTAACAATGATCTCACAGGATGAAATGAAAATATCAGCAGGCCTGCATTCCTTTCAGGAAGATCTATGGAAGAATACATTTGTTTGCCTTCTCAGTTTATTAGTGTAGACATTGCCCCCATTCCTTGGCTCATGGAGCCCTTCTTCCATCTTTGAAACCAACAGTGATAAACCGAGTCTTTCTCAAATAGCATCATTATGAGAACTTCCGCCTCCCTCTACCACTTTAAAGAACCCTTGTGATTACCACCGGGTCCATCTGAATAATCTGGGGCAGCCTCCCTACCCCAGATTTACAACCTTCATTCCATTTGCTACCATAATTCCCCTTTGCCATGCAATTTAACAAATTCATATGTTACAGAAATTAAGGCATGGACATTTTTTGAAGAGTACTTATTGTTCTGTCTGAAACATACACTTTGTGCATTGCTCTCATTGTGAAATTTGTAATTATATAAAAATTGCCTTTTATGTAATTTATATCGTTTTATAAATTTCTAAATTAAATTTGGTTTTAAGCAAATGTTATACAATTAATGGAAATCACCTATATTCCTAATAATAACAATGTGTAATGTTTATACTCCTATAACCAATGACTTTATATTTTAATAACATGTATGGTGGAACAGAATCTTTAAGGTCGATTTTCCAAATAATATAAATTTTTTCTTTAGCTAAAAATTTAGTGTAGTTCTAGGATCTAATTAAAATTCTATACATGTATATATTATTATCTATATCTGATATCTACATATATATCCTAAATCACCTCACACCCTTGGAGAAAATTATGTCATGCAGGTTAGCACCTTGATAATCATCTTCTGATTTTAAGAAATTTACATGGATAAGTGTTTGTGTTTGCATATATGTGTGTGCAGGAGAGAGAAGGGGTGGGGGTAGAGAGAATGTATGTATGATAGGCAATTTGTTTTCTTCAAAATAATATTTCAAATGACATCCTCATTGAATAGTATATTTGCAAACATCAAGCAACATTACTGTTTAACTGAGTTATCATGGGCCCACTCTACATTGCCAGGGCAACAAAACCTAGAAAAATTGTGACATGCTTTAGATCTATGTCTTTCTTTATAGAGATTTGCTGAGTACATTTTTGAGGCTCTTTACTAGTATCATCTTTATGAAAAGCCCTAGGTTTCATTCCTTTAATTCTCAGTGCCAAAAAATGCCTTGCCTTTCATGGCATATTTTTTTGTTTTACTGACATTGAATCTTATGTCCATCCAAGTTTTCTTCTTTCCTTGGCTGCCAGGGATCAGAGAGCCAAATTTGATGTTGACCTCTACCAAGTGAATAAAACATTGTATTATGAATCTTTCTGTCCTAATTTATCCTGGTTATTTAACTCTCATTTTCATTTTTTACTTTTTATTTTAATGTCATGTCATAAAGGATGTTTCTATATAAATTTTATTAAAATTATTTGAACATTAGAGTCTTTAAAAAGTGTACAGAATTGAGTATCTTGGCAACTTAGCTGAAAGATTTAGAATAAAAGTGAATTAAGCATCCAGATGTTAAAATAGGCTTTTGGGGCACCTGGGTGGCTCAGTGGGTTAAAGCCTCTGCCTTCGGCTCAGGTCATGATCTCAGGGTCCTGGGATCGAGGCCTACATGGGGCTCTCTACTCAGTGGGGAGCCTGCTTCCTCCTCTCTCTCTGCCTGCCTCTCTGCCTATTTGTGATCTCTCTGTGTCAAATAAATAAATAAAATATTATAAAATAAAATAAAATAAGGCTTTTGCCTCAAAAAGCTATATTCCAGACAATAATTTTTCGATAGGGTGGTGGATTTTACAGGTCTGGAAGTAGTGTAGGGATGAAAAAATAAGAATTCCATTTCCTATAGAATCTGAGAATTTGATGGCCATAACAGTCTGATTTAATATAGTACAACACATGGAGATATTAATTATCTTAAACCAATGCTGTGGATAAAATGGTTTGGTGATTTTAAAATATTCATCTTTCATTTGTTATTACTCTTTGCTAACCTTACAACTTTAATATTGGTGGCATATTTCATCCAGTGGAAAATAAATTTTATATTCTATTCCTAGAACATAACTTTTTATTGGCTTCCTAGCAAGTTACACACCCTTTTGAAATAATCAGTGAAAACTCAGAATTTGCTGGAAATCAAAGAAATGGATAATTTAACACGTATCTATGGCTTCTCACATATACACACTTGTTATATGAATATTCATACTAAAGAATGAAATTTCAAAATCCTTGCAAGTAGAGGATAATGATTAACCACAGAGCACTTAAGGATACTCTTTGCTTTAGTAGTTAAGTTTGTCCTTTTGGGAGACTTGTATATTATTCTCAACTCTATTATTGACTGGTAGATCCAACATTAGCAATGAATCACAAATGGTAGACTCACTAGGCTTTTGTTGGGCATCCACAGGGAAATTAAGTCTCTTACTTACATCTTGCCTTCTCAAATTTCTTAATATATACTAGGCAGATATTATGTATAGAATTTCAAGTTTTTTAAGGAAAGATGTTTGGTAAGGGCAAAACATGCTATAAAATATATGATTAAACATCAAGAAATATATTGATGCTGCCATGCTCTGAAAATAAATAATTTTTAGCCTCTCAGAAGACAAATTTGTATGATACCTCAAGGTCAGTCAATGTCACATGCACTATCTCTTCATAAATTGACAGGTGATCGGGTTTCTACATCACTAAATATCAGGCTAACACCAGAGTGTGTTATTTTTTCTTCTATTTCATTAACTTTAATTGTGTTTTATCGGAATTGATTTAAAAACTAAATTATTTCCTATTTCTTTAATCATATTCAAGAAGATACCTTTGAGAGATTCACCAATTAAGCTTCCTCCAAATATTTCAAAGCCTCAACACAATAAACATGCAACAGAAAATCTTGCTTAGCACATTTTTCTCTTTTAATGGAAATTGAATGGGCCAAATTTTATGGTCTAATTTGATTTTTCCACGGTCTTATAGACACAGTCACAGTCTCAAAGGGGTTTCATCACATTGAATTAGCACAAACCAAAATGCATTAAATGATGGGCATTGCAGAAGTCCTACATCAGATAAAAACACAGCATTTTCAATAAAAGGGTATCTATTTTCCCACCTGTATGCTCACAGAGAGACAAATAGTAGGCTTTGGCATTACACCTTAAGGTCTTAAAGTCAAAAGCTTTATTCTTGTTCAGTGATAGCTTTTAAAATGAAAGAAAGGGTTTTGGTTTTCAATGACAATTGTCATAGGATATTAGACGCCCTTGAAAATCCAGAGGTAGGCATCCGTACCTGTTTTACAACATAGCACAAATAGCATCAGATCTGATCACTCAGGCTTTAGCTCAAGGTCTTGCGACTACTGTCACAAAGATTCTTATTCACATCTTGAAAGACCTACAATGTGGTCACTATACAGTAGAATTTTTTTTACGCTACAAGACTAAAACAATAAACAAAGTTCTGTTTGAAAAGTGAAGCCAGGTATGAGTGTGACAGATCACCAGGTAGGATCTATGGCAGGGACGGAAGAGGTGGAAACAAGAAAATCACATGACTCTCATTATTTTTCTTTTTCCATTTTTATATGGAACTATTTTTCATAGTATGAGGTAAGAAATGAACTTTATTTTTGTGTTAGTCATTTCCTCCAAACAATGCAGGAATCATAGCCAGGTTTTTATTTACTTCAAAATTAGCCTTTCTCGGGGCGCCTGGGTGGCTCAGTTGGTTAAGCAACTGCCTTCGGCTCAGGTCATGATCCCAGAGACCTCGGATCGAGTCCCACATCGGGCTCCCTGCTCAGTGGGAAGCCTGATTCTCCCTCTCTCCCTCCCCCTCCTTGTGTTTCCTCTCTAGCTGTGTTTCTCTCTGTCAAATAAAGAAATAAAAAAAAAAAAAAACTATCCTTTCTCACCACCTATTATTTCCAACTTGATAATGATGTCATAAAACTACACATATATTTATTTAAGTTAAATGTGCCAGGAGGACTATAAGTGTAATTGACACACATTATATAAATTTCAGTTGTACAACATAGTGATTTGATCTTTACATGCCTTATAAAATGATCACCACAGTGTCTAGTTTCTTTTTTATTAATATTTTTTATTGTTACTTAGATTTTTTTCCAGTGTTCCAAGATTCATTCCCCATTCCCCACACCCAGTGCTCCATGCAATAGGTGTCTAGTTTCTGTCACCATACATCATTTTTACCCAGTATGACTTACTGTTTCTTGTGTCAACTAATTATTTTAGTTTTCTTAATTCTCTTAAAAAGTGCATTCTTTAGTATTTCTTCAGCCTAAAGCCTGTGATTGGTAAATTTTATGAATTTTTATATGCCTAAAGTCCTATTTATTTCACCTTCACTTTTGAATAGTAGTTATGGCTAATGAACCTCAAGTTATTTTCTTTAGCACTTTGGAGATATTATCTCATGTCTTCTTGCATCTGTTGTTTCTGATATCATTCTGTTTCTCATTTCTTTATGGTAATTTGCCTCCCCCTCTGACACCTCTTAGCATTTCATCTTTATCTTTGATGCATTAAAGTTTCATCAAGCTGTGGTTAGGGTGTGGGGTTTCTTTTATTGATTCTGGCATTGATCTCATGATCTCATGTCTTGGTTATATTCTTAAAATTCTTAATACCTATTTTGTTAAATATAGCATTTCATCCTTATCTCCTGTTTAGGCCTTTAGACTTCTTAAAAAATAATTTAGAACATCTGGAACTATTCTCTATTCCTTTCACTTTTACTTCATATTTCTATCTGAGCTCCTAGACAGGAAGGTGGACTGAGCAGATGGTAAGATCTCCTCTCCTACCCCAAACATATAACAGTGCCTGATGGAATATTTTAAGATGCAGAAGATAAAGGGAATTCTTTACAGTCCAGAAACAAATGGTAAACACACAGGCTGGTAAACAAGAGTTATTGCCACACACCTCACAGGACTGAAGAGGCAGCTTACACATGCTAGTTCTAGGATTTTAATGCCTATTGCAAAATATATGCAGTTTTTGCCCGTTTCAAAATACATGAAAAATTTAATGCAGTTGCAAAAATACTAGAGAACTTAAAGTGGCTCCCTACATTTAAAAAAACAGTCAGGGAAACACATAAAATACTTAAAGACAGACAATAGTAAGCACAGAATATATGTTCCATGTAATAAAACATATATTTTAACTCTGTTGTATGTGTAAACCATAGACAGGAACTGAAAATTTTATTCCCAATAGTCTAAACTGAACAGACATGTTAAAATAGAGAACTTTCCAGCTTAATTCTGTATAGTTTAGTCATGAAATCTGAATAGGTTACCTACATGTTATAAAACTCATGAAATACATGTTATAAAACTCATGAAACAAATATAATGACTAGTGTAAAAGCACTGAATAACCACAAAACCAACCATACTCAAGGCTCTTTAAGCTGGGACTTGCCTATGACCCCCCTCTGCATGACTCCTACAAATAGCTAAGAGACAAATGACAAATCATCTCCAAAGGTAAAATGCTAAGAAAGACAGTATACCGATTTATCAAGTTCTGGAATAGGAAACCTAGTACAGTTATAAAGGTAAAGTCCAATTTTTATCATAAAGAGAATCTAAAACTGCAGTACTGAATTTTAAATCCCAAAAGGAGATCCATCCTGGCCTAAACACATATACCTTGACATTTCCACATTTCTCCCATCTTGTTACTCGCGGCTGACACTAGATCAGGATTAGCTGGGGCTTTGATTTTGAGGCTCTTCTCAAGTACACCGGAGGGAGTAAAGTTGGCTCTGGGGATAAAACACTCTTAGGCTTCAGCCACCCAGGCTTGTTACTTCATTAACAGTACAATCCCCTAAGATGGTCATAATTCACCATTGTCTTGCCTTGTTTTATCCCTCTGTCACTGCAGAGATGAATAGCTATAAGCCCACTCTGTAAAATAATCGTATTTGGAAAGCAATATTCCCCTTCCTATTTGTATCGGGTTACATCCTTGTAATTGGTTAAGAGTCTTAATAGGGTGCCTGGGTGGCTCAGTGGGTTAAAGCCTCTACCTTCAGCTCAGGTCATGATCTCAGGGTCCTGGGATTGAGGCCCGCATCAGGCTCTCTGCTCAGCAGGGAGCCTGCTTCCTTCTCTCTCTGCCTGCCTGTGATCTCTCTCTCTGTCAAATAAATAAATAAAATCTTAAAAAAAAAAAAAAAGAAGTCTTAATAGAAGGCCTTTGAGAAAGGTGCTGAACAAGTCTTAGTGCCTAATATTTACAGGAACAGGAGCAATTGGATCTTTCAGTTCTGAGAAACCCCAAAGATTTTGGTTCTATATTTTCTGATTTCTACTTATACCCCCTCCAAGTTTTGACTGAGCTTATCTTGGTTGCATAACATACAGTGAATTTAATTGTGGGTAAAAGAGAAAACTATATTTCATGATGGTAACAAACACCTCTTCCATGAAAATTATAATACTGATGCAATTTTCTTCCTTCTCTACTTTTCTGACTCCTCTTCAAACTCCTATCCCTATAAATGAGATTTTCTGTAGCATGGAACTTACTCTCTTTCTGCTTTTTTCTCCCCCTTGCCAAATTCAACTACAGTTGATATTTCAACTGTCACATTTATAAAAATAATTACTAAATATACATCTCTAGTCCTAATCTTATTAAGTTCGTGGTGTGATTTTAAACTTTTGTTCAAGATTTCATATATTTCCACAATTAACATAAAATCGAGTACACTGCAAACCAGCATACCACTTTCCTTAAGAAATACATTTAATTGTACAATTCTTTGTTTTTCCATTAAGAACCACACAACCCTTTATTTAGTCAATCATGAAATCTTCCATTCACTCATTTTTTTTACCAAATATATATTTAATAACTACTATAAGATAGGCACTGGTGATAAAATGGAAAATGAGACAGTTAATATTCCTGTATAAGGAACTCGACATCTGCATTTAATAGAACATACATTGCAGAATTCTAGATCTTGTGTGTGTGACTCTGTGTGCCTGTAATCATGGATATTATGTAGAAATAAACAGTATGCTGGATGGGCATCACCAGGGAAACCCAGAGGGGCTGTCGGGGAAATATATCATTTAAGGGGACCCTTTAAACTAGTATGTAAGGCCAGACCATAAAAAGCTCGTAGGAAGCACATGGCTTCCCAGAAGACAAAGTCAGTACAATGGTTCTGACATGGGAAAGAGCATTTTATTCATCTCTAGGAAGGGAAAGAATAACTAGAGAGAAAGAATGGCATGAAATATGTTGGAAAGTTTGACAAAGTCTGGAGAATGGCAATCATAGAGTTTAGATTCAGTTCTACGTATAAAAACAAATCTTCCTAGAGATATGAATTTGTGAATTATTATCACCTGGTAATAAGTGAATAGGACTTGACAGAGTATAGATAGGGAATAGCTTAGGACAGATATCCTGTTTCCTTCAATGTTTTGTGGTCAAAGTGGAGGATCTTACACTGGGAAGAGAGGGACTGGAATGAGTGTTCAATAAGACAGGATAACAGGGAGAATTTTCCTTAAAAAGAGTGTTTAAAGGAAAAAGAGATGAATCTGATGCTATTGAAATTGAGGTGTAGGGTAAAGTTAAAACACTGTCTACTGGATCTAATGAAATGAAAGGTCATTGATAACTTGGGCACAACCACACTTGGCAGAGAGAAGATTTCATTTGGAAGTATCCAAATTTTATCTTCAGTAACAATTTATATGGAAATCTTTTTAAAATATGTTCTTCACTATTTTCTTAAATTAAGAAATCAGAATATTTTAATCTATCCCTAAAGTCTCAATCATCATTGCATGCATTAACTCTTATTTATATTGCTGCAATTTGATATTATAGAAGTACAAGGGGCTGCTTATTCCACTCTATATTGAGATGGGAATGCGTGTGTCTGCGTGTATGATGGTGTCTTGGTTTTTGAAATTTACTGGCTTTTTCATTCTCTCTCTTAATGTTAGGCTCCACAGCATAACTTCCTGCTTTGTTGGCCAAAATAAATACTTGCTTGAAAACAAACAAAAAACCAGGTTTCAAGTTTCAGTCAATAGGTATAAAACTTTGTGTAAGATGTTAAGGCAACTTGTCTCAACAGTAAAAATCCTCCCCCCCACCAAAATGGCTGAGAGAAGCAAATAAAGTCCATAAAAGCATCAGTAAAACTATAAAATGATGTGCGATAATGGACATTGGTGTTATTAGCTACTGAATATTGCTAATTCTAGAAACCCTTTCTCTTCTTAATTAATTTATTCTTTGTACTCTTCTCTAAGCTAGAATTTTGGTGAAGATTTTTATTGTTAATAGTCTAAAACAGGAGAAATGACTTTAGGTCAGAGGAACTCTTGCTTTTTGGTAACTACAAAGGTTATTTTGGTCCACATACTCTTTTCCCTTTTATGAAAGTATTGTCAGCTCTGTTAAGGTTGCTTCTAAGTGCTATCTGGAAGTGAGAGGTTACTGTACTCTGGCCTTGCTGAATATTATGTAGCAAGATTCACAAAATATAAATGGCATTTTTGCCTTTCATTGCACTGTTATGTCTTCCCATTTAATTTCCAAGATGATAGTGCAATAAATAAAAGAATAAGCTTTATCAGTGGCAGCTATTGTTGAAGTACTGGTTTTCTCATTCTAAATACCAATCTCATGAGTGCAGGAGCTTTATAGCACAGTTAGCTACTCAAGAAAATAATTGTTCAATATGCTAAAAGAATAAAATTAAATTATCTAAACAATTTTAAGAACCATATATATATGGCAGATTTTGTTCTCTTGTTTGTTAATTTGCATAAAACTTTGTCAGTGCTCACATGAAATGGATATTTTAAGGTGTAGAACGCTTATTTTTTTAAGGATTTTATTACGTATTTGAGAAAGGGAGAGAACACACATGAGAGAGCACAAGCAGTGGAGAGGGAGAAGCAGGCTGCCCATGCAACAGGGAGCTGGCTGTGGGGCTTGACCCCAGGGTCCTGGGATCATGACCTGAGCCAAGGGCAGACACTTAACCGACTGAGCCATCCAGGCATCCCAGGGTATAGAAATCTTACTATGAGCCAGTATTTAAAGATACATTTCAGTTATAATTAAGTGGGGAGAATAAACAACTGTTGAATGACCTCTTAAATATGAAATCAAAACAGACCAGAGTTTAGAAGGCACCAAGTCAAAGTGCCTTCTTTCTTAGCCTGCATCACTTCATGCTTTCACAATACAGAAATAACTTCAAATAGATTTATATTCCAAAGGAAAGCAATCGAAGACTTTATTTTCTAAAATTAATGGAAACCACTTGTTTACTGACAACAATATCAGGGTTATAGACAGACTGTAAACTCCAAAATATAGTAATAATTTTGAGTTATTATTATAAGTAATATTTTTGGAGAGGATGTGTATGTATGACATTAAGAAGTTTTCCTTCATCTAGGTAAGTTACAGGGTCTACAAAGAAATATTACACTATTGTTAGGGAAGCACCAAGTTCCCGTAAGGGAGGTTTTTGTTTTGGTTTTATTTGCTCTACACCATCAGAGGATTCACTGGAAATTAAGCTTTATGAATTTCTACCACAACTGAATTAATGTTTGGATATAGGCTATAATCATACAGCAATCTACACAAATGAACCAAAGCCAAGTTTGTGAAGAAAATTGGAGTGGTCGCCATTCTGATTTTAAGACGATCCTGAAAACCTCACTGAGCAATAACTATAACAGGCGTGTAGAATTTTATCAAAATCACTAACTAGAAGAGACTGGATCCCTTATTTATCTACTTTTGCTCATTCAAATTGTTAAAGGGTAAAACACACAACCTCCAAAGAATGGGGAAAGATAGTCTTTGGTTTAAGTACATCTTTAGGTGCTCTGAAACCAATCTCTTTAGAAGTTAGGAGAATGCTTTAGAAATGAATGGAGAAAGATGGTGCAGAAGTGACTTTAAATGTTGATTTTATCTTTCTAGTGTTAAACACTATGTTTATCATATACTATAAATTCACACAACTCTGATATGCCCTCTAAGTTATTGGTATGTTGTCCATCTTTAAAAAGTGTGACACCAAAGTCACCAATATTCAGAAAATCTTGGGAAAACATACACAATTCATCCAATTTACCTTTAATTCACTAGGAAAGACATGTGCTAAGGAGTATTATAAAACATCTTCACATTTTGTCTTCCTTTCAATTTGAATCTGATTAAATAAATTTGTAGATCTAATTGTTCTCACGTTTAACTGTATTACAATCATCAGTTTTATTTATACATATAGTATACAATGAAGTTTAAAAGAAATCAGAATGTATTTTTGCATCCCCTCTAAGATTTAACAGGGCTTCATGACTCCTGTGGGTTTTATATCAATATTTTTCCTCCCAATTCTAAATATTGCCAATATAAACAGATTCACTACTTACTTTCATTACGGGGGGGGGGGGGGCGAAATTAAGTCTTGGAAATCAGTTACTCTCCCAAGGTCCAGAATGTGGCAGGTAGAAAAAACTTGAAGAAAATTTCTAATGTAATTTATATTCAGCCATAGCTCTTTAGTTGCTGTAACACTTGAATGAAAATTTCCCTTAAGTCCTATTTTTCTTCAAGGAGTGAAATGAAACATTCTACAATACTGAAACAGATTTGTAGTTATTTCCCAGATGGAAAGTGAGGTCAATGTCTAACAAGGCTATTTAGGTTGAAAAATAATGATAAAAAGCAAATGATTCATAATTTGTAGAAGAGAAGAAATAAATTTGATAATAAATTTACTTCTTGTCTTAAAATTCTAAAATCCTACAAAATATGAATAATGATGAATTAAAATTAATTATTCAATGAATAACTTCAAGGTAAATAAAATGCATACATTATTTTCTACATTTTAATTATTTAAATTATGTCAAAGCCTATATAGTAAAAATTTCGATATATTTTATGGATTATAATAAACTTGAAACATTAGATAATTTTCTCTAGTTAATATTTAAATTTCAATAAACATCCTAGGTATCTATAATATTACCATTTACATAAAAGAAAGCAGAGCCCTTAAATAGATAAGTCATCCACTCAAGGCTATAAGTTTACTAATAGCATTACCAGGGTAAGAATGGTCTCAGTCCTAATCCATTGATCTTTATAGTACATCAGGTAGACTCTTATCAACAATGCTCTTCTCCCTCAAAAACATTTTCAAGATTGAAAGCACTCTATGGTGGCAGGAAAAGACCAGCAAATCTCTTCACAGATAAAAACAAGTATAAACAAAGAAGAGTCTGCTAGAATTTCAGGTAAGAAAGGTAAGGATCTGTGTCCTTTCTCTGTGAAGCTGCTTCTATCCTTCTAAACCCACCGGGTATGGCTCTGAAAACTGCAAAGTATTAGGCAGAAAACAACTCTATCCAAATCCCAGCATTGAGAAACTGGACCAAACTGGACCATGACTTCTAGTAGCTCAAGGCCTTGTTCTAGATTGGCCCCAGTCCTACTTAAAATGCTTGCCTCTGAAAGCTTGCAATTCAAAGTGCTTTCTCTCTTAGAGATGTAAATCTTCTACCATCCAAAACTGCCCCAAGGACCAAGGGGCCATCCCCTCAAAATGCAAATATCTAGAAAGAGAACTCTTACTCTCTTCCCTCCCAGTCCCTACAGAAAGAGAAATGCCTAACTTCCATGGGTGCCTTGCTACAACTTGTCATCAAGATACAAGAAGTTTGGGTGCCTGGGTGGCTCAGTGGGTTAAAGCCTCTGCCTTCAGCTCAGGTCATGATCTCAGAGTTCTGGGATTGAGGCCTACATCCGGCTCTCTGCTCAGCGGGGAGCCTCTCTGCCTGTTTCTCTGACTACTTGTGATCTCTCTGTCAAGTGGATAAATTAAAAAACCTTAAAAAAAAAAAAAAAAGATACAAGAAGTTTATTTCTCCTCTGCATAGTGACAATTAACAAACCCAGATGGTTTAGTCACATGGACCAACACCACCCTAATCCTCAAAGCCCTTTACTGCCTCTCCTTTAACACACTCTGGTATTTAAAAGGTCTGCTAAATTTTGGTGGAATTGAGTTCATTTCTATACTGAAGTCTCTTTCTCCTACCAGAATAGAATTTGAATAAAATGTCTTTACAGACCTTAACTAGGATCTGGCTTTCTTTCTAACAGCACAGTAGATTTATCAGGATTTATTTCTTTTTAACAGCAGAGTAGATTTATTCAAGTGGCGCTAACTTTGAAAATCAGCAGCTTTGATGCCAGAGGAGGGTGAACTGACTTGAAACAAAAAACAAAATCCATATCCGGCAACACTGTTAACAAAAGCAGCGAGTTGGATAGGAAGCAAATAGATGTTCCAGTTGAAATGCTTGGATAACCCAGAAATCTAAAAGATCTCCAGTTAATGTGAGATCCAAAGAAGCTAGATAAGCTCTTACTATACCTAGATCACTATGAAATAACAAGTATGCCCTGAGAAGAACCAAGAGACCGAGCACAAAGTAAAACCTGAGGCAGTTATTAAAATTGCCTGAACTTTAAATGCACTCCTCAACCCACACATTGATCTATAGTTAGAGAGTGAAAGTCTTATTAGAGGGAAGTTATTGTTCTGCCCAATCACTGGCTAAGCCCACTAAGCTATGCATACACAGAAGCAATTCCCACGAATTGATGTTTAAAAATGTAAAAACAAAACAAAACAAAACAAAAAGTATTGATAATAGACATCAATCACTGTATATTGCAGGAGGAAATATTTTGCAAATTAATACAAGCAACTCTCTTTTTAAACAAATTCAGGAAAGAAAAAATCAGGAAGAAGAGCTTCTATTTTATCACATCCAAAGATTCACTTGTCAATAAAAGTTATGAGTGCAAAAAATCAGGAAGGTGTGACCCATCTGCAGAATAATAAAAGCAAACTGACCCTGAGTGGGACCAGATTTGGAGTTTAATAAACAATGACTTCAAATCAGCTGTGGTTACAATCAAAGAATTAAAGGAAATCATGTTTCAAGTATTAAAACCATATGACTAAAATAACAAATATGAAATTTCAACAAAGAAATAGAAATCATAAAAAAGAAAGTAGATGGAATTTCTTAAGTTGAAAACTAAAATAACCAAAATGGAAAATACAGTAGGTGAGCTGAATGGACAGAAGAAAAAAAAAATCAGTGACCTTGAAGATATAGTAATACAAATTATTCAAGTTGAAGAACACAGATAAAAAGGGTGGATACTATAAAAATTATAAATATATAAATACCAAACAAAAGTGCACCAAAATATATGCGGCAAAAAAATGACAGAACTAAAAAGAGAAATAAGGAATCACCAATTATATATGGAGATTTCAATACTAGCTTCTCAATAATGAAAAGAACACCAAAGCCAGTAAATCAGCAATGATAAAATTTCCTCAACACTATTAACCAACTTGATCTCACATATATAAAACATTCGACCCACTGACCATAGAATACACATTCACTATAAGTCACAGGGACTATGCTAATGGTTAGCCTCATAAATTAGAAAAAAAGATGTAAATGAAAATGCAATGTATCTGAAGGAATGCAAGTAAAACATGACTTAAAATGGAAATTTCAAGCATTAAATTCCTATATAGTTTCGAATCAATAACTAAGCTTTTGTCTTAGATTAGACATACCGAATTAAATCAAAAGCAATCAGGGAGGAGAAAACATTAAGATTATATCAAGAAAACAGAGGGGTGCCTGGAAGCTTCAGTCAGTCGAATGAACTCTTGACTTTGGCTCAGGTCATGATCTCAGGGTCATGAAACCAAACCTTATGTCAGGTTCAGGCTTAACAGGGAATCTGGCTTGGATTCTCTCTCTCCCTTGCCCTCTGCCTCTCCCCTCACTTGCTCACTCCTCTCTCTCTAAATTAAAAAATAAATCCTTAAAAATTAAAAAAAAATAAACTATAAAATACAAAATGGAAGAAATTAAATAAAAAGTTGGTTCTTTGAGAAAATCAACAAAAGTGATAAAAAATATCCTTTCTTGATAAACATAAAAAACGTTTAAAAAGACAAAAACTTCCAAAGCCAGTAAAGGGAGGATACCACTAGCAACTTTGAAAAAAATTAAGATTTTAAGGGAATATCATATACAATATTTCACCAGAAATCATAAAACAGATGAACAATTTTCTAGAAAGATAGAAACTTCCAAAACTAACTCAAGGAGAATTAGAAAATCTTAATAGACCTTAATTAAAGAAACAGCACTATAATTTTAAAACCTATTAGAAAGAAAAGCCCAGGGTAGATGACTTTACTAGTGAACCCTAACAAATATTTCAAGATGATATGATACCAATCTTACACAAACTTTTTTAGAAAATACAAAAGGAGGAATACTTGTCAAGTGTGTCCCGAAATTCGTATTTTGCAACCTAATCCCCAGTGTACGGCATTTGGAAGTGGTACTTTTGGGAGGTAACTAGGTCATAAGAGCAAAACCCTCATGAATGGGATCAGTGGCCTTATAAAAGAGACCCCAGAGAGCTCTTTTGCCACTTCTGCTACACGAGGACACATTGAGAGGACAGGTGTCTGTGAACCAAGAAGTTAAAATCTCCTGGTACCTAGACAATGAGACTCAGAAGCCTCTAGAATTGTTAGAAATAAACATTTGGGGTTTACAATCCAGTATTCTAATAGAATTCTAATAGTCTAAAAAGACTAAGACATGCTGCGTTGTAGGCAGAATTATAAAGATGGTCCCCAAATTCCCTGTTCTATTATTTCAAACTATAACTTAGGTACTAATATTGGGGTAATTTTTATTTTATTTTATTTTATTTTTTAAAGATTTTATTTATTTGACAGAGAGAAACACAGCCAGAGAGGGAATACAAGCAGGGTGAGTGAGAGAGGGAGCAGCAGGCTTCCCGCCGAGCAGGGACCCCGATGTGGGACTTGATCCTGGGTCTCTGGGATCATGACCTGAGCCAAAGGCAGTTGTTTAGCCAACTGAGCCACCCAGGCACCCTGAGGTAACTTTTAAAATGTAATATAGGTCCCCAATCAGTTGACCTTTAAATACGGGGACTATCCAGGTGGGCTGGATCTAGTCACATGAACCCTTCCCAAAGCATTTTTTTCCAGCTGGCAACAGCAGAATAATTCAAAGACATGGTTCCTGTTGACCATAAAGAAGAAAGCAAATAGCTATGTTATAAACTGCAGATGAAAAGGGAAGCTCCTAGATGTTGAGACTGACCCTCAGCCAACAGTCAGCAAAAAAAATAGGGATATCAGTACTACAGTATAGCAAGGGAGTCAATTCTACTAAAAATGTGAGAGTTTGGAAGAGGACCCAAGCCTTACCTGGGGACCACAGTACCAACAGACATCTTGATTTCAGCCTGTGAGACCTGAACAGAGAATTCAGCTAACTGGCTGAAAACCCATGAAAATGAGATAGTACATGGGATTATATTAAGCCAGTAAATTCGATGTGATTTGTTATGGTAGCAATAGAAAAGTAAAATACTCTAAGAGCGCAGCCAAAGTTACCAATAAAAAAATCTACAGACCAATATCCCTCATGAACATACATCCCTAGCAAAAGATTATTAAATCAAATCTAACATGTAAGAGGATTATATACCATGCCATGTATGGATTTCTTCTGGGACTACAATATCAGTCTGCCATCATCTGTCTCCTATCAGACCTCTTACTAGTGTGAGGTTTAAAGACTCAACCAAGAGGGTCATATAAGAAGATCCAGGGCTCTCCTCTTCCCACAGACACTATAAATGTACAGCTAAACATACCCTTTGACAGAGATTGAGAAGCTAGTGGAGTGACTCCTAACCACTGGGTGAATGAAAAAATACCCACTCAGAAACAGTAGAAACGTGGCTGTTAGCAACTGAAGGGTGGGGGAAAGGGGAAGAGGTTGGCCAAGGGTACAAACTTACAGTTATAAGATGATCAAGGTTTGAGGTCTAACATCTAATGTGGTGACTATAGTTGACAACACTATTGTGCCATTGGAATGTGCTGAGAAAGTAGAACTTAAATTCTTTCACCAAGGGGGACAAAAGGTAGATATGTGAGGCAATTGATGTGTTCATTAACTGATGGGAGGGATCCCTTTACCATGCATACATATATCGAATTACCCCATCGTGCTCTTTAAATATCTTACGATTTTGACAAAAGATTCTTTTACGGTTGATAGAACAATCTGCAGCTGAAATTTTTAAAAGGCCTATACACTGAATGGTACACAATATTGAGAGAAAATTGAGTATCTAAACAAATGGTGTAAAATTCGATGCTCATCAACAGAAAAACTCAGTACTAAGACAGCAGCAATACTTCCTGAAATAAGCAGTAGGTGTAACACAATCCTTATCGAAATTGCTAAGCCTAATTTGTAGAAATTGGTTAAATCATTTCTAAAATACACAGGATCTGATGCCTGCTAACCTACCTGCTCCATCTGCTGTTATTAGCCTTTTTATGTCTTTGCTCTGCTTTATCCTCACACAGGCTTTTTTGCATCTTCTGTTTACTTCCCTTGTATGTTCACTCCCACCTTCACCTACCTACCTTCTTTTAGTTGTCCTTTAGATTTCAGATGAGATGGCTTTTCCTTAATGAACATCTCCCAGGTCAGTCTCCTATCTCTGTTGTGTGTTCTTTCACTTATACTGATCTTTCCTCTGGAGTACTTATTGGAATTGTACTTAAGTAATCAACAGAAAAGCTTGTTGTTCAATGTCAGTTTCTCCTACTAAAATGTACACCTCAGAAAGCCTTAAAAATAACTTCCCAATTTCCATTCCCATGTGCGAGGAATTCAGTGGGTACTGTTGGCTGTAACAAGAAGTTTATAAGGGATTTCACTTTGAGTTGGATATAATTACGTGATGTTTGTCCTCAAGACCCACAGTTCGGTAGTACTTTTCCCCATGTGCATATCTGTTTAAGTCCAAGAGTGTTACCTAGAGAATATACTTTTTTATGTGTTAGATTACATAATCTGAAAATGATCTCTATTTATAGTTGATTCCTTAACATTGAGGTTTCCACTGATACCAAATTAAAAATAATGGAGAACCTCATAATGTATCTTTAATATAATAAATGTACATGGAGGGTGCCTGGGTGACTCAATGGGTTAAAGCCTCAGCCTTCGGCTCCGGTCATGATCCCAGGGTCCTGGGATCAAGGCCCGTGTCGGGCTCTCTGCTCAGCAGGGAGTCTGTTTCCTCTGCTCTCTCTGCCTCTGCCTACTTATGATCTCTCTCTGTCAAATAAATAAATAAAATCTTTAAAAATAAATAAATAAATGTACATGGAAGCCAACAGTTTTATTACATCAGTAACTTCAAAACATCCTACATCTAAAAAAAACATGATTAGTTTCTCGCTGAAGAGAAACTTTAAAGTATAAATTTGGAGGGCACTTCGATGGCTCAGTGGGTTAAAGCCTCTGCCTTTAGCTCAGGACATGATCTCAGGGTCCTGGGATCAAGGCCCGCATCGGCCTCTCTGCTCAGCAGGGAGCCTGCTTCCTCCCCTCTCTCTGCCTGCCTCTCTGCCTACTTGTGATCTCTCTCTCTCTCTGTCAAATAAATAAATACAATCTTTAAAAAAAAAGGAAAAATTTGGAAATAAGAAACTTGGTACCTACTTTCTATATCCCATCTGTAAAGTATGTCATATCTTTGAAAGTCTTTCCTTCCAGGTTAATAGTAAGGATTAAATAGGATAACATGTTTCAAAGCTCTTCATAAACTCAAAACCATACAGATGTCAGTCACTGTACATCCATTATAGAAAGAGAAGAGATGAAATAATTTTATTTTATGTCCCCAACTGACACAGACTGGAAACACATTTATGTCTGTCTATACTTTTCATGGGAGTTCTGCTAGCATAAGGACTGCTTTAGAAAGCGTGATTAGACCCAGAGGAAATATTGTATTCTGAAGATCATGTGAATGCAGCAACTACCAGTGCACTTGACTTTCCCATGCACAAGATGTGACTACCTCCAGCACAAATTTAAGTACTCTAATTATGAAATTTAAATTAAACCTTTACATGACACACTGAAATTACACACACACACACACACACTCTCTCTCTCTTTAACTGAATAAAGACATGTTTTCCTCTTTAAGCCAGAGAGAAAGGGTGCTGATAGGCCTAACTATAAACTTCAAGTTTCAATTGCCCTGTGAGCTATTTAAACGGCCTGGTTAATGAGGGAGTAACGCCTATTAGTGCAGAACCTAATGCTTCTAACTATTAATATTGACTGCTGCATCAGATTAGAGATTACAGAAACTGCTCAATTAATCACTTACGCCATGTACTTTGAGGACCAGGAAAATATGTTCTCCAGTCTACCCCAGGAGTGCATTACGATGATGTGAGGAGAGGCATAAATTTAAAAGCATTATGTCTTTCTCCTCATAAAATGCCTGAGCTACTTCATTCTCATCTGAGCAATGATGCAAGATCAAGAACTGGCCAGTCCCATGGCATACAGAATCACTGCAGGAGAAATCTTCATTTCATATACCTGAGCCCTGCCTCTGACTCTTTAAGAGGCATCCAGCAATTTTGTGTAAATGTTGATGATAAGCTAAGCTTCAGCAGTTATTTTGGGGAAAGAAGATGAAGGTTTGGAACAGCCCAGATGAATTTAATGAATATCTAACTTGTGAGCAAGAATATCAGAGCTGACAGCAGCAAAATTACAGAATCAGAGAAGCCAGAAACATTAAAGTGTAACTAGATGACATCCTCAGGACCACGATTTTAAAGGGTGGCATGGAATCTCCTGCATATCAAATTAGTCATCAGGCCAAATTGCAAGTGAATTCACCTTCTATGTAAAACTTTGGAATTCCCACAGAGAGGACTTGGAAGGCAAACGTATCCCTAGGTGAGCAGTCAGAGCACCTGATTCCTGTATAATTACATGGAATGAGAATTTGATACATGACAGTAATTACCTAGCTGAAGGTGCAATTAGCCATTTGTGACCTCATTCTGAGTGGCAACTAATTAACCCTTAATGTCAAAAATGTCAACCTTCATCAAGACACCAAAGAGAAGTACTACACAATCAGCTAATACTTGTTCCAACCTATTAATGGGTGGATCTGTCATTAGAAATGTGAATATATCATTTTTACACCAGCATTTATGTTAAGATGTGGAATATGCTTCATTTCTTTTCTTTTGTGGCTGCATTTCTCTTCTTTACCCCTGTGTGGGTAAAAATCCTTTTCTAAAATAAGCTTTCCTATGCATGTAAAATAATCATCTGTCCGTAAGAGAAAACACAATCAGGAGGTATACAGAGAACTAGAAATTGTCAGTGGCATGTGATACCTCGTGGTTATAGAAATGGCACAGAATCTGAAAATATTTGAAACTAGGCTATTATTATTGTCATTCAACAGCCCTAAAATATTGGCTTAATTGGAAACTGATTCTGGTACTTTTTCTTGTTGTAAATAGTGAAGACTTAAGAAACTTCATCTAGGGTTATCTGGAGACGTCTAAAACCATCATCCTTTCTAAACTACCAGATTATGGCCCACAATTATTAGCAGCCTGTTCTTTCTTCATAGTATTTACTACCAATAAAACCATGAGATTGGAAAATCTATATAATATATAAGTTTGCTTCAAATAAGAAAAGTGTTATATACATTTTCCTCATAATCCCAAGGCTCTTAAGAGTAACCTCAAAGACGATCTTTCAACTAATTAGCAAGGACCTATACCATTTGCTCTGAAATAAATCCAATTATTAAATAATATCAGTATGACAAACATTTGTATTAAAGACTGAAAGCAAAATCTAGCACTGATATTTCATTGTTTTGGATTCATCGCTGGAAAAGTGAGGTATATGCTGCTGAAACCTTGTGGCTATTTGATATGATTTTTCTTTCTCCTCAAGGTTGTTTCAAGAGTCTAAACTTAATCCAGGTATTTGATTCTCCCCACCACCACCCCTTTTCTGTTAAGCAGGGAACCAAACCATTTTTTCAAGCACTTTACAAACTTATGTTTTGGAGCAGCAGGTACAAGATGAAGAAAGAGTACATAACAAGTCTAACATCATATTCTCTACCTTGTAAGTGTGGCAAAGAGTTCGGATTCCTTTAACCAAAAGTACAGAAAAGTAACTGATTAAAACTTGTTTCAAACAATACTGACAAACTTTACTGTACAAAAATCAATCTAGAGTCCTATCTTAGACATAAATCAACATGAAAGCAGCGACATAGCCCTTTAATTTCCTTTAATAAATTCTAAAATCAAGTATTTCTTTGTATTTAGAAAGGTATTTCAAGGCGCTGCCATTTTCCTGAAGGCGCCAGGGGAAACTGCACAGATGGAAGTTGCTATGACCAATTCAAGATGAGAAACACCTCTGCAGATTCAATCATCTTTCAAACCAGAGAGAAGGTAGCCATAGTGAAGAAAGGAGTAAAGGCAAAGAACAAAGCTGACTACTACTTACTGACAAATCAGATGGAAAACAAAATTCTTGCTTGATAAGAGATGCAAAGTCATGTGATTACAGGAGATGCTTTGCCTCCAAGGGTTATTGTGCTTGTTCTGGCTTTCCATTTGTTCAGATCAGAAACCAAAACTACATAACACAGATGGTAAACTTAGTAACCAAAGTGGCAGATTGAATGAACCAGCTCCACTGCATATTTAAGCTTTCTGTCCACACTTTGAAGGCGTGCACAAAGTAGTCCTACTGCCGGACGACTCCCCCTTGCTGGTCCTTCTCAATGGTAGAGAGCCCCTCAGGGCTCTCGGAATGAAGGCCAAACCCTGCCACTCAGTGGGCATGGCTCATTTCTTACTTACTGTTGTTTACTCAAAACTATAGATTTCCACACAACAGTGTGGACAAGGGAGAAATTTATATGCCAAATATGTCTCCAAGTAGTTGATTCTGGCTTTTCTGATTGAATCACACATAAACAACAAACTGTGAAGTCTATCCATAGTCACACATTTTATATGTGTGAATAGAAGTCATTTTTTTTCATCAACGAGGTTTTCAGTGTTACTGCATTCTATCTGGATGCTTTTTATAATTGTTAACTGGGTAAATATTTTAAGAACAAAATATTTTTAAACATCTGGCTCAACATTTCAAAACACTAGCTGTAAATTTGTTCTATAGCTGAAAATACTTTAATTAGAAAAGAAAAAACTTTGTTACTAGTAAGAAATTATAAAATAATTTAAGGCAACAGATAATTAAAAAGCTGACTAGGGTTAGTGGCTACTTTAAGAGCTTACAACTACATTTCTACATTATTCCAACTTCAAAATATAGAGCAGCATTCTGTAAATTGATGGTTTAGCTATCTCTACTCTTTCTTTTTAAAAATAATGCTCACTCTTATGAGACTGAATTTTCCAATTCTAGAAATAAAATTTACATTATTGTAGTACATATTTTAGTAAACAAGGAGACTGGATTTCAAATACCGATGGCTGCAGCTATGTCATTTGCAAAAAAATAATAGCTACATTTCATTTTTAAAAGAATGCAAAACTTCATGAATAGGAAACAAATCACCCTTACAGAAATGCAGAATTTGTCATGTTATTCTCCTTATGTGAAATGTCCCATAGCAATCTATTTTTTCTATTACTTGTTAGACAAATCAAAGCACCATAGAGACAATTATATGCAAAAATCCTAAATGGGCACCTGAGTGGCTCAGTGGGTTATGCCTCTGCCTTCAGCTCAGGTCATGATCTCAGGGTCCTCTGCTCGGCAGGGAGCCTGCTTCCTCCTCTCTTTCTGCCTGCCTCTCTGCCTACTTATGATCTCTCTCTCTGTCAAGTAAATAAATAAAAATCTTTAAAAAAAATCCTAAAGCTATGTATGTGGATATATTATTATTGTATTGTGATCCAAGACTTTCTCATCTGTTACCTTGTGAATATTAGCAAGGGTAAGAATATTTACTATTGGAAAATGTACCATATTTCAAATGGTCAGAGAGAAAGCTTTAAGGAGGAAGTTGGTTTTGAAGAAACTTTTGATTCTGAAGATCATCCAGATGGGAACAGTAGAAGAATGAAAAAATAAAGGAAAAAATGTGCATGTGTGTGGGGGTATGTGAATGTATGTTTGTGGTGGATGTTGTCATGGAGAGAGTAGAAGTGGAGAGATAAAGTTCGGAATAGGCAAACCCATTGATGCTTAAAATAAATTAGTGGTTGCCAGGATCAGGAGGGCAGGGAATTTTCGCTAAAGGACAAGGAGCTTCTTTTTGACATGATGAAATTGTTATGATATTAAGTAGTGGTGTTGGTTGCACAACTTTGCGAATATACTTAAAACTGCTGAATTGTATACTTTAAGAGTATAAATTTTATTTTATGTGAATTGTATTTAAAAAACTGACATATTTATGATTATGTGCTGATATAAATATGTAATTACTTCATTAATGGAGGAAAAGAGAAAGCTCTTCCATTCAGTGTAATTCCAATTGATGTAGAAGAAATGATGGAAACAGAGAATCACCATTTGGTAAACACTATGGTAATAAGAGTTTCCGGGAATATCATCAAAATATACTAAAATTAGTGGGCAAAAGTACGACTAGGAACATGATATTTGCAGTGTCTAAAGTATCTGTCCAACAAAGAAATCCAACAACAAAACAAACTTTTTCTTTGGTGGGGGTGGGATCCATATCCTCTTATATCTGCATTAAAGGATCCCTGTATAGTATTTAAAACAAAAATTAACATTAAACCTTGGTCTATCATAAAGCATAGCTCAAGAGGTCAAATTTTAAAATTGATCATCTTCCACCAATTATAAAAATGTTATTACATTAATTGTTCCTGTATTACTCAATGTGATAGTGCAATTCAAGTTTTCAGTTTCCTAAGTCTTAGGGATGTTTCTTTGTATTTCTGAATCACCACAGATACGATGTTCTTGTGATTGCAGCCTTCCACCACCAGTTGTATAGACAGGCATTGTTTATGCTGAAATGAAATCTGGTATGCCATCCACTTAGTAACAGTGAAATGAAAAGTCCTCAAGTACTAGTCTGAAGGTTCTATCACATTCTCTTTACATGGATATTTTTACACTTTCTTTATAATGTAGAAAGAAGACACATTTAAAGTATTCTCCATTATGTCATCTGGTGTTCATAAGACAAAAGTAATGGGGTGCCTGGGTGGCTCAGTTGGCTAAGTCTCTGCCTCCAGCTCAGGTCCTGATCCCAGGGTCCTGGGATTGAGCCCTGAGTTGAGGCTCTGCTTCTCCTTCTGTCCATCCTTCCCAAGTAAATAAATAAAATCTTTTAAAAAAATGAAGAAGAAAGTAATATGAACTATTTATTTTTTATCCCCAATAATTTTTATGGAAGAAAAAAATCTCATTTATCAAAAAAAATTATTTCTATTGGATTTTTTCATTTGTGTGTTCTTTTAAATATTTTTTTATTTGAATTTCTATTCCACTTCATAAATAAACCAGTACACTAACATCTAAGTGAGATTTTAATCACAAAAATTTATGATATAAAAGTAACAGCAAAATTTGGATATGATGATTAAATCATGAAGCTATGGAAACTTCTGCAATTCAATTTGATTTGATTGAATTTAATCTTATATGTTATGCATTTCCAATGTGTT
The DNA here is from genome assembly GCA_004023965.1 of Spilogale gracilis. Classification (NCBI taxonomy): domain Eukaryota; kingdom Metazoa; phylum Chordata; class Mammalia; order Carnivora; family Mephitidae; genus Spilogale; species Spilogale gracilis. Next base: position 124,768 of record PITA01001434.1, read on the forward strand.
TTATAATCTATTAGATGATAGAGATAAAAGGTGAGTAGAATATTGTCATGTCTTCAAGGATTTTGTAGTCAAGCACAACGTGAAATAACTAACCAAAATACACAGTAAGGATCCAGTATGGTGGATACCATTAGTGATATGTGAGTTTTTAAGCTGACCCATAAGCAACAAAGACAATCTGGTTACGGTCTTATCACTGAAGAGAGGAAACTACTTAGGTTTTTCTTTGACATAAGCTTTGCTTATGACTGTCCCTGTAGCTAGGTAGACATCTGGATGACATATAATACATTTAACACATATTTAAGTAAAAAAATACACACTTTCTGATGAAGTACTCACATTTAATGGTGAGTACTCTATAGTTTCCAAATGTCTAATAAATATTCACTGTAGAAGCATACCAAGTGTTTCTTGGAGAATACTTGTCCAAATACTACTTATACTTATCGTTAGCTTATGATATGTAACAATATTGTAACCCAAGGCAGTATAGGACTCAAGGCAAAATGAAAAATACAGAAAATTGAAAATAAAAAGCAACCCAATGAAATTTAACATTTTCAGATCTTTCAACAGAAACTTTAAAAAAAAAAGTTCACAGCACAAATGCTAGAATTGTATATGAATATAATTACATATTAGATATATATAGTTTATATACTATATAAAGAAATAAACATTTTATATGAAGGTTTATATGAAAGGGATAGAGGGGAACAACGGAAGCATCATATATAAGTTGCTCAGGCTTTTGAATTTCCTGTTGCAAATCACCTGGACAATCATGTTGTCTGCCCCATAATAGCAACCTGCCTTCTAGTCTGCATATTCACTCATTTTCCACAAAAACCAACTTTCTCCTCTTCTTGTGATATTGTTCAGATTCTACCATTCATGCCCACAACCTGCCCTCCCATTTCCTTTATCTCACTGATAGCTTTTGACAGTATCTAAAATATATCCCCACTATCTCCAGGAATCATTCTCTAAGGATGTCAGCCAAGAGCGGTTTCTTTAGTTGTTGATCTCCTAGGGAAATAATTAAACGTAGTTTTAATTACTTAGCAAATTATATCTACCTTTTACACTTATTTAATTTTTAAGGTATGTATGTCTTGTGCTCAAAAATATATTTTAAATTCTTCAAGAACAGTGAATGTGCCTTATTTTGTTTTCCACATTTCATACTCGAGACATAGTAAGTAATGCAATGTGGATCGATTTGAAAATAAGTGAATAATGATGAATGAATGACTAAAAGTGGCTTAAGTGTGGAAGAAATAAATATGAAAGCTGATTTACTTATTTGACACCACATTCAAGAGCCACTAAGCCATTACCAAACCATAAAGAGAGAAAACCAGAAAACATCAGATTGAGACCTAACAATGCCCTATGTTATCTCATGTGTCCTATTAGTGTACTAGGGAATTCTATAACCTTAGATCGTAACACAAAGCATCACTATAACAAGTGAGTTAAATACATTATATGACCGCCTAGACACAAGAAGAGTTCACCTGCATAGTAATTTTTTATTTTATATAACAAACACCATTGAATCCTAAATCAAACTAAGTCTAATTTTAATTCATCCATTTTGGGTTGTTACTGGCAGCTATGGGTATCTCAGGAAACATCCTGCCTATTCATGGAAGGCTTAAAAATGTCCAGTTATAAACTTTATTTCTAAAATCACTCAAAAAAACCCCCTCAAACTGGGTAAGCAAAGCACAGAATGAAATTAAATGCATTTCATATAATGGTAATATCCGAGATGAAGAGCAGAGGAATCCTGGGAAAAAGTTTGGCTTTAATTAAAATGGAGCCTTGGGAGTTAAAATGTAGCTATTTCTGAAAAGACAAATCTAGAGGGTGAAATTTCAATGAGGTATAATCACAACCTTTGCCGAACAGCGCACCAGGAGGGCGTATGAGTAGGCAAAGTCTCACTGCGAAAAGACACCTACCACATACAAGTACATTTGCAACACACATATCGTCTTCGTGGCATCACTTAAATATCCACAGTAGAAAAATGCACATGGTATTGGCTTTATGTTTGCTACCATTTCTTCTTGATGAATTTCCCCAACTCAAAGCCTGCTATGTAAAGGTAGCACTGCTTACAGATAGTAAGTTCTACTATGAGGACCATTTCAAGTGGGGGGATTCCAAGTATAACACATAAAAATAAAAACATTGCCCTGTTTACTGAGTTAAAAATTTTAAATAATCTAAATACTGTTAGTCCAATCATACTGAAAAAGAGTAAATATGAATAAACAACATATTACTGAGGGGAAAATGGTATGAGAAACTGAGACTTTTGAAAGAAAAGGAGAAAATGGAATTTCTTTCCATTTCAACTGCAAGTTCTGTTATTTATTTATTTATTTATTTATTTATTTATAGGTTTTATTTATTTGACAGAGAGAAAAACAGAGAGAGAGGGAACATAAGCGGGGGGAGAGAGAGAGAGAGAGAGAAGCAGGTTTTCTGCCGAGCAGAGAGCCCGATGTGGGGCTCTATCCTGGGACTCCAGGGTCATGACCTGAACCAAAGGCAGATGCTTAATGACTGAGCCACCCAGGCACCCTGAAAGTTGTCTTTTAGAAGAAACCACAACTATACATTCACGACAAAACTTAATGCATCATAGGGTTTGGATTCTGACAGTTCTAAATTCTAAATTCACTTTTAGGTCGGCCATTTTCTGGATCTGGGATAAAACTTTTCTTGACTTTAGTGTACTCACAGTACACACAGAGCTTTCTGTTTGGGGCTTTGATGTGATTAAGTAAGAAAATGTGAGAGCCGCCCTACCCATTAAAGGTATGATGGAGCTCCATCGTTGTAAGGATATTTTATGGGCTAGGCTCCTCTCATTCCATAACAAAGTCCAATACTTTCACATCCACTCACAAGGGCTCAGAGAGTGTGTGCTCAAAGGAGGAACATGATATTGGTAGATGACAGTGACCCTTGCCAAAGGCAGTTCCTCCAGCCAATCAACTTTCTTTCTGTAAGAAGAGCACAGATAGACCCTTCTCAGGGGGAAAATAACTGATGTACTTCAATATCTACAACCATACAGAAGTTTAGAGTCTCTGGTTGATTCACAATCTCTTCCCTCAGGTCTAGTCATACTTCCTCCTGGTCCAACAATTTATAAAATAAATATAAGCTCTTGGCTTTCTCTACTAATATACAAATCATAAAGAGTAAAACAAGGATAAGATAAAAGTAGTAAATACTCCTATTTTGCAAAAGCAAATCATAAAAAATAAAACAGTTATCAGACTTCTAGTACACATGGAGTCTTACTGGGTAGGTACCACGATAAACCCCTTCCCTGGCAATGAGGAGATTCTTTGATTAAATTTAGATTCTACTCCATGGCCCATTACTGTTTCATTCTCTTTCATGCTCTTTCAATTTGTTCTATCAAGGTTACCTTGTGTTTGTCTGAGTTTTGAGTGTGAAAGGAACCCCCTTATGACCTATTCTTGTGCTTGCTACAAGACTGACTCCCCCTTTTCTTTTTTTAATTGAGAGATCTTCAAGGACCTTTGCTTTTTAAAGCACTTTTTCACTTTTATTTTCTAAACTTGGGGATCCATTAGCCAATGATTTTCCAGTGATTTAAGGCTCTTAGTCTCAAGAATGTTGCATTCTCTTGAATCTCTGAAAACTGACCAATTACTGCCCCAAAACACCCTCTTTGCAATACCCCACCAAAAGCTGCAATTTGTTGATGCACAGTAATGTCCTGGGATTTCCCAATCTCCTTCCAAAGAGCTATAGTCTTAAAGAATAGCTACACCACCTTCCAAGTAGTCATGGGCACACTTTTACAACATATTTTGACACAGCATGATATGAGTCATCAGATTTCCAGCCTGCAATATATATTAATCACCCATGACTACCCCTGCATGACGAATGAGCTAATGCAATACAGGTTAGTATTTTACATTTATTTAATTACAATTGTGCCTTTCTTCAAATTATTGATATCATTATAGTAGTTAGGGTTTGCTTGCTTGTAATCTTCAGTAGACATCCAAATCTCAGTGTCTAAATACATTAGATGTTATTTCTCAGTCATGTTGCTGATTGAGTGCAATAAGACACCTTCCTCACTGTTGGGGAAAGTGATCAAAATGCATTCTGAACTCAACTCTACTCAAACAGAAGGTATTTTAAGAACTGGGTGAGTGGAGAAAAACAGATTATCTGTGTTTGCTAACTGGTTTTACACAAAGGAAAATAACTCTGTCTCATCAGGACAGGAAGTAGTTTGACAACTTGGAGGAATGTACTTGGCAAATTAGGGTCCTAACCTCCCTAGAAACTGGGAAATGGCAGCTCTATGCTCCTCTATGATCACATTTCCAAAGGAAGTTCATTGAGAAAGACATCTTGGGTTGTAAAACTGGCAAGAAATGTTTTAAAAGATTTACATCTCAAAGGGGTTAAAGAATTTACAATTGTAAGTTTTCTAAAGTAAATGTCCTAAGAAAAGGGCACCCGAGACTAGAGTCTGTAAAAAGCTTGTCTAAAGTTTAGTCAAGTTAAAGAAAACTTTAAAACTACTCTGGGCAATTGTCACTCAGGTCACAAGGCTGATGGCCATTCTACCACTTTTAACACTCAGCTTCCAAGTTCATGCTGGAAGGTCAACAGAAAATGCAAATGTCATAAAGAAGCTCAGTGAAGAGTTTTTCACATCTTCATGCAATGTCACTGAACATTTCTTATGTACATATTTCACCAGGAGGAATTTAGAAACTTCTTACACCTACCTGCAAAGAGAGCTGGGGAATGAAGCTATGTGCACAAGCTGTAAATGGAATTTTGATAGCTCATATTTTCTGCTACCATAAAGAAAAGAACAAAACAGTTAAAATACAGAAATATTTAAAAATCTTTCCTCTCTCCTATGAAGCAGCAGCAAAGCCAGGGGGTAATGAGAACTGAAACTAGTAAGGGCTACTGCATTAGAGTGATTTAAATCACCATCAATAGGACATATCAAGCATGAAAACCTTTAAAGACATTAAATTCTAGGAGGACACTGCAGAAAATTGTACATCTTTAAGATTAACCATCTTAATTTTCAAGAAAATAAATCAAGTTAAGGTAATGTAAACAGAAAGTGGAACTACATTTTGAATATTAGGTAGCTCACTCAATCCATAAAAATTCTTGCAGTTAAGCAGTTGCCTTTGGCTCAGGTCATGATCCCAGTGTGGTGGGTTCGAGCCCCCAATGGGCTCCCAGCTCAGCAGAGAGCCTACTTCTCCTTCTCCCTCTGCTTGCCTCTCTGTCTACTTGTGCTCTCTCTGCCAAATAAATAAATAAATAAATAAGATTCTTGCAGAATACCCAATGAAGAACAAATTACTAACTCCAAGCAAAAGTGATCCTAGAAAAAAAGCTCTGCCAAAATCAGTGGGCAAAGGCCATTGGTTTCCCACTGATTCTGTCAACACTGGTCACAGAAAGCTATCACCAGAGCTATCGCTGCTACTGAATATGGATGTTGGATAGCGTTGTTGCCACCTCACCCAATTCTTTGGTGCTTGCTTCTGTGTCACTAGCAACACATTCAAAATCTGAAGTTGATGTATCTTACTGATGGGAGAGTAGGTTACAATTTATATTCTAGTTGGAAGGTTAATCTAGAAAATTTAGTACCTGGGGCGCCTGGGTGGCTCAGTGGGTTAAGCGACTGCTTTCCGCTCAGGTCATGATCCCGGAGACCCAGGATCAAGCCCCACTTCGGGCTTCCTGCTCAGCGGGAAGCCTGCTTCTCCCTCTCAATCCCTCTGCTTGTGTTCCCTCTCTAGCTGTGTTTCCCTCTGTCAAATAAATAAATAAAATTTAAAAAAAATAGAAAAAGAAAATTGAGTATCTGGCATTTTTAAATTTCAGAATACAAGATGGGTTCTGCCTGATAATGTAAGGCATTTCACAAATATGACAAATGTGTTCAGGTGTTGGTTGTCAAAATTAAATAAAAGAGAGAATGGTAGTCTCAGCAACAGCCTATTATCCTGATTATATTATCAGTTCAAGATGGACAGACAACCGGGCCGCCTGGGTGGCTCAGTTGGTTGGGTGATTGCCTTAATCTCAGGTCATGATCCTGGAGAGCCAGGATTGAGCCCCACATCGGGCTCCCTGTTCAGCAGGATGCCTGATTCTCCCTCTCTCACTCCCTTGGCTTGTGTTCTCTCTCTCGCTGTGTTTCTCTCTGTCAAATAAATAAACAAACAAATAATATTTTTTTTTAAAAGCAAAGATGGACAGACAACCTACACTTATAGGAAATAATTTGTGGGGGTTTTTAAATTGTTAAATTTTAAGGAAACAGGTAAGAATTTACTTTTATATAAAAGTGCAATTATTTTCTTTAAAGAGTCAAACTTTTATTGCTGTAAAAAAGAAACAAAAAATTACTTTAGTGGGATCTATAGTCAACAAAAGATGCAATCTTTCTTCAATGTGAACCCATTACAAGGGCACCCGAATAAGAAAAGTATCATGTATTACCATTCAAATAAAGCTATTTGTATCTTAGTATTTACTTCATTATTTTCATGCTAATAAAAATTTCAACCATCAAATTGACAAATGCCAGTATTAATCTCAGGTTGTTGAAAAAACTGACACAAACATCATTCAGATAAATTTAAGAGGATTTATTTATTTATCTGTTAGATTCAGAAGAAAGCCTGATTAGAACATCAACTTTGAGATGGCAAGGTACCAGCTTTAGGACCCTAGGAGTCTCAGCGGAGGACATATGGATCAAGTAATGACATGTGAGTCCACGGAAATCACTTTAGAATTTGTAAGTGCACAAATGCTAATCTTTCATCCCAGTCCTCCTATTCAAAAAGGTAGGCCAATCCTGGTCACAATCCTCCCTGAATTATGACTGAAGACTTCAGTCATGGGCAGTTGCATCAGCAGTCTCAGGATTATGCAATGTTTCATATAATTACTAGAAAAACTGGCCCTAAACAAACTTCCCTTCTGTCACTTGCAGGTTAAAACAACTTGGGCTAAGAAAGTTCACAAATTCCCGTTAGGGCACTTCCACCAACAACTCTGGAAGGGGTGGAGGGAAGCTGATAAGGAAGTGATCAGTTTCAAAACACCAAGCACTTAAATACCAAGATAAAGCAAAGTAAAACAAACTGATCATAAACATTTAAACACTAAAAAAAGTAATGATAGAGTGCTTTTGTGTAGTAATTCACATTTTTCAAAATATCTTTGCATAGGAAATTCCTATAAAGGAATTTAAACTATAATGCAAATTGAGATCTATGGAGATAAAATGATTTGTGCACTGGGGAAAAAAGATAGTGCTAGAATAAATATCAAAAATCAGGTTTTCTATTCCTAACCTGGTGCATAATCCATTATAATGTATATAATGTATAGATTCCAGGCTGGCAATCCAGGGATTCTTAGACAATTCTGAAGAACATTAGGACATAAATTTCAGAACAGCCATAAAAATTACATTTAATTAATTTACTTTATTAATTAATTTACTTTATTTCTAACAAGTAGAAATCTCATGTCCTCCATCTGTGAATTAAGACAGCATTAGAACTGTATCACCCCCAAATAAACTTGTTATTAAGTGGATGGCACATTTATGTTCAAAAAATGTCATTCATTTAGATAGAGTGTATAGAAAGCGTTCACCAGGCTGGGTATTTCAAACTATAAATTTGAATAGCTTTTAGCACAGATAGGAAATCCTGACTATAATTCTTTCCTGGTTGAACCACTATCTGGAAATTGATTAAAAAATAAACTTCCAGAAATCAGCTACTAAATAATTGCCAAGCCAGTTTTTTTTTTTTTTTTTTTTTTTCAGGTGAAGACCCAATACAGGGATACAACAAGAAAACTAGTTATTCTTCCATAGTTCAAGATAATTGAGTTTATCCCTGGGGCCCTCCCAGTTTCCTACTAGTACCCTTTCCTCTGCCTCCTAAATTGTACCCAGATCAATATTCTCAAGTGGCTCTAAACTAATAAATAGTCAAGTAGTAACCCATAAAAATCTAAAACATAACCACTCTAATATTATTTGTATTTTAATAATTGCAAGCTATATAATAACTAAACAAAGAGCTCCTACATTTTCTCTTTGAGACCAGGCTATGTGTCCTGGAAAATATTTTTGTTTAAAAGGTTTCATCCAGCTAGCATACTTCAAATTGAGTAACCCAAAAGCCTACTGTAAACTCATAAAACTGTTTCAAATATGGAAAACCAAAGAGTAGGCAAAGTACAGAAATAGAGCAATAAGATTTTAAACAATACAACATATAAGCTAAATAAATAAAATACACAGGCTACATCTTAAAAGGATCTGTTTAGATGGGTTTTATACCATTCTTAAATATTTTTATGAAAAGTGTACTATTTCATCCTCATATATGCTCTATAAAGAGAATAAGGAAAGAAAAGGAAAAAGAACAAACAAATGCTAAGAATGGATAGATGGGAGCTCCAGGGAATGATTATTATTCCCATTTTATGGCTGATGAAACCAAGACTCAGGTCCATGTTGAATAAGCTCCAACTGGGAATTTATTACATGTCTCATATGGAGTATTTTATATAAATAGTTAGTGTAAACCTTCACCAGAATCTTTAAGGTAGGCATTATTGTCTCTACTTTATGGACACAACAATGGGAGCAGAGATAAAGGACTTCTTTAAGAAAATACCCAGGGGGTGGGAGGGGGGAGAATATACCTGGAGTGTTGGTTCTTATTTGCATTAACCAAATCCACTTTCCAAAATCCATTAGATACCCCAAGAGACCATTTCATGGGCCCATAGCCATGCAGTTTGCAGTTAGCAAATGAGGTATAGAGGATTTTTAAGTCTTCTGGCCCCGCAGATGATGTTCCTTTAACAACACTTTGACAAAACAATGACAAACATCCCAGCAAAAAGGAGACATTTAATCAGGCCACTTGTCTACAAGAGGCCAAACATCTGGACATTTGAAACCAACAGAATGCCTGAATGTATTTTTTATATTTTAACAAAATGTGAAAAGTGAGTCTATATATATTGTATATAGAATTGTAACAAAGCAAAATATAACCAGACTAAAGACCAGAATCAAGATATTCCAGCTAAGAGAGATGAAAGATATCATGCACCTAAGATCTAACATATAATACTTTTAGCCAGTATGTTTAGTTATGTAAATAAACTAAAGGCCATGCAAGCACCTCTTTACACTAAAATCAGAATTCGTAAACAATATTGCAAACTCCAACCCCCACATCCTCTGTCCACGATATCATTCCTACCAAACAGAGAAGGGGAGATGCACCATGGTCTGAGTGACAAGGACAAAGACCAAACCAGGGAAATAACTAGCCTTTACAATGTAATCCTGCCTAGTTCTCTCAAGGATTGCTTTCTCATTTTATTTTAATGACTACTTAATCAAGATGTATTAATTTTTCCCTGGAATGGTCCAAAAAGTCAAGATTGAAATTAAAGCAATTGGAGATCAACTGGAGAATATTTCCAGAGCAGGAAATCACAATAAATATGATTGATGAACTGACAAATCTGGCAGCAGTTGAGGGAAAGCAAAATAGAAGAACAATTTAAACAAAATATGCATTTAGGCTTTCAAAAACAAATCATCCACATGTGCTAACCTGCGTATTAGACAATCCTTGGGTTTATGAGGCCTGCTTGCTGTGACTCCAAGGAGCCCTAAGTTTTCCCAAAGGATGTAAGGAAACCCTCAAAACATTCTGAAGATGAAATGAATGTTAATAGATATATGTGTTGGGATATGAAATCACCAAAAAAACCAACCAACCAAACAAACAAACCATTAGCTATAGAATACAAATTCTATTACTTAGCACAGCACTATTATATAGTGGTTGTCAGTTTAAATAATTACTGATGAAGAAGATATTGAAATGCCAAAAACTCTTGGGTACATCTAGCCAATATCAGAAATACGACATTCCATTTCATCTAGTATTTAGAGGACAACTGTACCAACTCTTTAAAAATAATTTTTACAGCAATCTGTTTGCAATATATTATCACATCAAGAAAGTTCCTCCTTTATCAGGAAACACAGACTAAAAGAGCTAAGGTACTGGGAAATAAACGCTCTGTAGAACATCATAGTTAATCAGAGTAAATCTGCATGAAATACACCACAGAGGTCCTAGGCTCACACATCACACAGGCATGACTGCAAATCCTGCATCTATCTTATGTCCGTGAGCAACCCCTCCAAAAAAATCTGAAAAAGAATCATTTTTCTTTTCCAAAATACATTTGGCGACAAAACCTAATCTGAACTGACGTGAGGCTTTTATGTGTGCCATCTACTGTGAGTATCCATCTATGTGTTTAAATACAGGGTTCTCCAGACTATCTTAGGGCGTTCCATATTACAATGCACAAACACCATAGCAGCTTTTTGGCAGCTGGACAGTTTTGATTTCCTAAACCTATTGATCCACAAGGGTTTGTAGGAAGGGCAGGGCCTTTCTCTGTTCACTTGTGTTTATGAACACCCTGACCTTGGATAAGCAGCTCTACTTGCCTCCAGAATAATGATACCTTGCAGGATGCGGAGAGAGTAAACAAGGTCATGTTGAAAAGTGCCAGGGACACAGTGTACTCATTACATGGTGGCTATTACCACTAACGGGATGCTAGAAAGTATGGAGGCCAAGAGTACTACTTTTCCTCCAAGGACAGCAATTTTTTCCTTTATTTACACAAACTGTATTTCTTGAACTCCTAAGTTATACTTTGAGGGATGATATGGACCATGCAGTCAAGAAGGTGATAATCTGCGCCTTGAGAGTACACGGAAAACATGTTTTACACCAAATGATTTCGGAGCTCAGAGACAAATTCCTGGAGGTTCTTCCCAAGTAGTTAAAAAAAAAAAAAAAAAGTGGGAAAGAAGGAATAAGCTAGATGAAGGAAAGCCACCTCATTTTTAAGTACTGGTCAAATGGCAGCAGCTGCACAGAGATAGAAGGTAGGGTGGAAGCAGCAGGGTTGACATTCTTGCTTTTCCAGGGACTTCTCTCAGAAACACATATCCCCAGGCAAACCCAGATGGTTGGTCGTCTCAGGTGGAAACAGAATGTGATGCTTGACAGTGACAGATGAAGTTGGAGAAGTAGGAAAAGGTAGACAAGTGTTTAGATTGTGAGCCTGTTTTAATAAAGTTGTATGGTCATAGAAAGGATATGACCCACCTTAGGACCTAAAAACAAGAGAGTTTAAGTACTCTAATTAGAGATATCAGTGTTACTCTCTCAGAGCATCCCAGCTGGTAATCAGAAACCAGCCTGCATATACCCATGATGGAGTCTAGAGAATAGGAGAGAAGCAGTCCAGCTGACTCAGAGGGAAGGGGTGAGAGAAAATTGTTGCCTTTAGCAAGAAAATACTTGAAAGTATGTAAGAAAATATGTTGCTAGTCAGAGCTTGGCTATACCCTGGATTTTGCATCTAAAAAGAGGGGTTTTTGTTTTGTTTTGTTTTGTTTTTTTTACATATTTTACTTATTTGACAGAGAGAAACACAGCCAGAGAGGGAACACAAGTAGTGGGGAGTGAGAAAGGGAGAAGCAGGCTTTCTGCTCGATCCCAGGTCTCCAGGAACATGACCTGAGCCAAAGGCAGAGGCTTAACCAACTGAGCCACCCAGGCGCCCCTAAAAAGAGGGTTTTAAGATAATACCAGAGCATTCTTTCTTAAGTTGACTTGGTGTATGAATTTCAGTTCAGAAGTTATTGTATGTTGAATACTTGTGCCATATATTATCTTCAGTTATGCTACATAAAAATTTGATTGCTGACATACTTAAGAAATAAGCATACTTACTTAAACATATCAAGTAGGGGTCAGGAATAGGAAATAAGAGTTCCTTGCTAAGTCTGAGGAATCTACAGCACTCCTCAGAAATAGAACCCAAATTTTAACCTAATGGAAGAGATTCAGTATCTAAGCACGAGGTTGTAGATGAATCTGGCAGATTTCTGGAAATGTACTTGCCAGATTTAATCCATTCTATTGTTGGAAGTATCTCGGGGATAACATGTATTTAGTATTATTGGAATTATGATGGAAATGTTTATTGTCTTGGTCTAGGTTCAACACAGGATGGTTGCTGATGTAGAAGTGATGAAGTGCTGGAGGCCCTCGACATATAACTGTTTTTCTATTATCTCCTCTTTCTAGGAGGAAGTCCTACTCTTCCTCTATAAATTCAAACAACACTTAGCTCACATCTTCTCCCACAGTCCCTAGGAATGTTTCTTATGCCACTGCCTACGTAGAATCGAGACCAAAAAACAGAAAAACAAAAACAAGAAGAGCCTCAGCTTAGAGTAGCATGTTGGGGTGACATGAATGCTCGAAGACAGAGCTAATGAGAAACACTGAGTCCAAACTACTAAGGACTCCCTCCTGGCCAAGCTCAAGTATATAGATTTTCTCATTTACAATGGGAAATCAACAAGGGTTCAGTGATTAGCCAAGTTAGGGCAGTAGTAATGGAAAAGAGAAGGTAATAGTCTGATTTGGAAGACATTAAGACAATAGAATCAAAAGGAACAACGGGCTGCCTGGATGTGAAGGGGAAAGCAAAAGCTGAATCTAAAGCTGGGAACCTAGAGAAATATCTATTCTCTTTTGAAACAATGTGAAAATGATGATATGGATTAACTTAAAAATATATTGGTAGTTTTTCTTTTTTTTTTTCTTGTTGGATTTTAAATTGCTAGTAACTATGGGTCTCCATTCACTGAATTTTGTTTTAATAATAATAAAGTATAATAATTCAAGTGATAGTGAATCAGAAATCCCTGGGGACCTTGTGAAAAAAATACAGATTCTTGTTCCTTGACGTCAGAGATTCTCTCAGAGAATCAGAGATAATTTAGAAATTAAGCAAGGCTCTGGAAACCTGGATTGTGAAAAGCTTCAGATGACTCCATGTGCAGCAAGGTGTGGGAAATACAGAGCAACTCTTCCTTTGGCTAGTTAAGCATCTCAAAACTGTTGGGAAATTTTAAGGAATAAGGATACTGAATGATGTGAAATCAAAGATTACACCAAAATGGGAAAATTTTCACATTAAAACATAATTTTGAAATAAAAATAGATTGTCTTGACATACATGGGGATTTAATTTAATCTAGTTTTCATTACTTTTTTATTTTTAATTCAGAGATAAAATCTATTTTTCCTTAATTTTCTCTGTAGTCTTAAGTGTTTGTCCTATAAATACATACATAGGTTTTTTATTCAAAACTGAGTGAAATAGCTGGAGACATTTTTTCTTCTTTTTTGTTGTATAAATGTATTGGTTCATTAAATTGTCATTTTCATAAATGTTATTATTTAATATTTATTGAGTACAAACAATGTCTTAGGTGCTGACAAACTACAGCCATTTCATAGCAGATATAATATAGTTTTTTCATTTCTTATTCATGCTTCAATTTAAAGTCCTCATCCCTTCTCTAACAAGCCACAAAATTCTGTTTGTGTTTACTCTAAATTTTTCAGACTCTGTTTCCTATTTATATCAGCCATGAAAACCTTTACACTTAAAAATAAGATGATGAAAAAATGGAATAAAGCCACCCTTTAATTTCTTGAAACATGGGATAAAATATTAGGAAAACCAGGGCAATTACAAAAGGTATTAAGAACAAATTATATTCATTAAATCCCTTGGCATTATTCCAAATGGAAATTCTTTTCAGAAGAGAAATCAATGTAATTATAACCCAAGAACAAAGAACAGTAGGATGAATCCAGGGGAAATATTAAGTTACAGAATGCTGAGACAAGCATAAAGGGGCTGGTTTAAGAAAAAGAATTACTTTGTATACTCACTGATCATATCCACTTAGATATCCAAATCTGCCAGTGTCCTTTGCTCTGGAAATTAACCAAGATGCTACTAGGCACTGTCCTGTTAAGCTAACACATGAGGCTATGGAGCAAGGAATCTGAAAAGGCTCTAAGCTTTCAGCAAGAAAACCTGACAGGAATGTGACAAGAGCAGTTAACTGCATGAAAGTAGAAACTGACCCATACTCACCTCAGAGCTATTTCAAGCTTTCCAAGTATACATCCAAAATTACATCTATTGATCTTTATTTTCAGGGATAGAAAGCACTAGTGTTCCGGAACTCCTTGAAATGTGTAGAGTTATAGTAAACAATATCTTCTAGACAGAATTTCTTTTTGAATAGAGTTCCTAAAGTGGACCAGAAGGCTTTTTTCCCCTCTGACAACATGGACGGGGAGGCAGGCGCCATATTACATGGTTGCCACTGGTCATTAGTTTTCCAGTCAGGATGAGCAAGTGGACCGAGTCCAGTCTGAAGGCCAGACCACAGGCAAGTCCAAATTTAGCATGCCTTTTGACTTACCTATTAATCTTAGATCTGGAAGTTAACCTATAGCATAGTGGTCTAGCTGAGCATATAAAATCAGGGTCCCTGCCCGTTTCCAAACATGTTGAAGACTTAGGGCTTATTGGTTTTTGGCTAAAGGAAGGTCAAGAGTATCCCAAATTGAATCAGGAAAACAGAATGGTATTAAGTTCACTAGTTAGGCCACAGAACCAGATCTGACACTCTATGGAGAAGAAAGGGCAAATAGTGAAGCTGACGGAATCATTTATTATGATAGGTTGACAAAGAACAGCAAGGAGTGAGTGAGAGGAGCATTCTCTTAATGCCTGCAGAGTTTAGCAGCACTGATCTGCAGGCCCTCAGAGAACTGGCCTTCTCATAAAAGCTGCATCAGTGGCAGAGATGGAGACTCCCTCCAAAGGTTGGTGGCAACAGCTCGTGAGCAGCCAGAATGGACAACCTGAAGCAAGGCTGTGCATGATCACTTGTATATCATCCCTGAGTATTTCTATACCCAGCCAGATAAATTTGGTGGGGAAAAAGAGGGATCTTTAATAAGAGATGGGATAAGAAATTCACAACGTTTTTCATTACTACCTAGGGCAGGTGAGGTGCAGGACCATTCAAATTGTGGGATTTTGTAGATGTCATCTGACAATGTAGTAGGAGTGGTAATAATAATACTAATAATAAAAATAATAATTTCCCATGATTTTTACATAAACTTTTTTATTGTGGAGTAATTTTAGTACAGAGCTCTGGTATACTTGTCATGGAGCTTTCCATAATATTAACATCTCACATCACTTATATTTGTCAAAATCAAGAAAATAACATTGGCACATACTATTAACAAACTTTGTTCAGACATCAATTTTCAGTTTTTCCACCAATGCCCTTTTACTCTTAAAGGATCGAATCCCCAGCAGCATGTGGCATTTAGCATAAGTTTTTTTTTTTCAAAATTACAGTTATTAATTTAAAACTTCATATTGTGTATTTATTTTTTTTAAAGATTTTATTTATTTGACAGAGAGAAACACAACCAGAGAGGGAACACGAGCAGGGGGAGTGAGAGAGGGAGAAGCAGGCTTCCAGCCTAGCAGGGAGCCCGATGTGGGGCTCGATCCTGGGTCTCCAGGATCATGACCTGAGCCGAAGGCAGTCGCTTAACCAACTGAGCCACCCAGCCCCCCCCCAAAACTTCATATTGTGTATTTAAACAGTGTGCAGGACAATCATTGCCTTCAAAGATATTACAGTCTAAGGGAAAAAGCAAAAACCAACTGGCAATCATGGCATCTCATGATAAATGCTATGATAGGAGGAGGAACTGTGGACTCGGAGCCACAGAAAGAAGGCTAAGATAATTTGGGGAAGGTAACATTTTCTCTGAGATCCCCAATGGGAGCTCAGAGTTAGAAGGCAGTTGGCTGAAGGTGGGTGGAAGAAATGATTTCAGGCAAAGGAAACATATTTTAGGTGAATAAGTGTTTTTAAAATTCACTACATTGCATACACAAATGGCTCTCAAACCTTGCTTTTGTTCAGTTTTCCATAAAACATTTTCTCTTTCATCCTTTTATAATTCTGAAAACACTTGAAAAAAATCAACCATTAAAAATGTGGCATATGTGGTAAATTCACAAGCACTGACATTCTCTAGCCTAATTTATCCTAGTCATTCTTAGTACTGGATGCATAATGAATGGTATGGACATGCAACCCTCTATTTTAATTAATTTTTGTGTATTTTAATATAGCATTAAAATAATGTTAATGATTTATCACAACTGTTCTAAACTGTAAACCCCTAGGAAACAATAAGATATTATCTCCAAGTGACTGATTTAATTCCATATACCAAGAGTCTTTCAATAAATACTATTTAAGTGACTGTTTTTCCTTTGGTAGAGCTGGGAAACAGGAAATCTCAATGTGTGTATGTGTGTTTAAGTTTTGGAGAGACAGTAAGCTCTTTCTTTTTTTTCTTTTGAGAAAGTGTGGCACTGATAATGATAGAATTAAAGAAGACAGAAGTCGAGCTACTGAAACTATAACTGAATATTAACTAAAACCACAGCATTTTTAGTTTAAGAAGGTACCCAGCTAACAATACCTGAATTTCTTCAACTCCCTATTAAAATGCCAATGAAGATTAATGCTTATGAAGCTATGAACCAAATCATTCCTAAAGCATTCTCCTAACTGAAAGAAAGCACATACACATAGACCTACACATTTATTTCATGTCACCAAAGGTAGCCTCAAATTAACTAAAACCCTTTGCATGTATTTTTTGTTGACTACAAAGTAAAAGTAGACCTAAATTATTTCTCATTTCTCCTATTTTTTTGCCTTTACATACTACAAGTGTTCTAACATTCAGAAATTTATCTCTTCAACCAAAGGAATTTTATTTAACTGTCAACAGCTGTAAAGCATCTTAGATTTTAGCCTACTGTTAAGCTAAAAAGTTAGCCTCTACAGTTTCATGGATGCTGACAGAAGATGGGAGACTCCTGGGTGAGAGATGAAGAACACTCTATCAGTCACAGCTAAAGTAATATCCAAAGTGTCCACATTATTGTTCAAGCTTCCCGAGTCCCAATTCCAAAAAAGTGATGCAAAGAATGTCAGATAACAAACCAGTGTACTGCACTATAGATGAGGAACAGTGAACTTAGGGAACTAACCCAGTTTATAACACATACCTGTCCTTCACTCCAGGGAGAGATTTTATCTTTATTTTACTAGACATTTAACACATCTTCCCTTTGCTCCAGAGGGAGATACTCTGTCAATGTGATACACTATCTAAATATTATTTCAGTCATAATCTAGAGCAAAAAACAGTGAGTGCCTCACTCACAAGATGTAAAAGTTTGAGATCCATGGAGAATCGTTCTTCTGCAATAATCTTTGTCAAAGGTGGCTCTTACTGTTTTCAGCTTTTCTTTCATTTAACCCTCAAGCACAAAAGCTCAGTGCTCTATCTGGCAAGGCCAGACTCTATGGAGAGTCAAGGAAGAGAAGAAA
The DNA here is from genome assembly GCA_004023965.1 of Spilogale gracilis. Lineage (NCBI taxonomy): Eukaryota > Metazoa > Chordata > Mammalia > Carnivora > Mephitidae > Spilogale > Spilogale gracilis. Next base: position 142,298 of record PITA01001434.1, read on the forward strand.
TGGAAATGGTCAAAGATGTCTCCATGCATGTGTGGGTGTATGTGTGTATTAGGATAAGATGGGGATAGCCTAAGAATACCTATAAACTAAAATTTTGTATATATATATCATAAAGAAAGAAGACAAATCACAATTAAAAAGTAGGTATGAGTCTATACAAGATCATCCAAAGAGAATTTTTATTAACTATAATTTTGAAGACAGTATGTTTAGAAAATTTTTTTGGTAAAAAGACACACATTATCTGATAAAACACAAAAATATGGGAGTGGATATAAAATCTTTTATGTAGCCATATCTACATCCTTAACTCTGAGACCAAAAATGAATCAGAAGTTGCACTGAACAACAAATGCAGACTACCTCTCCCCAGTGCTGTGTGATCCAAGAGAGGCAGGACCAAATCATGGTTAAGAATAAAAAAGATGGTGGGGGGGCAAAAACAGCAGCGTAATAGGAGGACTCTGGGTCTGTCTCCTACTTTGAACACAGCTAGATAACTATCAAATTATTCTGAATACCCAGGAAATTGATGTGAGAGCAGATAAAACAAACTACACAACAAGATGGAGAAATGCTACATCAAGGAAAACAGGAGGTGTAGAGACATGGTTTGGAGGATAAACAAATCATTGGCTCTATGGAGGGGAGGAAGTCCTAGTTACAGAATTGAGGGGGGGTTTGGATTAAGAGGAGAGAAGGAACAGAGGGATCTGAGGATAGCCTAAGGCACACAGGGTGAGACTGTTCTCTCCCTAGAGCACATCTGTGAGAGCTAGCATTGCCTCTCTAGGTACAAAAGAGTGGGCAGGTGCCATTTCCTTCTCCTACCCTATAGTGTAGTTGCCGAGGCACATGCTGAATGTGGCTTACCCAGACCCTGGCTCGTTAGCCAGCTCTGCTCTGGTGCAGTTGCACTTCTGGGTCAAACGTGCATTAGTCCCAGCACAGTGAGACTCTCCCACAGAAGACCAGTGTAGATCCCAGCCACACCAGCTCCCTGAAGTTTAGAGTTTTAAAAGTCAGCCAGCCTAGCTGGGATAGAGCCCAAGGTGTGCTGTGCTGCTCCAGGAAGGCAAGCAATCTGGAAGCAGACAGCAAGAAAACAGTGATCCGAAAAATGCCTAAGATGCATGAAGGGAAATTATTCACATTTCTGAAAGGTTTTCCCTGAAAGCAGCAAGTACAAACTCCCTCTCCTGGGACTAAAGAGCTGACTGGTACCATTTCCCTCCCTGACCCCTCAGCAAAAACTAACTTGGGGAAACAGTACAGAGCCAACACTGGCTGCCTAACCTGCTGACACCAAGTCCAGTCCCCATGTGGTCTCCTGGGACTCCTCTCTCAGGCCAAGTGTGCCTAAGTACCAGCCCAGCAGGGCCCTTGCCCAGAAGACCAAGACAAACTCTTGCACACACCATGTCTCCTGACCGTAGCATTTTGCAAACGGTCAGTTCTAATGGAAGTAGCACACCTAGTTCAAACTCACCATACTCCAGCCAAGATCCAAACACTACCTGCTGCAGGAACAGACAGCTTGTCTGAGGAACAGGCAGCCAAACACAGCTGCAGAGTGCATGCGGCACATATCAGAGACACGTCCTAAAATGTCAGGCCCTGAACACTATATGACCTCTTCTTCAGAAAGCCTTAACTCTCAAGAGCAGGAAACAAAACATAACAGGATTTTCTAACACAGAGAAGACAGAGACCTAGACAAAATGCCAGGACAGAGGAATTCATCCCAAAAGAAAGAACAAGAAAAGATCACAGCCAGGGATCTAATCAAAACAGATTTAAGTAATGTGCCTGATGCAGAATTTAAAGCAACAATCATAAGGACTCTTACTGGACTTGACAAGAGCTTGGAAGACATCAAGGAGACTCTTACTGCAGAGAAAAAAGAGCAAAAGAACATTCAGGCCAATATGAAAAATGCAGTAACTGATATCTGAAACCAAATGAATGCAATAACCAGAAAGATTGAAGAAACAGAGGAATGACTTAGTGATACAAAAGACAGAATCATGGAAAATAATGTAACTGAATAAAAAAGAGAAAGAATGATGGATTACAAGAATAAACTTAGGAAACTCAGTAAGTCCATCAAACGTAGTAACATTCCTATCATAAGAGTCCTAGAGGAAGAGGGAGAAAAGGGAGCTAAAGTTTTATTTTGGGAAATAATAGCGGAACACGTCCCTAATATGGGAAAGGAAATGGGCATCTTAATCCACAAAGCACAGATAACTCCCATCAAAAATAATAAAAGCTAGCCAACACCAAGACATAGTATAGTTAAATTTACAAAATGTAGTGATAAAGAAAAAGTCCCAAAAGCAGCAAGACAAAAGAGGTTCCTAACTTATGGGTGATGACAAATAAGGTTAGCAGCAGATCTCTCCACAGAAATGTGGCAAGCCAGAAGAGAATGGCATGATATATTCAAAGTGTTGATGGGAAAAATCCTCAGCCAAGAATATTCTCTCCAAAAAGGATCTATCTATCATTCTAGATCTACCTATCTATCACTCAGAATAGAAGGAAAGATAAAGAGTTTCCAAGACAAAAACAACAGCAATAACAACATCAACAACAAAAAACTAAAGGAATTCAAGACCACCAGAATAGCTCTGCAAGAAATAGTAAATGGGTCTCTTTTTAGTGAAAAGGAAAGACCAAGAGTGACAAAGACTAGAAAGAGACAAAATCTCTAGAAACAAGTACTAAAATGGCACTAAATACACCTCTACTCTGAATATAAATGAGCTAAATGCTCCAATTGAATGGCAGTGTCAGAATGGATTAAAAAAAAAAAAAAACAAAAAAAACAAGACCTATCTATATGCTGCCTACAAGAGACTCATTTTAGGCCTACAACATCTGCACATTGAAAGTAAGGGGATGGAGAACTATTTATCATGCAAATGGACATTAAAAGAAAGCCAGAGTAGCAACACTTATATCAGACAAACTAGATTTTAAACCAAAGACTAACAAGAGATAAAGAAGGGTACTATATCATAATAAAGAGGACTGTTCAACAAGAAAATCTAACAACTGTAAATATCTATGCTTCCAATTTGGGACTACCCAAATACATAAAATAATAACAAACAGAAAGGAACTCATTGATAATAATACAGTAATAGTAGGGGACATTGATACCCTGCTACATCAGTGGACAGATCATCTACGCAGAAATTCAGCAAGGAACACTGGCTTTGAATGACACCCTGGACCGGATCGATTTAAGAGATATAGTCAGAACATTTTATTCTAAAGCAGCATAATGTATATTCTTTTCAAGTGTAAGTCAGACATTCTCCAGAAGAGATCATATACTAGAGCACAAATCAGGCCTCAATAAATACAAAAAGATGAGATCATACCATACATCTTTTGTGACCACATGCTATGAAATTTGAAGTCAATCACAAGAAGAAATTTGGAAAAATCACAAACATATCGAGATTAAAGAATATGCTACTAAAGAACGAATGGGTTAACCAGGAAATTAAAGAAGAAATTAAAAAATACATGGACAAAAATGAAAATGAAAACATGACAGTCCAAAATCTTTGCAATGCAGCAAAAGTGACCATAAAACGAGAGAATATACCAACATAGGCCTACCTCAAGAAGCAAGAAAAATCTCAAACAACCTGACTACACCTAAAGGTGCTAGATAAAGAACAATAAATGAAGCATAAAGCCAGCAGAAAGGATATTTCCTAGTTCTCTGAAAAAAGCAATAAAATTGATAAACCCCTAGATAGACCTTTTAAAAGAAAAGAGAAAGGATCCAAATAAAAGAAAAACAAATGAGAGTTGATAAATAACAACCAACACCACAGAAATATAAACAATTATAAGACAATATTATAAAAAATTATATGCCCCCAGGTTGGATAATCTGGAAGAAATGGATAAATTCTTAGAAATCTATAAACTACCTCACTTACTTGCAGAGCATAAGGGATAATATGGAGGACAGTAGGAGAAGAAAAGGAAATGGGAAGTGGGGTAAATTGGGGAGGGAGACAAAACATGAAAGACTTTGGACTCAGAAACAAACTGAGGGTCTTGGAGGGGAGAGGGTAGGGGGATGGGTGAGCCTGGTGTTGGGTATCGAGGGCACATATTGTTTGGAGCACTGAGTATGAGACATAAACAATGAATATTGGAATACTGAAAAAGTAAAATTAAAAAAAATCTATAAACTACCAAAACTGAACCAGGAATAAATAGAAAACTAGAACAGACCAATAACCAGCCAAGAAATTGAATCAGTAATCAAAATTCTTCCAGCAAACTAAAATCCAGGGCCAGATGGCATCCCAGGGAATTCTACCAAACCTTTAAAAGAAGGGCTAATACCTGCTTTTCTCAAGCTATTCCAAAAAACAGAAATGGAAGGAAAACTTCCAATATCATTCTATGAGGCCAGCATTACCCTGATTCCAAAACCAAAGACTCCATTTAAAAAGAGAACTATAGGCCAATATCCCTGATGAGCTTGTATGCAAAAATTCTCAACAAGATACTAGTTCAGTAAATTCAGCAGTACATTACATGGATCATTCACCATGATCAAGTGGAATTTATCCCTGGCCTGCAGGGGCGGTTCAATATTCACAAACGAATGTGATACACCACATTAATAAAAGAAATAAATGCAGAAAAATCATTTGACAATACAACATACATTCATAATAAAACCCTCAACAAAGTAGGGACAGAAGGAACATACCTCAACATTAAAAGGCCATACACAAAAGACCCACAGCTAACATCATTCTCAATAAGAAGAGTCTTCAGACCTTTTCCTTTACCATCAGCATAGAGACAGGGATGTCCACCATCACCATTGTTATTTAACAGAGTACTGGAAGTCCTAACCAGAGCAATCAAACAAGAATGAGGAATAAAAGGCATCCAAATCAGCAAGAAGCCAAACTTCCACTATTCAGAGATGACAGGATAATCAACTTAGAAAACCCAGCAGACTCCACCAAAAAATTGCTAGAACTAATAAACAAATTCGGTGAAGTCACGGGATACAAAAATCAATGTAGAAAGTTTGTTGCGTTCTTATACACCAATAATGAAGAAGTGGAAAGAGAAATCATGGAATCAATCCCGTTTACAATTGCACCAAATACCATAAGATACCTAGGAAAAAAACTAACCAAAGAAGTAAAAGATCTGTACTCTGAAAACTATAAAATGCTACTGAAAGAAATTGAAAATGACACAAACAAATGGAAAGACACTCCATGCTCAAGGACTGGAAGAATACTGTGAAAATGTCTATTCTACCCAAAACAATCTACACATTTAAAACAATCCCTATCAAAATGCCACCAGAATTTTTCATAGCTAGATAAAAAATCCTAAAACCTGTATGGAATCACAAAAGACCCCAGATAACCAAAACAATCCTGAAAAAAAAACAAAGCCGGAGGCATCACAATTCCAGACTTCAAACTCTGTTACAAAGCTGTAGTGACCAATACAGTATGGTATTATCACAAAAAAACAGAGACTTAGATCAATGGAACAAAACAGAAAACCTAGGAATGAACCCACAACTATATGGTCAGTTAGCCTTTGGGAAAGCAGGAAAGAGCATTCAATGGGGAAAAAAGTCTCTTCAATGAATGGTGCTGGGAAAATTATACACAGCAATGTGTGAAAGGGTGACATTAGACCACTTTCTTATACCACACACAAAAATAAATTCAAATGGATGAAAGACTTAAATGTGTGGCAGAAAACCATCAAAATCCTCGAGGAGAACATAGGTAGCAACCTCTTTGACCTCAGCCACAGCAACTTCTTACTAAACATGTCTCATGAGGCAAGGGAAAGAAAAGCAAAAATAAACTATTAGGACTTCATCAAGATAAACATTTCTGCACAGCAAAGGAAACAATCAATAAAACCAAAGGACAGCTTTTGGAATGGAAGAGGATATTTGCAAATGGCGTATCTGATAAAGGGCTAGTATCCAAAATCTATAAATAATTTATTAGACTCAACATCCAAACAAGAAATAATCCTGTTAAGAAATAGGGAGAAGACATAAATAGACATTTTTCTAAAGAAGATATACAGATGGCCGCTGTGACAAAGATGAAAAGACGCCCAGAATCACATCATCAGAGAAATACAAGTTAAAACTACAGTGAGCTATCATCTCACACCAGTCAGAATGGCTAAAATTAACAAAACAAGAAACAAAAGGTGTTAGCCAGGATGCGGGGAAAGGGGAACCCTCTTGCACTGTTGGTGGGAATGCAAACTGGTGCAACCACTCTGGAAAATAGTATGGAAGTTACTCAGTCCATTATTCCAGCAATTGCACGATTAGGTATTCACCACAGGATACAAAAATACTAATTCAAAGGAATACAAACACCCAAATGTTTATATCAGGATTATCAACAATAACCAAATTATAAAAACATCCCAGATATCCACTGACTGATGAACGGATAAAGAAGATGTGGTATACATATATACAATGGAATATGACACAACCATGAAAAAGAATGAAATCTTGCAATTTGCAATGACACGGATGGAGCTAGATGTAATATGCAAAGTAAAATAAGTCAGAGAAAGATAAATACCATATGATTTCACTCATCTATGGAATTTAAGAAATATTACATGAACATAGGAAAAAATAAAAATTAAAAAGAGCAAAACCAAGGAAAAGACTCAAATAGAACAAACTGAGGGTTGCTGGAGGGGAGGTGGGAAGGGTGTAAGTTAAATGGATGATGGGTCTCAAGGAAGGCACTTGTTACGATGAATACTGGATGTCACCTAAAAGTGATGAATCACTATGTTCTGCACCTTAAATTAATATTACACTATATGTTTTCCAACTGGAATTTAAATAAAAACTTGAAAAAGGGGAGGGAAGAATAAAAAAATAAATCCAGTTTTCTTACTTTAATCCAGAATTTGCCAGTCATTGACACATCATGTTGTCTTGATGTCCTCACATATAAAAGTGCAGTAAGAGCACATGTTTCCCTGGAATCGTGGGAAGATAAAACAGACTAATAAACATAATGTATTTGAAACACACCCACTGAGCCACCCAGGCACTCAGTAATCTGAGTATATTTCTTAATTTCTACTTTAAGCTTTCTTAATTTTTTTAAACGAATTTTATTTATTTATTTTCCAGAGAAAGAAGAGTGAGGGAGAGTACAAGCAAGAGGATCAGCAGGCAGAGGGAGAAGCAGGCTTCCCGCTGAGCAAGGAGACCAATGTGAGACTCAATCTCAGTACCGTGGGTTCTTGACCTGATCCAAAGCAGAGGCTTAGAAGCGCCTGAGTGTCTCAGTTGGTTAAGCGACTGCCTTCAGCTCAGGTCATGGTCCAGGAGTCCTGGGATCAAGCCCTGCCTCAGGCACCCTGCTTGGCGGGAAGTCTGCTTTTCCCTCTCTCACTTCCCCTGCTTGTATTCCCTCTCTGGCTGTTTCTCTCTGTCAAATAAATAAATAAAATATTAAAAAAAAAAAAGCAGAGGCTTAGCCAACTGAACCACATAACATCCCTATTTTAAACTTTTTAAGGTAGAAAATTTTAGTTATATAAGAAAGCACAGTGCATGACATCATGAACCCTCACCTAGCTTGAATGACTGTTCAGTAGGGCCAAACTCCTTTCCCAAAGTATTATCCCAGCTACTACCAATCTTAGATATCACACCTGTATCCCAAGCTACTTCCCATACTCTGAATTATTTTGAAATCCCAAACTTCCTAATTATTTCTTTACATATATATAAGTCAGAGAATCACATCTAACCTGATTAATTTCTTTATGAACTGAGGCATACTATTCTGTCTCTAGAAAACTTAGCTTATTTGTGTTATTTTCTTCATTCCATTTTTCTCTATATTTTCCATTACATTGTCATTGCACTTTTTCAGCCAGCTTCACTGCGGTCATCAAAAAATGAAACTTATTTAACATATCTTAATTTGATGAGCTTGGATATATGCATATACTCATGACCCTACACAGGAATCAAGGTAATAATCATATCCATGACATGTTTCCTTGTGCCTCCCTCCCCAGCCTTTTAGGGGGAGAACACAATACATTATATCCTCAAGTTATTCTTTTTAAAAATATTTTATTTATTTATTTGACAGAGAGAAACACAGAGGAAACATAGGCAGGGAGAATGAGAGAAGGAGAAGCAGGCTTCTGGCCCCTCTGAACAGGGAATCCAATGTGGGGCTCAATCCCGGGACTCTGGGACCATGACCTGAGGTGAAGGCAGATGCTTAAAGACTGAGCCACCTAGGTGCCCCATCCTCAAGTTTTTTAAGTGTATAATATAGTATTGTTAAATAGACACTATTTTGTATAATCGATTTCTAGAATTATTCATCATATATAACTTTATATCCACTGAACAACAAATTCCTACATCCCCCTGACAACTATCATTCTACTCTCTATTTCCATGAGTTTGGTTATTTTAGATATCTCATACAACTGGGGTCTTGCAGTATTTGTTTTTCTATAACTGGCTTACTTCCTTTAGCATAATGTCCTCCAGGTTCATCCATATTGTCACTTATGGAAGGATTTGCTTTTTTAAGGCTGAATAATATTCTACTCATGTATATATCACAACTTCTTTACCCATTCAACTGATGGCATTAAAGTTGTTTCTGCATCTTTTCTATTGTGAATAGTATGATGATGAACATGGCAATTAAGATATCTGTTCAAGACCCTGATTTCAGTTCCTTCCAATATATAACCAGATGTGGAATTGCAGCAACATATGATAGTTCTATTTTCTATTTCTTGAGGAACCCCCCCACACTGTTTTTCCGGCAGCTACACCATTTTATGCCTTACCAACAGTATACAAGGATTCCATTATTCATTTCCAAAAACAGATTTCAGAAAAACAGTGAGCCACAAATAAGATGTCACAACGACATTGATTTTGACATGTGGTACAATGAACACATCTTAGGGAACAGGAAAATAGGGAATTATGAGCATTATACTTTCTCTACTGATGAAAGTACATTCTAGTAAAACTAAAGCCATAGATGACATATGAAAACTACCAAAGTAAAACTATCTTAATGGTAGTTAAGAGTGTAATGGTAAGAAGGAAATAAGGATATTATCCTTGGTTTGAGAATAGCTTTCTATAGAGAAATACTTTTCACATAAGGGAAGAAATACAAACAATATTCCGAATAATGGATGCTGAGAGTTAGAGTCTTTCCCAGTCTCTGCTATGAAGTATTGGTTTCTGATGATAGTACAATAGTAAAAATAAAGAACTTCACATCCAAAGACCCTCAGCTCAAGGGAACAGAAAAAAGTAACTGAGAAGGAATTAGGAATTAGTTTATGAGCAAAGCCTATCTATTCTGGGAAAGGTAATCTGTCAGGATCCAGGTGCACCGTCAGAGGAAGGAAGTGCAAATGGGATTTTGTTTTTAATATATTTGCAAATGTCAACCAGAATACATGGCTTAATTTTGAATAATTAAAATTTACCCTGGCCTTTTTGAACTATCCCACAGAAGTAACAACAATTACCTAGAATAGAGGAATATATGTGGGTTTATACATAATGTATGTATGTGTACTATATTTGTGCATATATATATATATATATATGCACCTTTATATAGGGGAATTATACATAAAATAGAATATTTTAGGACATTTATTCCTTGGAATCAGATACATCAATTAAGTATGCCCTTTAGAAATAAGATCAGAGAGCCACATGGAGAGAATTCACAACCAAAAGGCAAAACAGAAGACAGAAATGAATTAAATGAGAGAAAAAGGGAATAAAACCAACAATGAAATATTTCACATTAGTGCCAGCTGAGAGATAAGATGTTGTAAAGCACAACTTCATTTACAGGTACTACACAATTAAATACCTCATCCATCGAGAACACAGTAGGTAAGACAAAAGGAGTAAGAACCTTGAGAAAAAAGAGGAAGTGACCATTCTGGCAGACTTAGAATGGTGTTTCAAACTCTAAAATACATGTGTTCCCAAAGGAAAAAAAGAGATAATGGAAGCCATAACCAATTAAGCAACAGGAAAAAAGGAACCTGAAGAAGTTCAAGTTTACAAGATAAAAAATTTTAATATGATTAAAGCAACATCTAAAAATAATCAGATAGAGGAGTGCCTGGGTGGCTCAGTCATTAAACCTCTGCCTTCGGCTTAGGTCATGGTCCCTGAGTCCTGGCATTGAGCTCTGCACCGGGCTCCCTGCTTGTCAGGAAACCTGCTTCTCCTTCTCTCACTCCTCCTGCTTGTGTTCCCTCTTTAGTTGTGTTTCTCTTTGTCAAATGAATAAACAAAGTCTTAAAAAAAATTAATAATCAGATTGAGCATGCCCTTATCAAAATTTCTAAATTAAGAAAAATACATAGAGGTAAACAAGCAGAAAAGTCAAATTAATACAAGGGTACAAAATAGGTTTACTCATAATTATTTTCTAGACTATTAAATGTTTAGAAGTTCATTTGATATTTATGTTTTTCCTTAAAGGTATTTTAAATGTAAGTAACATGTGCAACATTAAAAATTCACAATGTACATTATGGAATAAAATGAAAACTGAATTCCTCCCTTCACTCTCTAGTTCCCTAGTCCTTGAGCTAAAGGTATCCAGCAGTGGCAGTTACTTGTATATCCCCTACTAAAAACAGTAAGAAAGATAGTTTTCATACTTTAAAACCTGCTTATATAGTATGTGCTAAGTACTGAGCACCAGTACTTCTAAGGACTGTAAAGTTAGCATTTCAACTTATATTATTCTATATGCACTATTTGGCATTTTTAAAATACAAATTCATAAACATGCATTACCAGTTTGTTTTACCATATTACAACATACACATTCATGTCATTCTTTTTAACAGATGCATAGTATGTCATGCCTACAGCCCAAAATGTTGTACTAGTCAGCATATTTTTATTTAGTTCTGAAGTCAACAGAAGACCTTTTTATTTTATTTTATTTTATTTTAAAGATTTTATTTATTTGTTTGACAGAGAGAAACACAGCTAGAGAGGGAACACAAGCAGGGGGAAAGAGAGAGGGAGAAGCACGCTTCCCACCAAGCAGGGAGCCCGATGTGGGGCTCGATCTCGGGTCTTCCGGATCATGACCTGAGCCGAAGGCAGTCACTTAACCAACTGAGCCACCCAGGTGCCCCAAAAGAAGACCTTTTTAAATATGAAACTTAAATAATGTGATAATTGTATAAATCCTTGAGAAAATTACTCACATCTGCAGCCAAAAAACAGACCTCTCAAAATCAAGAATCTAAAGGGGCAGCCATGTAAGCAAGGACTGAAGGGAATACTGGTACCAATTGAATTAATGGAATCAATAATTTTATAAAATGATTACATACAACTCATCATTGTTCATCTTGCCATTCACACTAATCATCTAATATCAAGCTCCTTTGAAAGGACATAACACTGCCTTCTGGAAACTGATCACTCTGTTCACATCCTCTTCAATCCTGAACCACCTGGAACCAAGACATCCCCCTACAGTTACTGGGAAGGAATTCTGTAAGACAGGTGAAAGCACTTCTCACTAAATAGGGATATTGTGCAGGAAATTTAAGAATTAAACAGAGTAGAACCAGATAACCTTTAACATCTATTCTGACTCTCTGATTATATGAAAAGCTATCTGTCTTGTAAAACAATAAAAATTTTACTCTTGGGCATGCTTGAAAATATATCTACATATATCATGCCATAATTTTACAGGAAATGGCAACTGCACAAGCTGTGACCAACTCAACATGCCAAGGGATTTAATGTGATATATGACCAGCTTCATTGGACTAGACCACTTTATTGCATTGCCCAGGATCAGCGGGCTGCTTGTCAAGAGCCAAAGTACATTAAAGCTGCTTTAAGCACAAAGCATTAAACAAGCAGAAGTATGTTAAATACCTTGGTGTAACCACTTTCTCTCCTTTTTCTGCTACTTGCCCTCTGACATATGCCAGCATTCCCCAATGCATCTCACCACTTACAAGCCTTACTTATTTTACCTCAATTTGGGTACTTGTTAATATCGTTTTGAGCTTTACTTTGTTGTAAGAATTTCCACTCGTACTACGCAAGAGTATTCTTCCTTCCTTTTAATGTAATTTTTTCTATCTATCAAAGACATAGACATATGGTTTGAGATAAATCAAATAGTTCCCCAAGACTTGAAATGAAACGTGGCTGTTCTCTCTCTTTCAGACCCCAAGCTGATTTGCATTCCCCAGAGGTGACTACTCTCGGCTCCTTTGTTTCTTCTGGTATTTACTTTAATGTTTCTAAGTAACACATTTGTTGGGCTCTTTCTCTTTTTTTTCCCCCAATTTAGGTGGTATCTATTGACTTCCTACCCTGGTATCTATTGACTTCCTAAATTGAGGATTTCACCCTCTTTCCCTCCTTGCTCCCACACACAAAAGTCTTAACACTTATCCTTCACTATAGTTATAACTTTGCTTATAATATCAGTATTAATATTCACAACTACCTCTCTTTTATAACTTTTTTGCTTTTCTTGAAGGGATTTTCTTCTTATTGTGTGTAATGATTCTGTATCAGGCATAGATATAAATTCTGTCAAAATATATTAAAATACATATTAGAGATTGACTTCCGCATAACTGTGTTTATCAGCCCCTGGTACACTCATGTTATGAAGTAACTGGTGGTTCTGATTCTTGTGCTTTCTGGCATTCTGGAGTGGAATCAGCTTCCTTCTCTGAATCTCCTCTACTCCTTCCCCTCCCCCTCACTTGCCCATGCTGAGTCTCTTCCTTTGTAGTTTCCAAAACGTTGTTGTAGTCATCTTTCTTTTTTTCTTGCCCTTCTTGACTTAAGCTTTTAAAAAATCATTTCTAAATGAAAATATCAAAGCCTATTCTTTATCCTTTGGGGTTTGTTTTGTTTTGTTTTGTTTTGTTTTGTTTTGTTTTCAAACCGCCAATCTTCTACCAGGTGCAGGCATGCCTCTCTCTAAGGACTGTAGTACAGTCCATTTGAAGAACTGTCAGTTATTTTATGGCAAGTCGTTGGGCATCTTAGAACCCATTTTTTTTTATAGCAAAACTTCATTTACTGTTTCTTGATTTTTCATGAGTACAGGTGTTAGAGGGGGCAAAAAAACAAAAAATAAACCACACCCACAGGCACAAAATTTTCTCTAGTGTCCACAATAACTAAAGTTCCTGTTTAGGAGAAAAGATGGATAGAATTTAGTACCAACAAAAGGTAATGACAGCAGTGGTTATTACTGAGTACTCACTTTATAGAGGGTACTGTTCTAAATACTTTACTGATATTAATTCACTTGATCCTCATGGCAACCCAAAGATCTTAGGGTTTCCATTCCATTGTCTTTTCTGTTTAATAAAAATTATTGCTTATAGTTACTACTTAATAGAATGCTGGTATATTTTCACATTTGCATATCTGATTTCCAGCATTCACAATTCTTCCTCTGGGAAGTATGTGTGGGACCTGATTCTCACAGGTCAGGCTTGTCCCCTCCTTTGGAGACTTAAAAACAGTAGCCTGAGGATCTGACCTAACCCACCTCCTCAAGGATTTGGTAGTTAAAGTTATTTGTTAACTTGCCACAAGAAATAAAGGATACGCCAAAATATCTGACCAGCTGATAGATTGTTTAAAATATGTAAGCATTAATAAGAATGCAAAAATTATAGATACTGGGTATCTTGGATAAGAAACAATACAGTTATTATTCTGCTCTGTGCCAGAGGCAGTACAGTGGGGTAGTTTCATCATAGCTCTGTTATTTACTTGCTGCATAATCTGGAGCAATTTATCTAACCTCTCTGGGTTTCAGTTGACTTATCTGTAATACAGATTAATAAATCCTACCCCATAGTGTTGTAGTCAGGATAAAAGAAATCAATCTTACATGAATAGTGTTTGGAACAGTATTCACCATACTAAGTATTGGCCATGGCCTAAACTGTTGGCAGACCTAATAGAAACTCTGAAAGGAAGGCGTTATTTTGCATTTCTTACAACAATGTAACTGAGCCTCAAAGAAAGTGCAAAGAGAGTTAATGGCTCCTAAATCCATAGTTTCCAGGGTAATAGTCTGCAGAGCTCCCAACATATCTGTTAGATAAAGTGAATAAGATAACACCTGAGAAAGAAAAGTGTCTCCTCATAATATTCTAAATCAAGGAAGGAATATGGAAATGCTGCATTTTGAGGATTTAGGAGACCCCTAACCCTTCTGTTTTGAACAAATATCCTGAAAAACATTGGAGAATAAGAACAAGAATAATTTATGTGACAAATATTATTATTCAGAATTATTTTTATATACAAAAGTTTAAGGATATTTCCTGAAATTGAAATACTATTTTTTTCATCATCCCAAGCCATGCTTAAACATTCATTTTTGGACTACAAGGTCACATGTGATTTCACTCCTCCAGTCTCTCAGCCTCCTACCTTGCTCCTCATTTGTGCATTGTGTATTCCAACCACACAGATTTGTCTGTTTCTCTGGCATGTCTTGCTGGTTTCAACCTCAGGGCTTTAACACATGCTGTTCCCTTAAACTAGAATATCTTCCTTCTTATTCCTTCTATCAAACATCTTTAGATCTTGCAGAGCCTTCAGGTCTGAAATTTGGTCTAACTTGCTAAGAAAAGCTGAGTCCCCAGGTTTAAGTAAGTCCCCATAATACACTTGCATAATACCTGTATTTCTGCTTCAGAGGACTTTGCATGTTTTTCCTGGTTTGATTATGTATCAGTATTTGTCTCTTCTGCCAACCTATAACCTCTCTGAGTTCAGCAAGCATATCTGATTCTTTTCCCCCTCTTTACCTCCACTCCTATTCCCCTTAATATTGTACCTTTCAACTAAGTAGGCCCCAATAAATGTTTGTTGAATAAAAACCAAATGCTTTGTAAAATCAGCTACTTTCGGTGCTTATTCATTTTCCAAAGACGGAAGATCAATGTTTTAAGAAAATAGGCATTGGTAAAGTGAGACTAATTTAGCAAAAGAAAATTCTTCTTTCCTCTTCAATATATTTTCATATTAAATCTCCTGGAAATTTTGCCTGTTATAAATGTAGGTTTAAGTTTTTCCTTCCACTTATTGTCTTGATTTTATAGGAAGGGGAAAAAAGTCTTCTTGCCATTTAAGAAGTCAAGGTGTTCTTCTATCCAAAATTATTTTGATCTCTAAGATTCTTGAAGACACAGAGAGGAGGGGAAAAATCATCTTTTACAGAAATATGACTGAGAAGAGCTTTGTACTCTGCAAAAGTTATTCAAAGTTCCAAGTAGCTCTTCCATAACAAAAACCCACCAGGCAAATGACCCCTTTTCCTGTGCCGTCAATCTGACTGTACAAGAACAAAATATCCTCCTTACTAATCCTTAAGGGAAAAGTCATCCTCACTCAGCTTTCATGGTTAACCAATTGTCACTGTTCTATAGTCTTGTAAACAAGCAGATGATACAATTGGGATTCATTTTCGAGATCATTAAGAAAGAGCTGGGATGGACTCAGTGAAATTTTAAGTCAATACTTAATCAAGAGAACACATGCCAGAAGAGAGAGCAGCATTTTCATCTGACAAACTAAATATCAACTCTAGAACCATTATTGAAAAACAGAGTTGATTCTACAACTCCCAGCACACTCAGACAAAAATTTACCACTAAAGTCTAATTTGATTTCCTTATCAGGCAATTAGTATATTATTAAAAATTCACGGCAGGGTCAATCTCCTGTTGATTTGCATAATTAAGTTACCTTCTCTCATATAAATTAAGAGAGGTTTTATTCATTTCTTGGGCAGATTTTTGAGGATGGAAAATACATTTTTTTCCACATCATAAACCATGCATGCATGACACATATATTTCCATGCATGACACATATATGTACACAAAACTTTTCACCTTTTATATAGTTCAGGGGTGCCGGGGTGGCTCTGAAGGTTAAGCCTCTCCTTCATCTCACGTTATGATCTCAGGGTCCTGGGATCGAGTCCCACATCGGGCTCTCTGCTCACTGGGGAGCCTGCTTCCCTCTCTCTCTGCCTGCTTCTCTGCCTGTTTGTGATATCTCTCTCTCTCTCCTCTCTCTCTCTCTCTCTCTCTCTCTCTCTCTCTCAAATAAATAAAACATTTAAAAAAAAAAGAAAGAAAGAAAATATTTCATAAAGTTCCAGCTGTCAGATTCTGGCAAGAGATATCCAGTTCTTTCTATTCCCCTTTTTCGCCCTCACTCTCTCAGAAATGCCTGTAAATGCGTAGTTATTTCCTAATACATGCTGAAAGCATACTTAGTCTTCCTGAGGAGATACTTGCTGCCTGTCACTGAGGATAAGGAATAAACATTAGTGAAAGCCAAACCTCATGAGGTTTATAGGGTTGGTTTAGATAAGAAAGCAAAAAAGTGTTTCCCAGATTGTATTTAAATCTCTAGAGCCCACAAAGTTTGTCTGAAGGCTTTCTCTTTAGGTTTTCTGCTAATACTTTTGCAAGTAAAGAACAAGTTTCCTGTGGGACTCTAGCACTCCTGATTTGGATCTTAGACCCAGAAAATTTAGAAGTCTAAATCAATTTTTTAAAAGGTTAAGTTTACTGATCATAGAAGAGAACAGGGAATATAAAAAAAAAAAAAAAAAAGTTTCCCTTGACCCTCTTAAGGTCTCTGGCTAGGTTTGAAAATGAAATCAACAAAACAGGAGAAGACCATGTACATTTAATTGAATTATTACATGTACATTGGAGCCTACACAAGAGACTAAGGACCTAAAGTGACCAGAGCAGGAAGACTTTATTCCTTTTAGACAAAGAGACAATAAATTTGTGAAGCACTGACAAAACAAGGAGGTCTGGGCTAGCAGGTAGTAAATGGGGAAGAAGCAACTTAGAAGATAAGAGTTAGTTTAACAAGAGCCTTTGGGGCTCTCAATTCCCTTTTCCTGGAGATAAGGAGATCTTCTATCCTCCTGGCACTGGGAGGGCATCTTTCTTTTTTGCAGGGGGGAGGGTATCTTTCACTGGAGAGATTATTTCCTGCTTTCAGGGAAGAAGGGCAAGGGTAGGCAGGTCAGAGTGACCTTCCTGCTTCTGTCTTACTCTCAAACTCCATCAGTTTAAGATAATCTCCCGAGATACCATATTTAGGGTAGTGTGACCTGATAGATTGTTTCAGCTCATTCTTCTGGCTTGTTATCCAGCATTTACTGAGAGCCAAGCAATATTAAAAAAAAAAAAAAAATACAGGCCAAAAACTTTATTGGCTTGTGAGCCAACTAAAAGAAATAGGTTACATATTTAATAAAGAGTAACTAGGAGCCCACATGCACACTTCTTGAGGGCAAGATGAGATGGCACCTTTGGAAAAAAAAAAAAATGATTGTTAGTTCTATGTTACTAGGTAGAACACTTAGTTTCTTTATGTTTGAGTTGTCCAAACCACCTTAAATTCACCTCCAGGGAAGAAAAATATACAAGAAAACATATAAACAAGAGTTTTCAGTGTTTCTAATTTTGTGTCTCTGCTAAGATGTATGGCAAGAGGCCATGCATTCCTAGTACTGAGCACATAGTAGGCATTGACACTATTTGTGGAAGGAACAAAGAAAGTCAATAGTTACTGATTTCAAAAGTATTTATTTATTTATTTTGGGGGGATTCAAGAAAATTGGTATAGAAGTTATTCATTATTTGACATGAAAAATGTTTGCTTAATGTTAGCCAATTAAGGCAAAGAGTGAAATTATGTTGAGAAAATATAGCATGTCTCCATTTTTAAAGTAACCATCTCTAGAAATTGTTTTCTAAAATTTATAACTACTTTCCCAATCAAAGTCCAGATTTGTATTCAGACTCCAGTAACCATCACCACCATGCCGTGTAATATTGACTATAAATAATTATGGTTACTGATCATCTGATTTGTCTCAGAATCCTGGTGAACCAAATAATTTTTCAGGGTTTCTAAATAAAAATCACTTATATATTCTATTTATTTCTGTTCTTTAAATATGTGCTCCAATTTTTAAATTTAAAGGTAAAACTTTCTCAGTTTGATACAGGTATTCAACATAAACAATTATCCAAATTTTAGAGAATATTTAGAAAGAAGTACATGTCAAAGAGGACAGTGGGGTAAAGACAAGATAACAAGCAACCATGCTTAGAATTTAGAACAAAGAATATTGAACATTATTGTTAAAAAGGCTTCATTATTACTCAAAATTGATCATTTTTGTCTTCCACATTTCCATTACAGGGGAGATTTTCCACAAGTTAAAATAAGGACAGAAAGAATTTCTGATGAAAAGTCAGGGCACACACTCCTTAAAGGTGCTCTTGGAAGAATGCTCATTTGAACAGGCAGAGAGTAAATGATTGACACTCCGCATAAGGGCTTTGAAAGTCAAGGCTTTGACGTGTCATTTGTTAGAAACCTTATTATAATAACTGACAGCCATACCCAGCAGATGCACCATAGAGATGTTGTGCCAATTTCTTCCCTAAGAAACATTAAATATTGTGAATTTTAATGTGAAATATTCAACAGCAGAAACCAGTACTGCTATTTCTTGTTGACAAGGTAAGGACTAAGCATCATGCACAAAATTCTAAAAGGTATAAAGGTTACAAGTGGTGAAAATCATATCAAAGAGTTACAAGAGCTCCACTAAACCAGATGAGTTGCAAAGTGGACAGAATGAAAGATTTAAAAGCACAGAGATTCCTTTGATGCATAAGAACTTCTGTTTGAGGGACAAACCTTGAGATCAGCATTTAGAATTTACATAAGACTACTAGCTAATACAAAATATTTCATGACACAAGATTAGGGGTTCCGAGGAATGGACACATGTTAAATATTCCCAGTTCTCTCCTTAAAATGAGAAGACAACCATGGAGAACAAAAATGAAACTAAATGTTTAGGAAGGAGACCTGGACAGCTATCCCAATGACCTTTTATTATCTCTCCCATATCCAAAACTTATGTTCTCTACTTATACAGCTTAAAAGCTTTGAAAGGGAAGAGAAATGTGTGAGAAAATAGTTTATAAAATACTGCTGACCACTACTCTTATCATTGAAGGTAAGAGCAAAAAATGAGTCGGAAGAGGGCTGTGATTTTCTGCCTGTTCTGGGCACAAATGTAAAGTTAAGCTTATTAGAACATACCTGCCACCCTCTTTCTTGCTCTATTTGCACTTACTAGGGTGTCAAGAAGAACATTTGGCATAAATAAATATAGTACTTTGCTACAAAATGGTATTACTGCCTTCCAGGCTGTAATTCGGGGATATTTCCTCATTGTCAAATTGGAAACTGAGTCACATGATACTTAGATGAGTGCTGAGACACACATATCCTTCTAGGCCTTGCTGCCTCCCCTCCCCAACCCCACACCCCACCCCCCCGTCCCCCGGAATGTCTCTTTTTCTTTATCCTTACCCCACCACTTGGTTTATATTTGGGAACATAAACAGCTGATTTACCATTAATTTCTTTTTCTTAATATCAATGCACTGGATCACTATTTGGGAGGTCAGCCACTTGCGTTCTGTAAAACCGCAAGAACGCTAAAAGGCAGAAATAATTCTTGCCCATCTGATAGCAGCAATTTAAATTGATACCTCAGATATCGGGAGGAGGGAATTTCCTAAGGATGACAGCTAGCCCCTGATCTAATTTCAAACCTTTTTAAATGCTTCACTGTGGTTTCCACCTAATGGCTTCCGGAAGCCATTATGCTCGGCAGAAGAATTCTTAGACACTGGCACCCAGAATGCAAGTCTAAAAGGTATGTCTCCTATTGATTAACTAATGAATTAATTAATCCAGAGAGCCTGTGTCCCTTACCAAAGATCTATGTGTCTCCGGCTCAGCTGGTGTGGGGAGGGGAAAACAGACTATGAATGTCTGAAAACATATGGTCAGTACAAAGAGTCAACTTTTTCTTTCTTTTTTTGCAAAGCCCAACCTATGAAGATGGGAGCATAACCTCTTTGCTGTGAAAGTGTTAGAGGTGATTTTGAGAACTTTATTAGTAGTCCTTGTGCTCCTCCCATCTGCATGTAACTTCTCCATTAGGGAATTACCTTACAATACCCCTAATTAATGCTAATTTATGCCCGTTTAGTGACCATAAAAATGTGTCACCAAATTTTAATTGCATAGGGAGGGTAGATAGATGAAAGTACTAAAGAATTAGTGTGTCATTTACTAAAGAGACCTTTAGGAACAATAAAGACCATCTGCCCTGTCAATCTTCATACTCTAGAGACAACACTACACCTTACAATCCAATGATAAATAAAATTGCCTGCTGTAGCAATGAGGGTAAATGTTGCCCTTCTTCATTATTTGTGTCAAACCAGGATAGGTGGAACTTTGAGAGAGACAGCTTGTTGCAAATGCTGACTGTTCATTTTAAAATTAAGTTTTATGGGTAGCAAAGCATTTTTATAGAACAAAGGTGACATCTATTATCCACTTAGGTCTCAAGAGTATATTTTTCATAGGTTGTTAATTAAATAGTTCAGAAGGCAGTTTTTGAAACGTATCAGGTGAATTCTTTATTTATGTATGCCCCAGATTCCCAATATTCATGTACTTAAATGAGAATTTCATGTCAGTAGGTTTTGCAGACTGCAGCAATGCTATTTCTAGATATATCCCAAATTTTCCTTAATATTTAACACTTTTGGCTTCAATAGCAACAGACTTCAATGTGTAAAAAAGCACATTTGCTGTTCAAATTTCAAGGAGATTCGGCAGGCAATACACTGCATCTTTGACTCCTTGTGCCTAGGAAAGAGTCTGCCACATGGTGCTGGTTCACTAAATATTTGCTGGGTGAGTGAGTGAATGGATGGATGGACTTCAGTCATCTGCCCTTGTGGCCTCTATCCTCCACAACAGTTCCTGACAATATGACAATTCTTTCTGCCAGATTCCTTTAAGAGGAGTTAGAAAAATCAATGAATATGTTCAAAGTAATGATAAGTACTCCTAAGATTCTGGCACGGACTCCTATTGGGGGGTGCCAGGCTAATAATATAATTGCTAAAACCTATGGTACTCCTACACCCAAGCCTTTTTAATTGGAAGGATTCCAGATGACTCAGAATCTCTTCTGGTTTTAGCTATTCACAGAGAACCAGTCATCTCTCCACTCTTTGCACACAGGCTACTCTCCCTGAAGCACTCTTTTCTGGGTCTCTTTGACACAGCCACTGCCTGCAGAGCCTGGACCCAGAGCCCTAGGCTAGGACAATGCTCCTTTCCCTGGTCATTCTAAGAGCTAATATTTCTGTCCCATCTAGGATGACCAGAGGGAAGCCTGTGTGTCCCTAGATCTCAGAATATAACTCTGCAAGGCAGAACTGTCTTTTTGATGAGTGGGGAAGAACTGTTCTAAGCTAATGCTCATTTGTATTAAAGTCTGGTCACAGTTTCAAAGCAGATGGTAAGCAAAGAGACTCACAGAGCATGACCAGGCAGGGAGTCTCAGAGAAACAGGAAGATGTGCAAATAGTGATTCAGAAAGTGTGTGTGTGTGTGTGTGTACACACACATATATATATTAAATCAGCTAAAAGAGTATGCTTAATATGAGCACAGATTTTAGCTTTGTTTTTAAAGATTTTATCTATTTGACAGAGAAAAACACAGCTAGAGCGGGAATACAAGCAAGGGGAGTAAGAGAGGGAGAAACAGGCTTCCCACCAAGCCAAGCGCCTAATGCGGGGCTCGATCCTGGGACTCCGGGATCACGATCCGAGCCGAAGGCAGACGTTTAACGACTGTGCCACCTAAGTGCCCCATGCGCAGAGTTTTGTCAAAAATAATATGCATGAGTACAAATGTAAGTATTTTCTTATCTGTCCATCTACCTAGCTATGGCATTCATAAAAACATGCAACCAAATTATAAAATGGTTACTTCTGGGTCCCAGAAATGCAGATAAATTTTACTGTATTTTCTGAACTTACTGTATGTACTGAAATTTTATTTTTACAACTATCAAGTGTAACATTATTCCTCCAAAGAAGTTATTACCACTTTGAATAGTAATAATAAAAAAGAAAACACGCGGTTACAAAGAGGGTGAGAGATCCTTGGCAATGATTACTCTAAATTTCTGATTCAGAAAATAAAAGCCTTTAACTTAGAGGATAAGGAAAATAAAACATTATTTCTCTTCTGATTATCTTAATATTCAGAACATACAAATATTTTAAATTATGCAAGTAGGTAAAAAAGGTACTGAATTTTACAACATAGTTTCTTTGTATCACTCTATACCCAAATTTTATCAAATCAGTCATCAAATATGCATTGACATTCAAATTATTTCTGAGACTGTTCTAGTTTGGAAACCATGAAAAGCTTCAACCAGCACCTGTGTTAACCCAGAAGGGGAACACCAGCTCTCCCTGCCAGCACCGCTAAAACAGGAATGCTGGGAAAGACTGAAGGTGAATTCGGCCATTTTCCCCAAGTTTCCAAAACCAGTGTGTCTTCCTTGAGTTCATTCATAAAATGTGCTCTCCTTCCCCAGTATTAAGTTCTTGAAACAACCTGACACTGTCAGCTCTGTATGGGAATGAGATTATAATGAACAATTTTCTCTTGATTTTAAGGAGAGGCTTTTTTCTTATAAAATGGCACAACTTGCCATCAGGAATTTTAAGGCCATTTAGTCCATTGTATTGATTCCCATGCGACTGGAGGGCTGGATCAAAGACATGACAGAAACTGAAAATGAAAAAGGTGAAACAACACATGAGCAAGGTAATCTCAAAAATAGAAAAGGAGAAGAAAACAAAAGAAAGATTTTCTTCCTCCTTTTAACCCAGTTCTCTTGGGAATAGTTTTTAATGCTCTAGAAGGTCTTAGGAAGGAGGAAAGGTTATCTTATTGGCATCAGGAATGCTATCCTGGGGATTTGATTACCGAGGAAGTGAAAAGGAAGTCCCAATCCTCTGACTCAGGGTCACCTCTGTCTGTGATGTGACTTGTGACTGGGTGGAAAGATAAACATATGGCACCTCAAACTATTTTTATTTGATAAGGACACAAATAAAACTGGGACTTTAAAAAATAAAAATACTTAATTAGGAGGACTATTTAGAGGACATTTCACTGATTGGTCTCTTGCCTAAAAAATTTCTTCTTCTTGCCCATAAGAATTGTTGATCTGTATTCTCCGTGCTTATTTTCATTCTTTCTTTTCCAACACAAGGTCAGTTTTATACAGACAATATATTGTTTCTCATAAAAATGAAACAGCCCTTCTTCACGTACGCAGGCTATAATTAAAATACATCCAGATCGGTAGCAGCGAACTTTAAGACACTCAGACGCTGCCAGTAACAACTTTCATCAACCCGTGAAGAGACTGCGAGCAGTGGCTGGCGTATAGAGATGTGTGAGGATGTGTGTCAGAATGGAGTGATATAGAATCTGAGCTGTGCAGCAGGGATAGCTGCCTACCTTGCAATTATGTGGGCAGGAACCACATTGGCTAAAATTGTTTATGGCTCTTAAAGGATTATTTGGGCCTTAGATGCCTAACGATAACATTGGTTTTCACAGAGAGTTGTTACGGATAGATTGACGAAATAATACAAAAAAATGGCCTGATAAGCACTGGAGATACTTAGGATTGCGAATATGCTGAAATATGCTTTTTGGCTTGTTTGGAATTCAAGGAAACACCACTAAGTATGTCATGCTGGGGAAATTCAGCCTCAGATAAGGAAACTTGAAAAAGGAAATGAAATCGCATGTTTCAAGTACAAGGAAGAAAACAATATATACATAAGTAAACCATGGGCGTTTACCTACTCATGTATTTCATTCGCGATGGAGTGAAGAGGGTTGAAGGGAAATTAGGAAACAGTTCAACAGAAAACCTTAGCTGATTAAAATGTCAATAGCAGAAATAGACAACTGGAAGAATCGAGTAGGACAAGATACATGTTACTGCAAAAAATAATTTTAAATGATTCTGCACAGGCATCAATATAATGGTAATAGCTAAGAGCCTATTTTTAAGTTTATATGATTAGCCATTCTGTGTTTTCTCTCTCACACACAGATACATGTACTCACACACATACACACACATCAAAATTAATTACCATCTTGTCCTTCAGGCTACTGTTTTTGTGAGTAACAAATGTTATCCCCAGCCAAAAGACAGGAATAAAGTCCTAAAAATGTATCAAAGCCCCTATCATAGATACTTCTCTAAATAAAACTTCTGAAAGAGTTATAGAGTTTATTTTTAGTTACCATAATTTCAACACTTACCCATGCATATGGTGGAATTATAGGATAGTCCAAAATATTAACTTTATTTTTCCTGTTAGATTTTAGCATGCATTATATATTTAGGTCTGACAAACCAGAAAAGAATCCTGATAATAAACATGCTTTAGTAATAGATAACACTAGACTTAGAAAGTGTTTACTTTTACTGCCAGACCTTTCTACAACTTAATCTATATAAGAAAACAAAAGATCACCACTTGGGTTACTGTCACACATCAGTTTAAGAAGATCTGCCTTTTCTCTTCCTCCAGCTTTTTCTGAGAAAGGCATAATATGCTATGTTTTTCAAGGATTTTTTTTTCCTACCTGGAGATAGGCAAATAAAAAGTACAGGTGGGAGAGGTGAGCTATGACTGAGGCAGAATACATGATAGTGTTATTAATCCAAAAGTGATTTTTAAATACCTACTAACTAAGTACCAGCAACAGCAACAAAAGAGCCACAATAACAACAAACACGGTCCGAATTCTCAAAAAAAGAAGAAGAAGAAGAAGAAGAAGAAGAAGAAGAAGAAGAAGAAGAAGAAGAAAAGAAAAGAAAAGAAAAGAAAAGAAAAGAAAAGAAAAGAAAAGAAAAGAAAAGAAAAGAAAAGAAAAGAAAAGAAAAGAAAGACCTAGTAAAGGGATAAGAAACGTACATAAATTATTTGGAAAATAAGCACATAAAGTAAGTTCGGACAACAAACTTGGGATCTGTCTTATAAGATGAAGTTCATTTCCAGAGGTCAAACCTGAAAAAGGAGAATTACAAACAGAAATATAAATAGCAGGAAGCATGGAAATGATTGGGCAATAGTTAGAAGAGGATCAACATAAATAGAGAAAATATAAAGAGGAAAAACAAGACAGAAAAAAAAGCAGGCTGAAAACTACAGAAGGCTTGGTCATACTGAGGATGTACATGGTAAAAATCATTTTTGCTTTTCTACACTTCCTGATCATTTTCGGTCTCCATACTGGGCTGCTATCTTTCTGATATTCCTCAGGATTATATCTTTGACCCGAGATTCAGGACATTCTTTCCGGTTGCAGGGACTAGCCACCTTTATATACAATGGCAACTATCACTGACTCCCTGATGACTCTTGACTGTGTTTCTCTAATTCCAATGTCTAAACCCCTCTTCTATACCCCCAATCCACATTTCCAGCCACCTTATGGGTTATTCATCTCAAATCCTTAAAGCACCTCAAAATCAACATATTGCCACTTGATCCTTCTCTAGATTTTATAAATGAAGCTACCATTTTCCTTTAATGAAAAGCAGTTTCCCTATTAAGTATACCATTTGTACCTTAGAAAGAGAGGGAAAGAGGGAGGGAAGAGAGGGAAGGAGGGAGGGGTGGGAAAAAGGAGAGGAAGGAAGAAAGGGAAGGACGCACCTGCTAAAGGAGCAGCCTGGGACAATTTATTCAGGACAGAGGCCCACTGAGTGAACCCTGCAAACTCCTCCCATTTTAACAAGGGATTAAACTAGAGGCCAGCTGCCAAAGGGCAGCTCTTCTGTATGCTGGGCAGTCTGGTACAAAGAAGTAAAGGAAATACTGACCAGATAATTTAGATAATCGCTAATGGAAATGGGATTTGAAATGTGAGAAAGTATTAAGTGACAGTGTTAGCAAAACGGTAAAAGGCACTAAAAGGCAATGAAAATAGGTTGGTTGAGTTAAACTAATGGTGATACACTGAAGTAAAGACAAAGCAACACTTATGTTCCACCCTTATCTAAGTCCAGCAGGATGCCTGGTAAGTAGGTATTCAATAAATTACGTGCTGACTTTTACATTTTGATTGAGATTATATAGCCCTAGAACTTTCTGCCTCTTGAGATCTATTCATCTGAAAGAGGATAAAAACTAAGAAGGAACTGACACAAGATAGGAGATAATAGGTAATTAGGATCTGGAATGGCAGAAGAACCAAAATAGAAGGATACGTGAGAGACAAATAGGGAAACAGAATGGCAAGATTTACACAATATACTTAAAGGAAAATGAAAAGTTGGTTCCAAGTGAGAAGCTTGGATATTCTGAGAAAATGCAACATTGCTACTAATATTAAGAAAATTTAGAGGATGAGCTGGTTTGGAGATGATGTGGATAAATTTGGTTTTGGAAGTCGAGGGTAAGACGAGGCTTACGGGAGCATTCCTCAAGAAGGCAAGAAGTATTAGTCGAATAACAGTATTCTTTATGATACTTAGTTCTTAAGTATCATATTCAGGATATGATAAGTACTAGGATTAGTAACAGTATGTAGTTTTTATTTAACAAGGTATAAAAAAAGTATATATTGCCTTTCATATCATTTCCTATGTATTCCCAAGCAGAGAACCTGGGATTACTATATGTGAAATAAAATACTGTTATAAATTCCACAATGTGGATTTTCTCCAGTAAATTAGTTTCCTGATTAAACCCTACAGGGCAATGCCCTACCACTTAGCAGTTTCCTTATCATGATAGCATTATCAATTATTGTCTCAGCTTAGCTGATCACCACAGTTTGTAGTACTTATTTCCTAAAATAAATGTTTTTATGATTTACTGAAATAATTCATATTTACTTTTTATTAATTTGCTACCATATTTTCAATAATCATGATTATGACTCATCTTGTCAAATACTCTCCCCTCCTGCACACACCCCAGGGCTTCCTATTTCTACTGCTAGTTTGATTAGAGTGCTCTTTATAAGTACTTTTTTTATCATCTATATAAAATTTTATACACTTTTAATTTTTCTCATTTATTAGAATGGGCTTCTCTTAGGCCATCTTTGCTATGAAGTACATTTCTGAAATTAGACTGTTGCCTTCATGTTTGCAATTATTACTTGTTTAGAAGTTATTTCATAATTTTCTCTTGGGTTCCAGGTTCCTAACCTATGAAATGAGGCAGTGGGGCGAGGTGGTCTTGAGTTCTCTTCAGGTCTAATGTCAGTGAATTCTACATCTAATAACAACACTGCATAATTACACGATTCTCCTGGCTCATTTTATCACATTTGTAATGTCATTAATGTTAAATATTGAGGCAGCTTATGTAAATAGCATAGCTCTATGACCTATAGCACATGCATGAAAAAATTTGTTATAGATACTTGTATTTCTTTCTTTTTAATATGTGTAATGTTTATGTATACTGAAGAAAATGCAGGTGACAGAGAGTAGATAGGAAAGACTAGGGATGGGAGCATTGCTTTGAAGTAATAATGATGTCCCTTATGAAGATGTAATAAATATATCTTAATTTTATTTTCATTGCATTTTCATCTTCTCAATGATACAGCAAATCGTGTAATTTTTCTGGCAACTATTGCCCTCTGGAATGATTTATATTGCAGAGAGAATGGCATGCTCTCTATGGATATTTGCTATGCTTTTCTCTATGCACCATTCTTAAGCAACTAAAGGATGCTGCAGCTGTATAGTTAGAAGGGGGTTACATCTAGAATCCAACTGAAGAAAAACTAACTGAAATCTGCATTTCAGTCAATATTATAGAAGACTTTTAGATCCATCTGGAAGCTTACTATACTGCCAAACTTTGCCATTTTTATTCCCTTTCCATTTCCCAAAATAATGTATTTTCCATTTGTAGATTTATAAATTTGATCCTAGCTTTAGGCAAAGAAATGACATGTTTTTGATTTCTATTTTTTAATGCCCATTCTTCAGGATCAGGAGATGTGAATAGGATGAGAGAGAACAGAGGTTATAGGTGACAGAAGACAGTGACCTGAATGAGAGAAATTAAAGTGGGATGAAAAGTTTTAAATGGATTTAAAAATTATTTAGATGACATATCAGTAGAAGTGAGGAAGGACAGATTAAAGGTAATTCCATATTTCTCGCTTGTGCAATCTCTTCTCACACCGTTATCAGCATTGGTCTGTGTGACTAATAAAATATGGCAGATTATATGTCACTTCAGAAGCTAGATCATAAAAAAAGCATCATAGCCACTCTCCTTACTCTGTTTTGGGTTATTTACTCAAAAAAAAAAAAAAAAGCAGCCATGTTTTAGGAAAACAGGCAGCACTAAAGACAGCTTCACAGACAAGGGACTGACACGGTCTGAAAATAGTCACGTGAGCCACCTTGGAAAAAGATCCTCCAGCCCCAGTCAAGTCTTCCAACAACTGAAGCCCCTATCAAAAAATGTCCTTAATATTTGAAGACACTTTGAGCCTTAACATCCAGTTAAACTGCCTCAGATTCCTGATCCTCAGAAACTGTGTGAGACTATACATTCTTGCTGTTTTAAGCTTCCACGTTTTGGGGTAATTTGTTGTGCAATGATAGATAACTAAGCAAAGTCTCAATAAAGAGCCCTAAACCAGAAATAAAGATGAGAATTACTGGCATCAATTCCATAGTTTTGGATATATTTGGATGAGGTTTACTTTGATAATGTGTATAGGAAGAAAAAAGGAGAGGATTTCAAATACAGCAATAGTTGAGGACTAGGACTCATAGGGAAAAGATCCAAATGAGACTAGGAAGGCATAAGGAAAATAAAAAGGACAATGTCACAGAAGCCATGGGAAGAGAATATTTTGAGATGGAGGTAGAGGAGGGGTAATAGAACTAACAAATTCTGCTAAGAGGTTAAGTCAAAGAAAGACAAAGTGATAGTCAGGAGGCCATCTGTACTGAAAGCAGTTTCAGAGAAGCGTTAAAAATGCAAACAAACAAAACAAAACAAAAAAGTGAGCTGAAACTAGAGCTTGTATTATTCTGAGGACAAATGCCTATTATGATCACTACCACAGCCCACTGCTAAATTGTGGTACAGCCACAAGTTTTAATTTTGGAAGGGAACTAAAAGTGGTCTCTCATGTGCAATGTATTATTCTTCATTTACAACAGAAGATAAATCTCAGTCCTCAGATGTCCAATGGGAAAGGTGTCCTAGCTATGAGCTCATGTGAAGGAATCAACAAATACACAAGGATTAATCACCATGGTGAGCGTCAAGGGAAGAAAACTGATTACAATTCTCCAGAAATTCATATATTAATATTTTTTAAAATAATAAAAAATGATATCTAAAACCATAGGGGCACCTGGGTGGCTCATCCAACTCTTGATTTTGGCTCAGGCCATGATTTCAGGGTCATAAGATCAAGCCCCCTCTCTCCCTCTCCCTCTACCCCTTCCCTCACTCTCTCTCTCTAAATAAAATCTTTTTTAAGACAATGCATAAAAATATGAATTCACAAAATAATGATCAAACATCAACATAATTTCAGACATGAATAGGCAGAACTTTAAAATAAATAACTAATATTAAAATATTCAATGAACAAGTTAAAGAGCAGACTGGATATGAGTAATAAAAGAATTAGTTAAGTGCAGTAGGCTGTTTCAGTAAAATATTGAAAACTGTGACCCAAACGCAAGCAGTTGGTGGAAACTGAAATGAATACAGGTTAAAAAAAAAATTGAAAAAGATCTTTAGAAATGATTCAGGGTTCAGCACAGAGAGATACAAATATGAAAAATATATCTTTTTTCAAAAAAAAATAAAATCAGATAAGGGACATGGAGAATAGAATGAGACCAGTGAAAAAGAATGAAAAGGAAACTAACCTGCATATGAAGGAAAATAATATATGACACACGTGACTTTGCAGATCACTCAGGACAATTCTATAAACAATACCGGGACAATTACGTTTGCATGGGAAAAAAATAAATCATATTGCTACTTCAAACTATATAAGATACAGTCACAACAGACTCTTATTGAGCAATTACATACCAGCCACTGCATTTATTATTGGGTATCCAACAAGGTAGGTAGAGTATTCCCATTCATGAATATATTATATCCATGACTTTTTCTCTCTCCCTCCTTCCCTCCCTTCTTTCTTCCCCCACCCTTTTTCACCAACCCCCACCACTACTCTCCCTCTACCCCTCCCTTTCTCTCTCCCTCCCTCTGTGTCTTTGGAGTATTGAGCCATCCTTCAGGATGGTATTTCTCTTTCCACTGTGGCTTTAATCTCTACACTTTTTCAGAACAATTTTTATATAATGTAAATCTGATTATGCATCTCTTGCTTTAATGACTTCTACTCTCTTTGGAATAAAATAAATACTCCATAGCATGGCATGCCAAGAGCTTTTTATTTTTTAAATCTTTATCTGCTCAGCTTCCCAATGTATTGTTTAAAATATGTACACAAGGTCTTGAGTACTCTATTATTGTTAAGCTCCCTGAACACAGTGTTCTCACTTTCTCTCATCCTTCCACATCCTGGTGTATGCTACTTCCCTGTCAAGAGCTGTACCACTTCATAGAGCTTTGTTCCCAAGCAGAAGTTTTCTCATCTTTATTAGTCACCATCTCTTCTGTGAGGTAAGCAGGGACTATCTCCCCTCACTTTCTGTACAGCTTTCCGTATAAAACTTAAGATGTTAATTTATGGTATTTGCTGACTTTTCTAAGTCTTCCCTAAGATATAAATTCACTGAGGATAGGAAATTGTATACATCCCTAAGGCTTTGAACAATGACTATATATTTTTAGATGGAATTTAAAGCAACAATCACCAGAGCCAAACACAAACTTATTGAATGATTCTTTTTGAAATTATTCTAAATCATACTCATTCTGGACTTGTTATCAGAGTACTGTATCAAAGAAAACTACAGAAACATAAAGGGCCAGAATTCTGGAAGGGTAATATGTAAGAAATTATAATGAGAGCCTTTGTCTTCAGTTTTGGTCATGTGATTTTCTTTGCTAATATGTGCTGGAATGGTGATGTGCCGTCTTCTCTGTAAGTCTGTAACCACTAGAAAAAAATGTCCTGTCTAGCTCACTGGTGGTTTTTTATTTTCTCGTTCTTGTCCTTTGAAAATGCAAGTGCATACGTAATAATTCCTTGCAGGTAATAGGATTCTGATTAAAAGGCTCTACTGAACTGTGACTTATCTCTCTACTTAGAATTTGCAAATGCTAATGAACTTACATATTTTTCTTATATGCCATACAGACATCCAGTTCACTTTGCTCCCACCTGATTTCCTGAAAAAGTAACAGTCTAGACCCATAATTGTCCCAATACAGGGCTTATTTACTTAGCTAAAAATGTTCACCTCTGACAGTCACATATAAATCCTAAATTGAAGACATGCCAATCACATTCTAACTCAGAGGTAGACTATGCCTCCAAGACTAGCACCAGATTTTCTTTTTTATTGAGCAGAATTCTATAGACAGGCAGAACTCTTACTGAAGCCATTTAAATCAGCCTGTAAAAAAAAAAAATTAGAAAATTTGTCTGACTCACTGGAGCAACATAAAGAAAAAGACAGCTCTGAGTGGGGGGAAAAATGAGGTCACAGCAAGAAAGGAGTACTTGGGTTACTCAAAAATCTCAAATACCATAAAAAGTAAATCAAAAAGCCATAACAGGATTTCTGGAGATACCAGAGCCTCAGCAACTCAGCAGCTCAGTTTATTAGAGTGGAGTGATAACGAGGCCATGCTTTAGGATCCTGAGTGGCCACTTATTCTGGTTGTGCTCCAGGACCACAGACTTCACCCCTAACCCAAATCAGAATCCGTGAAACATCTGCTGTCAGTTACAATGGGACTTGGGTGAAAGAGTTTTGATGAAACAGTGCAAATCTATCACCACCCACTGAAAAGGTAGGTCAAAGTACAGGTCTTATTGATGGAGCAGATGTTAGGTTGAAGAGATTCATCTCAGGACAGAAATACAATGTTATAGAGCTGAAGATTTATCAATTGTCCTTTTTCCTTGTGCTCTTTGTTCATGTTATTGTCTTTCATAATTCACAACTAAAAATAGGCAAAGAGTCATTCATGGTGACAGGTTACCTGGTGTCCTCAATCCAGTTCTAGTGATGCCTGAGGTCTGACTGGCCCACAGGAAGGAAATGAGCCTTTCTAATATAAAATATGTGTACATTACTGGAAACAACTCTAGCAACACTGTCCTAACTATATTTGAGGCTATCCACTAAATAAAAAGACATTACACGGAAGAAGCATAGGAAATAACTTTAAATTTATTTTTTAAAGTTAGGTCTTATTGTCTTATTGATACATCACTGTGGCTGTAATAACAGTTTCCTAAGAAAGGTGGTCACTCAGATTCCATATGAAAGGCCTCAAAAATGGCTGTTTAACAGAAAATACTATATTGTGAGGATGTTACGAGAAATGTTACTGAAAAAGAGACAGATATTCATTTCATATATCAATTAAATATTTATACACAAATTCTAAGTATTCTTCTACTTTGCTAATGTTATGCATAACCCTATAAATAGGTTATTACCTCTGGTAAAATACAGCCCTCCATTTTAACAAGTAGATGTCACTAAATGTGAAGCAAACATGATATAACCAGGTAATTAAGGCTATTGAATGAAATAGAACTACCAAAAAGGGGGGGGGGTGAGAGAGAAAGAGAGAAATTTTAAGAGTTTTAATAGCAGTGGGGATAAAGAACTCAAATTGCTTTCTCAAATAGTCTTCCTCCAAAGTCATTCTAGCCTGACAATCATGAAGTCCTACACCCAGGAAATATATACATGTATTCAAGCAGACAACACACATTTTCAAGCATTCAGTGAACAAAATACCCCAAGGGAAAGTAAGTCAGTAAGAAGGAAAATGAAACTGACACCAACTAGCATTATCAAGCTTCGGAACTATGAGCAATTATG
Organism: Spilogale gracilis; assembly: GCA_004023965.1. Classification (NCBI taxonomy): domain Eukaryota; kingdom Metazoa; phylum Chordata; class Mammalia; order Carnivora; family Mephitidae; genus Spilogale; species Spilogale gracilis. Next base: position 175,465 of record PITA01001434.1, read on the forward strand.
AAATCAAAAATTGTTAACTCGTGATTATAAATTAGGAAATGAAGACAAATTCTAGAATAATATAGAGACAAATAATAGTTCTCAAGGAATGAATAGAAGTTATCATGACTACCTAAAAGGTTAAAATCCTAATGGACATATTTATACCAAAAACACCTGTACCAGGAGAATATATAATAGGTAAACATTAAGAAACATGTTCATGTGTCATAGTCAGGTTTATCTCATTCTTTACCATCCTAATATCCTTTCAATTAGAGCAAAGTGGTAACAAGAGAACAAATAAGGCAGGAAACATTCTCACCATCAGAATCTTAGAAAACTTCCAAACTACAGTAAAAAATGAAAAAAAAAATTTAAGAAACATAAAAATAACAATTGTAGACATTTAATAAGCACTGTTTAGGGGATACAGAACATACATGCCTGAAAAAGAAAGGATTTTTTTAAAACCATAGATATAAAAAAGCATGACATTTTTATTTAATATAAAACAAGAAATGATCAAGTAGATGGAATAATTGCCCAAGTACTTAATCTCCATAGACTTACACGAAAATAAGTTAATGAAATCATACCAACAAATTAAAAGCACATTTGAAAGAATTAGAGAAAATAAAAGCTATGACAAGAAAAGTGGCTTTTCAGTCATAAAACAACAGTGGGAGACTTTTCATAGTAAGACACAGAGTACTTATACCTCAAAAAAATATTTGGAGATTCCAGGAAAGTGTATTTGAAATTAGAGACATAAGAGAGATATAGAATAACTGTACAGATATGAAATATGTAGGGGTAGAATTACAGGGTCAATTTCTGTGAATATTTTAATGGTAATATTTTACTCACATTTTGAGACTCTATTTTCATAAGAATATAAAACCAATTCATTAAAAATTCCATGAAAGATTTGAAAAAGGTATAACCTTCTATTTTACAAGGAGTTCAGCATCTAGGTAATGGAAAAGAATAAGAAAAAGAATAAAAAGGAACAATTTTGAGGATTGTTGTCTTGTTTCATTGATCCATGAAGCCAAGCAATGATTCAGGCAGATTTTTTTCTTCTTTACATGATTATTCACATATCTATAGAAAGATGTATAGTGTTTTGACCTTCTTCACAGGAGTTCTGTGTAGACAAAGTTAGGAGCATAATTTACTGTGCTTGGAGGTCACAGTCAGGCCCTTGCTGTCTCCCCAGCAGGCTGGTTGATTCCTAGGACTGTGCTCTGCCTCCCCACCCAGAAATATCCCCCATATACTGCTCTTACAAAGAGGGAGTTAGAGCCTCAGAGGGTGTTAGGAACCTAGCCACATGTGGATTCCAATTTGAATGATCCCCTTACAGAGTTCAATGTTATTATGGAAGGACAGGAGTCTAAGTCAAGGCCAGAGACTGGGTGCATTGAATAGCCTTTAATGTCTGGAGAGGAGTCAAACCAGATAGGAGCTGCTAAAAACAGGTGTGTCAGAGGAGGCGCCCATTCAGCAGTTTTAGGATAAAAGAAAAATCTGCTCAGGGCTGTCACAGCAGCATTTTCAGAACATATCTACATAAATTCAGAAGATTGTATTGTTTGCATTCATTATATATGACTTCTCTGCAAATCAAGTGAAAGCAACCACTCTGCTTTACTCTATTCTTTATAATTCTCCTCCTCACTCTGTCCTTTTGGAGAATATTAAAACACAATTCTCTCTCCTTCAATTTGTGTGGAGATGAGACTGGATAGAAGTGCCACAGAGCTGACAGGTCATACTTTAAATTAAGTTTCCCAAATAGGAATTTAATCTAGTTTCAATAAAATAGTTATTAACCACTTTTAATTAGGAAAAGCAGGCTCGAATCTAGGGTACTTTCTTCAGCTCCCAGTGCAAGGACTGGTCATTAGTCACTGATGGTATCAGGGCTTGTCTTCAAAGGGCTGTGGTACACAAGCCCACCAAACAACCCTCAGGGGAAAGGACAGGCTTGAAAGGCACCGTTGTGGGGATATTCCACAGTTGGACTTGATTTGCAAAGGCTTTTTCTTGGTGTCAATAGAGAGTCTCTTTCTGAATTGATGAAAACTTCTGGCAATCGCCCAAGATGACCAACCTGGGCAAATCGCAGTGAATAAAACACAAGAGCTCATCCTCACCACCAGAGAGCAGGCAGTCTTCGCAGAGTGGCTCCACATACATTAGCAGGCTAGAAATGCCGTGACTGCTTAATCCTATCCTTCATCACGGCTTCTTGGTACCCAATAACAAGGAGTTTTGCTCTTGTCAGATTACAAATCAAAAGCAGATTTAGGCACAAATAGGGTCATGTGACCAAGGCAAGCACCCTTTTCACATCCACCACACGTATCTCTTAAACACTATGGATGTGAGCAATGAAGTACAAAACTGGGAGAGGGCATCTATCAGTGCTGAAAAGTGAGAAGGAGATCCACCATTCACATTTCACACACCTTAAGACACTTCTGCCACATTAGGTACAGACTGAATTGAATGAAGTAAGGATGAAGATCCAACTTGTTTCATTAAAGAGCTTAGAGAGTAAGCACAAGGAATCTTGATAAAGCCTCACTGTTACTTCTTAACTTGAAAAGGAGAAGCCAGACCATGAATGAATGCCAGTGTGAGGTTAGACTTTCCATTATGGAGGTTGCATAAAACGAACAGAAAGTCACCTATCAAAATTTCTTCTTCAAGTGACAGAATAGCACTTCAGTAGGGTATCCCTCCCATCTGATGAGCAGCAGAAAGTCTACACTGTCAGAATTCATCTTGTCTGGGGCTACAAGCCTGCAGAGTCCTGATGCCTTTCTGGCATGGGTGACTGCAACACGAAGAAATGAGCAAGCAGTAAAAATCACCAGATCTGCGAAAAGATACAAGGTGGAAGAGGCCGCTTTGCACAATCAGAAGAATCAAGAGAAATGTCACTCTCTCAAACAGATACACTGCAGAAGGTTCCAGGAAATGCTGCTTTGGGTCTGCAAAACTTTTGCATAGTCACAGTGAAGGACTGATCCAAAATCAGGGAAGAATATTAAAGATGGAAATCATGGTTATGACTTAAACTATATTACAATGAAATACACACTGAACAGTGTGGAACTGGAACAGTGAGTTACAACCCTACTCAAAGAATTTACTCAGAACTGGGGAGGGAGACGAACATTCCAAAATGATAGGCAGACACGCCTTGTACTCAGGATTTTCAATGTACTAATAATTGGAATTCTGAAGTTTAAAAGCTCAAAACAAAGAAAAATGTAATTAAAGAAAATATAGGAGAAAACACACGTGTGCACACACATGCATGCACATCCTACTTTTCCAGAGTTGAAGAAATAACTGAATCTGCAGACAAATTGAATGGGTTTACTAAGCATCAGGAGAAACTGATCAAGAAAACGATATGCATCGAGATTAAAAAAAAAAAAAAACTATAGAAAAACATACAGATCCAAGGAGAAGAGAAATTTAATCATACATCAAAAATTTTTAAATGACTTGTTTACTTCAAATGTTTCAAGATGTATGAAAATACAATTTTAGGAAAGAAGAAGAAAAATTTTTATCAAGAATTCTCTAGGAAGTTGTCTTTATTTGTGATAACTAGATCAAGACAGCCACAGATACAAAGGGATAAGAAAGAATACCACTTGTATATATGCTTAAAATACACTTAGAGATTGAAGAATTAAATAAAACGAGGACTACAAGAACAGGAAAATACAGATATAAGATCCTGATGATAGACAACAAGGAAACTCTGGGAAATATTAGAATTGCATTTTTAAAGTATTACTATTTTGTTATGACTTAATGCAAATTAGAAAACTTTGCCTTAGAGTGTGTAATAGGTAACAGTAATAAAATTTTATAACTAGAGTCTGGGTTTAAGTGTAAATTACCTCAGTAAAAACTAAAAACTCAGGGAAAGTTGGAAGAAATTAAACATTAAAATCTTAAACAAGAGAATATATGCTGTTGTTTCTAATTAGAAAAAGATGCATTTTTCTAAACATTTGAAGGAAACCACTAGTAGAAAAAAAACCTAGATATTTACCTGCCAAGTCAATACATTAAAAGGATGAAAATACAAAATGAGAGAACACATAAAGCAAAGTCAGTGGACAAGCATACCCATTTCCCTGATAACCCTAAATTAATTCTAAAAACTATAATGAAAACAGACTTTCCCCCATTAGAGTGGGGGAAACAATCAAAATATCATGATACACTCTTGACAAAATACATACCAGAAATAAAAGGCAAAGAAAGGCTAACTTGCTGAATGAATTATGTATTTAAATGCTGACCGCCATGTAATTGACAACGAACAGCAAAATTCTCAATCCAACTCTAACCAGTCTATAGGACACTCTGGAATAAGTTAAGGCATTTCCACCAGAAAGGATATTATTTTTAGCATGCTACTGAGATGTAAAAAAGCGTAAAAAAAATAAAGTCAGAAAAGCAAATTACAAACTCACTCAGAGTGCTCTTAGCTTTATACAAGTTTCTTTGTCTTCATAGCTTCACCTGGATGTTGGGAATATAGCCATTTTATTGTTTCTTATATTCTAAATTTTCTAAAATATATTTAAAACACATTTTATTTTAATAAGAAAAAAAGAGTAAAGATGAATCAATAAACTTTGCCCTTCCCAGGAAGTGTGGAAATTTCTCCTAAGGTTTCTGTGATGAGTTCTGCATCTCTTCCTATGAGTGCAGCTTCAAACAAAACAAATATTAAGGTTTTATTTAGAGGTTTCTAAGTTCCAGTCTCATTTTCTCTCTTTCATTAGTGTTATTCAGCCACTAAAACTGAAGGCAATTGAATAAAAGCAAATTTGAAATATGCAGTAGCGCACACAAAATAGTTTAAGAACCACCAAAAATTGTTCTACATAAATATAACACCTAACACTTAATTGTCTTCTGCCTCTTAATGCTCAGCTTGCAGTATTAAAGCCAATTGCTTCCTATATCCCTTATAAAACAGAGATGTCGCTTTCTCCTCTCCAGGGACTAACGTGATGAAAGAAACTTTCTAAACTGAAAAATCTATTTACGTCTTTCTCTAGAAAAAAAAAAAAAATCCCTTTTTGTCATTGTTGTTAAAATTCCTTCCTTAGATTTGCAATTTTATTTATTTTTATTTTTTTATTGTGTTATGTTAGTCACCATACAGTACATCACAGTACATCATTAGTTTTTGATGTAGTGTTTCATGATTCATAAGCATAATGTTCTTCTTAAACATTAGCATTTTCAACATAGTAAAACAATAAGAATCAAAACACTAAATCTAAACAATGTCCATATCTACTGTTTCTCTTTATAAATTTAAAACACATAGATTGGGGTACCTGGGTGGCTCAGTCATTAAGTGTCATCTGCTTTCAGCTCAGGTCATGATCCCAGGGTCCAGGATCTGGGCCCAAATCAGGCTCCCTGCTTGGTGGGAAGCCTGCTTCTCTCTCTCTCACTCAGACTGCTTGTGTTCCCTCTCTAGCTGTGTTTCTCTCTGTCAAATAAATAAAATCTTTTTAAAAAATAAAAATAAAAACAAGAAGATTAGCTGTTGCTGGATAGGTCAGATGGGAGGAATGCACAGCTTTTTTGTGTGTGTGGTGATGAAAATATTCTAGAGTTAGATAGTGCTGATTTTGCACAACATTGTGAATATAATAAAACCACTGAATTGTATACTTTAAGATCGTGAATTATAGGATAATGAATTAAATCACAGTAGAAGATTCTTCTAGGAAAAAACAGTCAACCATTTATGTACAATTTGATATTCCTTCTATTGCTAGGTAGTATCCCACTGCATGAATATTTTACTATTTGTCTATTTACTACTTGATGAGCATTTAAATTCTTTTTAGTTATTGGCAATTATCAATGCTGCTGCTATAAATACACATGCAAGTCTATGTGGATATGTGTTTTCAATTTCTCTTGAGTAAATATATGGAAACACAATTTTTGGATCAAATAAAAAGTATGTATTATACTCATGGGAAACTATCAAATGATCTCAAAAGTGATTAACCATTCTGCTCTCTTATCAGCAATACATGGCATTGCCAGGAGCTCCAGTTCTCTGCTAACAGTTGGAATTGTCAGGCTTTTAAGTTTTAGCCATTCTAGAGAGTGTGCAGTAATACCATGACAGCAGTCTTCCTGCAGGCTACTGTAACAACTACCATAGACTAGGTAGCTTCAACAAGTATTTATTGCTCACAGTTCTGGAGAAGTCTTACATGAAGGTACCAGCAGATTGGATGTCTAATAAAAGCTCTGTCCCTGGTTCACAAACAGCTGCCTTCTAGCCATTTCCCCAAATGGCAAAGAGATGGTCTCCCTGTCGTGTCTCTTCCTACAATGGCGCTAATCCTACCCAGGAGGGCTCCACCCCTCTATGACCTAAGTGCCTTCCCACTTCCAAATACCAGCACATTGGGAATTAGGACTTCAGCACAGAGATTTTGGGAAGATACATTCAGTTCACAGAAAACATAATACTGAACATCTTGAAGTAATAATTGCTATTCATATATTTTGATAAACTGTCTAAATCATCTGCCATTTTCTTTTTAATTAGATTGTTTGCAGTCTTCTTAATAAGCTGAAAGAGTAGTTTATGTATCGTCTGGATATGTCTCTATCTGACATGTTTTGCAAAACATTCTCCCAGTCTGTGGTTTGAACAGTCTTTTTATTAACTGTGGGGGTTTTTTTAACATAAAAAGTATTTAATTCAAATAAAATCCAATTAATCCAATTTTTCTTTCATGGTTTGTCTGCTTTCTAGAGAAATCTTTGCCTAAAAGTTACATAATTGTATCTTTCACATTTAAGTATATGATATATTTTGAATTAATGTTTTTATACACAGTGGAATAATACTCAAGCTTCATTGACACATTGCTGCCTCTCAGTTGAAGTATATGCAGCTCTACTTCTTGATTCTGTTTCACTGAACAATATAGCAAACCTTACACCAAAACTACATGGTCCTACTGTAGATGATATAAAGTCTTGAAACCAGGTAATATATGTTCTTCAATATTTTATTCTTTTTTAGTATTGCTTCTGGTATTTTAAGCTCTTTGCATTTATATTTGAACTTTATGATCACTTTGCCAATTTTTATAAAAATGCCTGCTGAGATCTTGAGATTACATTGATTCTACAGTTCAATTGGGACAGTCATGACAACTTTTCCATATTGAGTCATCCAATATTGTAATTTCTCTCAGCAGTTTTATGTAACTTTCAGTACATGTATCATACATATTTTTGTAAAGAATTATCCTTACGTATTTTATATTTTATGTTATTATAAGCAGTATTTTTAATTTTGCTGGCTGACAAGAATAAAAATAATATTTTTGAATATTGATTTGAATCTTAAAACCTTGCTAATAAACACATTTATAATTTCTATTGCTTTTTGTTGTTATTGTGGGTGTTTTGTTTTGTTTTGTTTTGTTTTTGAGACTTGAGAGCTCGCACATGCCCTAAGATGGGCGAAGGGGCAAAGGGACAGGGAGAGAGTTCCAACAGACTCCCCACTGAACCCAGGGCCCAATGTGGGACTCATCATGATCTGAGCCAAAATCAAGAGTCAGACACAACCAACTGAGCCCCCCAAGCACCCGCATTCTATAGTTTTCTGAAGAGATGGCTCGATCATTTGTCAAAAGAGATTTTCTTCTTCTTTTGCCATCTGTGTATCTTTTTTTATCTTTTCTTATTCCACAGACTAGAACTCCCAGCACAATGTTAAGTGGAAATACAGAGATTAGCTATCCTTACCTCATTCCTGAATTTAGGTAGAAGCATTTATTTTTCCACTATTTAAGAGTGGTATCAGTTATGGGATTTTCACAGATACACTGCATTAGCCTCAGGAAGTTCCCTTTTTATGAAAGTTTGCTGGAGATTTTCATCATGAAGCACTACTGAATTCTGTATCTTTGTATCTATGGAGATGACTGCATGTACTGGTTTTTGGGTTGTTTTTTTTTTAATTCTGCTTGTATTGGGAATTACTTTGATTGACTATGGAAAATTAAACTGCTTTTGTGTTTGTGGAATACAATTCATTAGGTCATAGTATATTACCCATTTGGTTAATCACTAGATTAAATTTGCAAAGATTTAAATGAAATTTTGTTTATGCTTACATGGTATATTTATATTTTCTTTCCTTGTAATACATTTGTCTTATCTGTGATTTTGTGTGCTGACCTTATCAAATGTGTGAGTATGCATGCCTTTCTCTTCTAATTTCTGGATGAGTTCATGTATAACTGGTATTATTTATTCTTTAAATATACGCTAGAAATCATCAGTAGAGGCGGTTGGTTGGTGTGTGTGGTTATTAAAAATGACTTCAACTTATTTTACAGCAGCATGGCTATTCATGTTATCTATTCATTCTTGGATGAGCATTTAAAGCTTGACCATTTAAGTTGTTTTGGTTACTGGCAAGAAGTTTTTCATAATAGTCCCACATAATATTTTTAATGGAGGTAGGTTCTGTACTGGTTCTCCTTATTTTGTTCCTAACATCCTGGCATTATTAATACATGCTCTTATTCTCCCTTTCCCCACCTCATACTTTTTCCTTTTAAATCTGTTTGCAGGTTTTTAGATTTTATTGATCTCCTCAAAGAACTAGATGCTATTTTTTTGTTTTCTGTTTTACTGTCTTCTGCTTTTATCTATAGTATTTCCTTTCTTTTGTTTAATTTGGATTTAATTTGCTTTTCTATTCCTAGTTTGTTTTAAGGTTTAACACTAGATCATTGATTTGAGATCTTCCAAGATTTCTTATGTGTATTTGATTGTATAAATTTCTCATTAAACAACTTTTAACTGTATCCTATAAGTTTTATGTTGAGGTTTCATTTGCTGTATCTTCAAAATATTTTTATTTCTTTTTTTTAATCTAAAGGCTAGAGTGTAACTTTTTAATTATTTAGTTTTCTAGTGTGTGTGAGAGAGAGAGAGAGACAGAGAGATAGAAAGCGAGGGAGGAAAGGAGGGAGTGAATGAGTATGCACACAAGAGAGATTTCTAGATTAATACCATTGTGTAAGAAGATACTCTGTAGGGCTTCAATCTTCTGAAGCCCACTGGGCTTTGTTTTATGGCATGATAATATTGTCTATCTTGGCTCCACGTGTTTTCAAAAGTAATGTGTAAAAACTAATGTGTATTCTACAGTTGTTGGCTATAGTTGAGTATAGTGGTTAAGAAGGTCATTCAGGGGCGCCTGGGTGGCTCAGTTGATTAAGCGACTGCTTTCGGCTCAGGTCATGATCCTGGAGGCCCAGGATCGAGCCTCACATCGGGTTCCCAGCTCAGCGGGAAGCCTGCTTCTCTTGCTCTCAGTCCCTCTGCTAGTGTTCCCCCTCTAGCTGTGTTTCACTCTGTCAAATAAATAAATAAAATCTTTAAAAAAAAAAAAAAAAGAAGGTCATTCAGATTTTCTGCATGCTTATTGTATTTTTATTTAGTCAATTACTGAGTGAAATACATAGAAAGCTCAAAGTTCAGTTAAAGTCTGCCTATTTCTCCTTTACTTTCCCATAGGTTTTTGTTTTCTACATTTTGAAGCTATTATGTGAATGTTTATAACTTTTATATTTTTGATGTATTGACCCTTTCATCATCAGGATGTATCCTTCTTTGTCTTAAAACTCATTATCTTGAAGTCTACTGTAACTTATATTAACCACTTCAACTATCTTATGCTTTGTATTTTCATAGTATATTGTTTTCCAACCATCTATTATCAATCTATCTCTGTATTTAAAATGTGTCTTCTGTAATAGGTAGTTGTTTCTTCCCTATTTAAACCACTCTAAAAGCCTCTGCAGGGCACCTGGGTAGCTCAGTGGGTTAAAGCCTCTGCCTTCAGCTCAGGTCATGATCTCAGGGTCCTGGGATTGAGACCCGGGTCCCGTGGAGCTCTCTGCTCAGCAGGGAGCCCGTTTCCACTGCTATCTCTGCCTGCCTCTCTGCCTACTTGTGAACTCTCTGTCAAATAAATAAATAAAATCCTAAAAAAAAAAATTGGATTTGGAAATCTTTGTGATTTAGGTACTTATTGCCATAGTTGTTTTTATGTCTACCTAATTACTATTTATTCACCTTCAACTCTCATTTCAAATTTAATATTTTCCATTCTTGATTGATTTTAGTTGTTCATTCTCCATTTCTTAAACTCTTGACTGAATATTGAACATTTTAATATTTTACCAACTCCATATTATATTGTATTATTCTGATAATTAAAAAATAATTCTAGTAGGTAGTGGACTGCCTGATTCAAACTGCAAATGGAGTTTCTTTCACTGCATGTAGCTCTGATAATTCCATTTTTGTGGCTTCCTGCTGATGCTGTCTAAGGTTGAATTCCTCCCAGTCTCAAAATATGATAGTAACCAAGGATTTGAGCAGAGATATAATACATATTTTCTATGATTTTCTTGCTTCTAGCACTCTCTACAACTCCCAATCATCATCTACTCTTTGTATCCTTACACTTCCAGTTATCAGGATTCACCATTCTCTCACTCAGGCTATACACTGTTGGGGAATATAATTATTTAGAAAAACATTAAACTCACAGATATGGCTCTGTGCAGGGATATTTTTCAATAACCAAATGTTTTCTGACCCTTTGATTTTTCAGTGGGTCTCCTTACACGCAAATAGTAAAGCCCCCACAATTCATGTGTAATTTAGCTGTCAGCCATGGATTTGGGGCAGTTTATGCATTGAACTTAGATCCCATTTCTTCTTCCAGCCTCATGTTGCCACAATTTCCAGAAGCTTCAGTTTCCAGAAGCTACCACTGCCCTATTTTCTGACCTTTGTCAAAACGTTTAGCGCTTAGACCATAGCTTTTCTCTGGGCTATTTCTGGTAACAGGTACCCAGTATACTCATGAGGCCCAGCAAACACTCTCATCTTCTGATTAGAAAGTTATAATCCTACTCCTCTTTGGTTGTAGTTATTTTGGAATTAAACTCCTCTGCTTCTACCTTCTTTTTGACATTTTTTATTCTTCAAATAGCTCTTTTTATTATTCTTATGTTTTTAATAAGTAGTGTCTACATTGGGTTCCTGTAACTATTTCACTTTTGTTTTATTAAAGTAAATTCTACCCTGCTCAAGGTTTCGGGGAATCATGTCCCCATAATATTTTTCTAGAGCTAGAAAAGAGCTGGGGTAATTGCAAGGGTCTGTGTTACCATGGGGATGGAGGGGGCAGGCTGCTGCCAAGGGTTACAGAGTAAGCGATGATCATGCAATATTACAACCTTACAATAAAGTATATTCTCTCCCAAGCACTACTTGGAAAAATGAACCTGAACTGAATAGCAACTCTAGTCCTGCCTTTATGAGAAGGGAATCACCTAGTTTCTTCACTAAAAATGGTTGTTGATTAGGATTGGCAGTATATTGGAGAGTGCCATGTAATTCTCCAAACCATCCTGTTCCTCCAAATACTAGAGTTGTCTAATTCTGCCAAAAAGCAAAAATACTAATTAAAAGCACCTGGTATGTCAGCAAATTTGGATTAGGCACAGAAACTGACCATGAGTACAGAAGTTCTTCCCTGAGAAGTTTATATGTAAATTTTTTCCTTGTCTGTGTTCACTTCCAAGTATGCCTGGCAACATGCAAGTGGAATCCCTCAATCAGGTGTGCGACAGGAGTCCGAAGAGCCATAGGATAAAATGGGCTAGCTCACTTCTGTACATCACAGACTCACAGATTTAGAGTCTAAGTAGAAGAGTTCTTATTGGCCCCACTACTTGGCTCCTTTCTAATTGGGTTTTTTTGTTTGTTGGTTTGGTTTGCTGGATTTTGTTTGTTTATTTGGGTTTTGTTTTTTGCTTCTTGTTTTTTATTCAGTTTGGTCTGGTCTACATGCTGCTTGCCATCCCATACTCCTATTTCAGTTTGAATTACAGTTTCTATACGTGCAAGATTAAAAAAAAAAAAATCCACCCATGGAACTCAGTTGAAATGGGAAAGACTATCCTACCCTCTAGGTATTAGAGCAATAAATCAGAAAGCTGGAAGCTGAAGTTCTTGTGGATATCTAATCTCTGATTTCTCACTCATCTTAAGATATTCCATTTATTTTCTCCATTACCTTTTTTTACAAGTAAGATCTGTATGCATCAGTCTTCTAATAAATAAGGCTATCCTAGGTCAAATTCTCTATGGCATATATATATATATATATTTTTTTGGAGAATCTCTTAAGAATCTGCTCCAAATGGGACTAAATAATATGGAAGGTAGGGAAGCCTCTTCGATTAGTCTGGGAAGAGAAGATATTTGTCTTACCAAATAAGTGGACAAGTAGACTGTCTATTCACATCAAAAATAATAAATAGCAAAAAAGGAGAAATAGTAATAGCTCCAGAAACAGGAAAGGTGTTTTGTAATAGAACACTGATTAGATATTTTCTTAATTGAGATCGCTATTACAAGTATCTTTTCAATAATACTAATTGTAAAGTTGTCCTAAAATAAATATTCCATTTCACTGCCTTCAATGTACTTTTCTAGTTCTTCCTTTACAGTTGTATATGCTATGGTCTATTGTGTAGTACTGTGTAAAACAAAGGCACATTAAATAAATGTGAGAAGTCATTATCATGTACTTACTATGCAAGACTGTACAATGCCCAGAGCAGTGAAGGGAAGGGAATTCTCTGAACAGGGCAATTTTTTGCATATTGCTGATACATTTCTCAAATCACAGTCATTTCCATGGAAACAGTCTGTGATATTGAAAAGACAGCAACTGTCTTCTAAGATCCAGCAGAAAAATAATTTTGTCTCCAAATGTAAAAGCTTCTTAGTCAATAACAAATATTGTCAATAATTAGCAATAACAGCAAGGGGAATTCAATTACAGGCAAAGCAAATTGCTTTTTATTTAAATGTTTTCTTTTTAATGCATCCCAGTGTGAAAGTCCCTCTTTAAATTAGTGAAAGCATGTGTAATCTTAGTACCTCCACTGGGGGTTATAGGAATATATGTAGTCTCGCTCCAAGAGGCTCAGGACAAAATTATACTGCTGTTGGTACTTTGTAATGATAGATATTGATAGTAATTTAGATAATTAAGTATATTCTAGCTTTATTTCAATTTTCTCCAGTCGTAAAATTCTTGTCTGCTAGCTTAATATATTCATGTTTATGTAAATTTAAATGCAATTATAACCATTCCATAGTCATTATCAAAACAGGTTGGGCCATCTTCATTTCATTCTCTGATGCTTTTTAACCTTGTAGAAAGGTCCAAAAAATGTTCTACTAGAAACCAACAAAGAGAACTCATCTAGTCTTGGTTCCTGTCAGTTGGGTTTAATTTTTGCAGTAGGTAGGTATCATTTTAGCCAATAATAGAAATGTGAAAAATTTACGAACAGGAACCATGGCATCTGGAGGAAGAACCTGAGATGTCTACCCTTCAGTAACTTCATTAAGGAGACGAGAATAAAACAATTCAATTTCGGCATCCTAGGGAAATTTGCCTTGAGGTCAAAGTTTATCAACTGGTTAGAACTCTTGATTATATACCCTTTTGCTTGTCCTGTATAAAAAGGTGTCATATTCCTAAGAATGACTATCCTGCCCACTGAACTGTAGCATGTCACAGAGCACTGGATATGCAAATTAGAGCACTGGTCAGGTTCAGAAATTTAAAGTATGGGAAAAGATAAGCTATAAGTAATTTTTTCTTCTGAGGTGTATATGCCAATATTTTCACCTGCTCTATTTCAGGGTAACATATTTCTAATTGATTAATCTATATGAATATTAGAAATCAGGTTGTGGTCACAATGCAATTTTAGCAATGTTAACTGTAAGCACTTAGGTGATTTTGTATATTTACCCTTTCAGGGTTTTCCCTTATATATGTTACATCCCTCTCAACAATAATAATTCCACCAAGGCTGGAAACTATTGCTGAAAATTAACCCACTACCTAACGTAGAGTACACTGCATACAGGAAAAGATGAATGTAAAAAGAGGAATGACACTCCTCCCACTGAGCTCATCCCTCTTGCTTAGAATCCTGGCTTCAATTTGCGATTTGCTTGATTAACAAAACACAATAGAATTAATGTTCTGGGATTTATGAATCTAAATCAAAAGAAGTCTTACAGATTCTGCCCCAGTCTTTTGCAACACATTCTGTGGGAATCCTGAATTTCTGAATAAAGAAATTATTTGCCCTGAGACCACAGTACTAGAAAGACCATTTGTGAGACCTTCAGTTGCCTGTCCCAGCTGAGCCTAGCTTCAGTGTACTCCTGCCAAGATGTCTTATCTGTGAGTGAAGTCATCCTGAACTCTCCAAACCAGTTCATCCACCAGACGAATACAATCAAGTTGCCCTATTTGCTGCCATGTGAAGTAGAAACTTCTGCCAGCAGACTCCTGAATGCATTCTTGACCCACAAAATCTGGAGACATAATAAAAGGTTGATGTTCCAAGGCTCTAAGTTTTAGGGTGGTTGGTTATGCAGCAGTATATAAACCAAAATAAGAAAACAAGGTGTCCAAGTTCTGTTTCTTGTTTTGGTTTACTTTTTTTGTGTGTTTTTTATTGAGACAGCAAAATGTTTATTCTACTGTTGAGCTACAAAACTGTTTTGTCAGTTTATCTCTAATACTAAATATAAATGTAAATTTAATCCATCTAATGATTCCCCATGATTTTTTCCCTCTTCAGCACCATCCTTACCACTGACCTTCTCAGTGGTATTTAATTCTTTCCTTTCATTTTAAAGCTCATAAAGATCTTTTCTCAGGCAAATGAAAAGGTTTTGAAATCACAAAAACATCCTATACTACAGATCTTTGAAAGTCATGTAAAATAGTACATTGACATACTCTAATGTTATAAATATATCTGTTAAGAGTAGGTAACATAATAATAAACTGTTTTTGTATTTCTTTTTTATTGAGGAATAACTGAAATATGGCATTATACTACTTTCAGTTCGATGACATAATGATTTGATCTTTGTAGATATTGAAAATGATTACCACAGGGGTGCCTGGATGGCTCAGTTGGTTAAGAGACTGCATTTGGCTCAGGTCATGATCCCGGAGACTGGGGATCGAGCCCCACATCAGGCTCTCTGCTCGGTGAGAAGCCTGCTTCTCCCTCTCACTCCCCCTGCTTGTGCTGCATCTCTAGCTGTGTTTCTCTCTGTCAAATAAATAAATAAAATCTTAAAAAAAATAAAGAAAGAAAATGATCACTATAATAGTTCTAATTACCATCTGTTACCATATAAAGGTCCTTCTTTTTTTCTTATGAGAACTTTACTCTCTCAGCAACTTCTAAATAAACACTACAACATTACTGACTGTATTCACCATGCTGTACCTTACATCTCATGACTAATTGTTTTATATTTGGATCTTAGGACCTCTTAGCCTACTTCACCCATCTTGTCACCACTGAACACACCTCTCATATAGCAACCGGCATTCAGTTTTCTGTATCCATGAGTCTTGTTTTGTTTATTCATTTTTGTTTTTCAGTAAATAAAATAATTGTTTTCATAAGTAAATAATATGGTATTTGTCTTTTCTGTATGACTTATTTCACTCAGCATAACCCCCATGGTCTATTTGTAGTGTTGCAAATGGCAAGATTTCTGTTTTATGGCTGAATAGTATTCCTGTGTATGTGTGTGTATGTATCACATCTTCTTTATCCACTTATCCATCAATGGACACTTGGGTTGTTCCAAGCTGCAAGAAATATAGGGCTACAGATATCCTTTCAAATTAGTGTTTTTGTTTACCTCAGGTAAATACCTAGTAGTGGGATTGCTGGATCATATGATAGCTCTAATTTTACTTTTTTGAGAAACCTCCATATTGTCTTCCAAAGTGGCTGCACTAATTTACCTTCCTACCACCATTGCACACAATGGTCTCCCTTTCTCCAACTTCTCACCAACACTTGCTTTTTTCCCATCTTTATACTAATAACCATTCTAACAGATAGTATTTCATTGTAGTTTTCATTTACATTCCCTGATGATTAGTAATGTTGAGCATCTTTTCATATGCTTGTTGGCCATGTGTATGTCTTTTTGGAAGAATGTCTATTCAGATATCTGCCCATTTTTTAATCTGATTCTTTATTTTGTTACTTACAGAAGTTCTTTATATACTTTGGGCATTAACCCTTTGTTGAATATATGATTCATAAATACTTTCTCCCATTCAATAGGCTTTCTTTTCATTTTCTTGATCGCTTCCTGTGCTGTTCAGAAGTTTTTTGATTTGATGAGGTCCCACCTATTTTTGGTTTTTTTGTGTGTTTGTTTCTTAAGTCAGACCCAAGAAAGCAGTGTCAAGACTGATATCAAGGAGCTTACTGCCCACGTTTTCTTCTAAAAAGTTTTATGGTTTCAGATCTTACATTCAAGTTCTCAATCTATTTTGAGTTAATTTTTCTGTGTAGTATAAGATAAAATTCTGAGAAGCACAGGGGATTCAGAATGCCTCTCAAAAGGGTTAGGAAATAGGAGAATATAGACAAAAAGCAAACATACGTGGAAGAATTTCAATATAATGTATGTCTTATGAAGAAAGGAGAAGTTCCTCCCATGGAAGAGCTACTAGGTAAAGACACAGTATCCAACATGCCATATAAAAAAGAGTAGGATGAACATAGGTATAAAATACAAGAAATCCTTTTGAGTTCCTGATAGGATAAAATTATAGTGTTGCATATGGATAGGTCTCTCAGGTAGCCAGGATGAACTAATAAAAACAAAGAACTAGAAGCCAATCAGATCCATGTTCAGATCCCAGCTTCTCCACTTTCTTAATTTTCAGCAAGTTACTTCACTTTTCAGAGATTCAACTTTATTAACTCCAAATGAAGAGAACATGTCCTTCATTAGTTAATCACCCAGTATCTGCCTGGGATATAACAGGTAGGCACCCAAGAAATGTTACTTTCTCCTTCCTTTAAGGGATATAGGGACTACCTCTAATCATATATCATTATAATGTATAGGTAAGCTATTTTTTTCTTTCCTGGAGAAGTTAAATTGAAAACTGTCTCTAACTATTCAAGCCATATTCAATACTCTTTTTCTGCTTATTCATGTGTAAAAGAAGGAAAATTAAAAACAACAGCACATACCTGCTTTGCATTTCTACCTTTCAGTCTTCAGAGTATGGTTAATATTTTCCTCTCTTTTTGTTAATTGAAGATCATGACATTGGAAAATAGAAAATATGCTAAGTAATTCTATTTATCCACCTGCCTAAAAAATAAAAGATTCCAGAAAAGAGCTGCATTAAATAACAGGATTGAGGAAGACAATTTTGAGACAGTAGAATACCCAAAATTAGTGGAAAATAAGATTTAACAGAGTTGAATAGATATAATTTAGGAATAAGCATCATGGAGTATTTCCAAATAATTCTTAGATTAAACACAATGAAATGGCAATGAGATTTCTGGCATTGGATATCAGAATACTGTCAAGTAATAATCAGAGCTAATGTTGATGAGCCATTTATAAACATACAGTTACTCCTTAGAATCATTACTCATAGGTGCCTGGGTTTCTCAGTTGGTTAAGTGACTGCCTTTGGCTCAGGTCTTGATCCCAGAGTCCTGGGATCAAGTCCCACATCGGGTTCCCTGCTCAATGGGAAGTCTACCGCTCCCCTGACCTTCTTCCCTCAGTCATTCTCTCTCTCTCTCTCTCTCTCTCTCTCTCTCTCTCTCTCTTTCTCTGTAATAAATAAAATCTTTTAAAAAAAAGAATCATTATTAATTTTTTAAAATTAATTCTCAAAGCAACTCTAGAAGTAGGTAATATCTCCATTTTTCAAATGAGGAAACTATGTCACTTAGAGATTCAGTGACCTCTCCAAGTCTTGTAACTAATGAAAGGTGGAAATACAAATGAACTTCCTCACATGAGGAGGTAAAAATGTCCTTCAGATATTAGCTCTTTTTGTTGAAATGGAATATTATATAAAATGCAGTAGATGCTTGAAAAGAATCAGATTCTAAGGAACCATCAGGAAAGCAGCTTTCTCTGTTCAAGCATATACTTTAAGTTTACTGTGACTACTTGAGGTTCTCCTCCCATTTCTGCAGTTATACTTTCAAGTTCTGTTTGAGTGACACACAAATTCTAGCCTGCCAGATGCTGTTTAGAGTCAATACTGATGCAATCCAGCAACACAATAGTACTTGTTAATTGTTAATGTAGAATCAGTCTCCCCACAATCCCACGAGTGTGTCCAGGATTTTCTATGTAAAATGACCCACCTCTTAGTCTCATCTGTGTAACACCACTTAGGTGAAAGTGACCAAATTCTTAGTCACAGAGTGATTCAAAATTTGATACATGTGTAATAATTCTGGCTAATTGGAATCAGAAGCTATTTGCTGGCAGGTTCTGAGAAAAAAAAGCTGCTGGAAAAATAATTCTTCACTAAATGTCTTATTGCATGGATATAACAAAGTGGGAGAGTAACAACTATTGGTGCTGTCATGAGGAAGACACCTGGAGAATCTAGGTGATGCAAGAGCCAAGTTAATTACAAGGAAGTACAGGCAGTGTCTGTAAGACTTTGTGAAGACTTCTGGATCAGTTCTTGCCTGTGGCCAGATCTAACTCTGTATGGTTCTACTATGCAAATCATCAAACTTTTTAAATTTAAACTAGATCCCATGATCCAATCTCATAAGACAGATTTCTTAACCTTAGCATTTGTTGACAATGGCCCAGATAAATCTTTGTTGACTACTTTGCTCACTGCAAGAGGTTTAGTAGAATTCTTGGTTTCTACCTACTAAATGACAGTAGAATGCCTCCAGTCATGACAATTAACAATGTCTTCAATCATTGCCAAGTGTTCCCTGCAGGGCAAAATCACTTATTGTTGAGAAAAACTAATACAGAGCATTAATAGACATTTTGGGCATCTTCCTACTCACCATTCCCCCTCCTAATCTATCCTGATTTTCATTCACGCATCCACGCATTCCTTGCTTGGGTAACTCAACTAAGCCATGCAATCCTATTCTTTGGCCATGGACTTGTTTGGAGGCTGCAAAGTAATGAAATCTGAGCTGATGAATTTCAGGAAAAGTTTGTGTTTACATTCAGAAACTCTTCCTCTGTTTTCCGAAATTGGGTAATTCTACTAGATTTGTAGAACTATATAGACGTGGAAATCATGGGAAAACATTTAGTGATCTTGTTGAGAAGAAAGCCCTTAGACTAAAACAGAGACAGCTCAGAGTAAGACAAAAACTCCCAAACTTCTGACAAGTCTATTATGCAGTTGAATCAGACCAATATGGAAGCCTTCCTGCTTCATGAGTGAATACGTTCCTTTTATTGATAAACTTGTTTGAATTATGTGGTCTGTTACATAAAATCTGTGTGCCCTGATTCAAATAATTTACTTTGCCTTGGCATGTATAAAAATGTTCCAGACAAATAAACAGTTTAGTCAGTGTTATCCGATGGAAGTTTCTATAATGATGGGAATATTCTGTATCTGCCTGTCACAGCCACATGTGCCTATCAAGCCCTTGAAGGTCGGCTACTGTGACAGAGGAACTGAGTTTTTTTATTATTAAAGGAAGCATACATAATAAGAGATTTACTGTCTTAACAAAATTTTAAATATATACTATAGTATTGTTAACTATAGGCACAAAGATATACAGAAGAACTCCAGAATTTAATTGTTTTTTTTTCTTTTTTTATTGTTACTTAAATTTTTTTTCCAGTGTTCCAAGATTCATTCCCCATTCCACACACCCAGTGCTCCATGCTTTAGATGTCCCCAGTACCCACCACCAGGCTCTCCCATCCCTCCACCCCCTCCCTCCAAGTTCCTCAGTTTGTTTCTGTGTCCAAAGTCTCTGTTGTTTCGTTTATCTCCCTGGGTTACCCTAGTTCCCATTTACTTTCCTTCTCCTACTGTCCTCCAGTTTGCCCCTCATGCACCACAAGTAAGTGAAACCATGCGATACTTGACTTTCTCTTCTTGGCTTATTTCACTCAGCATAATCTCTTCCAGTCCAGTCCATGTTGCTACAAAAGTTGGATATTCATCCTTTCTGATGGAGGCATAGTATTCCATTGTATATATGTACCACATCTTCTTTATCCATTCAT